>JALJCO010006282.1:335000-472500 GCA_023101725.1 Atherinomorus stipes
TGAGCATTTCAAGCTTTAAGTGCCACCAATTGTTTATTGATCACTCCTTTTCTAAAAACACTGGTGCAAAATAAAGCATACCACTGCTGTGAGGGGCCACCATACGAGTATCGGCCCGTGGTGGTCGTGGCCGATGAGCTGTGGTAGGTGTCCCTTATTTTTTCTGAAAGGTGGCAACCCTAATCATAAATGAAGGATGATCTTCCTGCACCGCGGTTGGTGCTGCGACCTTCGTTTCAACCACCACAAAGTACTGATCAATTCAAACGTGGTCATCATGTCTGGGGTCATCTCATGCCTGTTACTCACTGCACTGAACTCATAAGCCACCTTAAATAGGACGGGGGGGGGCAGCTGCCTTACACTGGTTGCACAGTCACAATGTTTGCAGACCTTGTTAAAACTGATAACTGGGAATCTTCTCTGCTACAGTATTTCCCTGGATGAAACTGCGGGCCAGAATATTCTTGGTGTTTTGATCTAAACATGGTAACACAAACATGCAGGCCAGCATGTCAGGGCTGCCCCAGTTTTCAGAGCAGGAACATGTGGATGGAAGTTCCACTCACTTCCAGCAGGAGTCTCACGGCCTCCGTCTTTCCACAGAGGGCAGCCTCGTGCAGGGCAGTGCCTGCTTTGGTCTGCCGGTTAATGTCGATGCCGGCCTGGATCAGCAGCCTGGCGGAGAGACACATGAAAACGGCCAGTTAAGGGAGGAAGGAGTGGTGTAAACGGAGGAAAGAGAGGAAAGAGGCAGCTAAGAGGAGCAGTGATAATACCATCACTGTGTTTTTACATGGCAAGCAAAGAAAATTCGACTGCGCAATCAAACTCTGGCAGTTGCACACCACCAGCAAGATTCATTCAGACCTTTTCTCTCAGGGCAACACTGAAATGGTACTGAGCTGAGAAATGGTGCATCTTAATAGAGTACAAGTGCATTTTCACTAAACCAAGAGCTTAAAATGACTCAGAGAGCCTAAAGACATGAAAAGATGCTTTCACTGTTCCGTTAGAGTTTAGCTTGTGCCTCTCTTTCAGCTCCAATGTTTTACTTTTTTGTGAGATATTAAAATGATAATCTACTCTTTAGGCAGAAATTAGGCCCAAAATTCAGAGGCCATGTGTTGAAAAAGCTGAGTCCACCTTCAGGAAGTAAAAGAACAAGCTTGAGGTGAGCGCTGTTCATCAAATGAACTTCAGAAACCAACAACACCTCTGTCACACGTTGTCAGCATTCAGGTGTGTATGAACACAAAGCCAAGGAGGAAAGACATCAGCAACGATCTCAGAGACGCAACCGTTGCTGCTCATGAGTGTCAGAGGGGTTAGAAGGATACTTCCAAACATTCAGGACAGCCGTCAGTCTTCTCAGGTGTGGACATCCCAAAAAGTTCCCCCCAAAATCAGGCCATGCCATGCAAAACCCCAAAAGCTGCATCTCAGACTGTCCAGGCCTCCGTTAGCACGTTTAATGTCCAAGTTCATGACAGAACAATTAGAAAAAGACAGAACAAGTGACTGATTGGCAGCGTTGCAGGAGAAAGCCTCTTCTCTTTTTAAAAACGGCATGTAAGTACAGGCAGGGCTTCAAAGCAGGATCTGAAGAAACCACAAGAGCCGACCAGACCCAAGTGGAGTATCCGTTAAAACATTCAACGATACTTTATACATTAAATAAATGCAAAAAACATAAAAAACATAAAAAATAAATAAAAAACATACAAAAAAACATAAATGTATCCAGAAGAAAATATGTATTCATCTGCTGTGCAATTTTCTACATTTGAAGAACAAAATAATATATTCATTTATATAAAAATATCCCAAAATAAACTTTGAATTTGGATTAATTCCACAGCCCTACTCAATGGCGCCCTCAAGGGGTGGCCATGGCCACCCTGAACAAAAGGCTGGCCACCCCGTTAAAAATGATTAAAAATTATATACATATTTTTTCTTAATTTATATCAACATTTATGTGCTATTAACACAGCACAGCTTTGCTTATATTTGAATGTAAAATGTCACACCTAAATAACTCGGCCTTTCTTATGCAAATTCATCCAGGAAGGTTTCAGCAGTTTCTAGCGTTATTTTCACATCTGCACCTACTTAGCTCGGCCCTCACTGGGCCGACACCCCCCCACCCCACTTTAGTTTGTTCACATTACAGCTGAGGGCAATCATGGCTGTCTTCAGCCATCATGTTCAGTGTGAGTGAGGTCGTCATAGAGGTTGTGTGAAGTCATTTGTTTGTGACACACACACGTTGAACTGCTTATTACAAGCAAAAAAATCTTGGCCACTCTTAAATAAAAAAAAAAAAAAAAAAAAATTTTTTTTTGGGGCTCGTAATAAGCAAAAAAATAAAAATGTAAATAAAAAAAATTCTGCCAATGGAAAAAGTGACATTTTCTTGATCAGATTTCTTGAAATAAGTTGCATTTGTATTAAAACAAGTTCCTATATCTCACTGAAATGTTTCGCTTTAGGTCATTTTGTCTTATTTTGAGTGTGATGAGATATTTTGACTAGAAATTTGAAAAATATTCTTGGTAAGATGTGAGTTTTTGCAGTGTGTTGGTGAAATCAATGAGTTTGCTGCAGATAATGCCTCATATAGAGGCCCATTCAGCTAGGGCTGTCCCAAACGATTATCTTCAGAATCGATTCATATTTCGATTATTTTTTTGATGCATCTAACGATTCGATTTTTTAAATTATTTTATTAATCTAATGATTTTTTTTTCTTGCTTGGTTAATATGAGAATGAATTTAACTAGAACAAAACCAAAAATACTAAATACTGTGTAAATACTAAAAATCTTGTGCAGAGTTTCACAGAAGCCTTTTCCCTTCACAACTGCAGTGGGTGTCACTATTATTATTTTCAAGATGCTGTCCCTCAGCTCTTCTGACATCTTGGGGGCGGGGGGGTGCATGGTGGTGATCTGTTTCTTTTAGGGGAAAATTCCTCCAAACTTATCTTCTTATTTTTTCTAAAAAAACAGACACATTGCACATTAGCATAATATAATGTAAAAATGTCCCTGTCACTTTTTATGCAGCTAACTTAGATATAAGTGTAGTGACTTATAATTATCTGACTTATAAATATCTGTCATTTTTTCTCTTTTGAATCTCAGTATTTGTTTTAGAAATAAAGATCAGCTGATGAGGATATCTGCAGTTTCTTTTATCTTTGCTAATCATCATTATGATCACACTCACAATGTCAGCGAGTTCACATGAGCAGCAGCATAACGGCGTGCAGCATTAGTTCAGTCCTTTCTGCATAACGTCAGTCATGGAAGCAAACGTAAGGATGTAAAAGGCAGAATCACTGTAAAGCCCCGTTCATACCCTACGGTAAATACGGATACGCACGCTTTCATCCGTATACGGAGGTAAGAAGCTTTAAATGATGCTCGTTGTTAACGTGAGTTACGGTACTTTCAACCTGACGATGAAGCTGCTGCTGACTAAGAAGTATAAGTAGTTTGTGATGGTGACTAACCACCATCATAAATACGTTCCGTGTTCATGTTTGAACGACGTGTTTAGAAGAAAGTTAAACTACGTGAGGAGCAAAAGCGCTGCTGGGAGTTTACGCTTCAGTGCTCGTTCACTGCTGCTGTGAAACGATGTTTTCATGCTGCAGAGCTGCAGAGTACGATGGTATTCGGTTCCTTGGTAAATAATCCCACACCTTTGAAGTCAGTGCTCGTGGACGTGGTGGCTTACGTGCACTTGTTTCAGTCTCTCAGCACATCGCCATCTCTGCTGTTGTTTCTGGCTGCTCTGATAACCGTGACAACGCTGTTTCTGTTTCCCTTCTGTACGTTTATATACATCGACGTATTTACTGAACCGCTTACATCGGCTCATCGACGCGTCAGGGACAGCCCTTCATTCAACCTGCACCCTTCACGTTCATTATGCGGATCTACGACTAATCTAAATACAGCAGCATCCAAAGGAGTCACAGTGATGCAGAAATGTTACTTGTGAGTAAATGCACGTATAAATTCCACAAAATAAGGTCCAGGTTGGAAGAAATAAAAGTTATTCTGTAATAACACTTGGGCACCCTGCTATTTTCTCTGGCCACCCCTAAAAAAGTGATCTGCAGGCGCCCCTGGCCCTACTTGTACTGTGTACTTGTCTATAATATGATGGTATTTGTTGACAGTAAGTACTGTCTGATAAAACGACAGTCAGAGAGAAGTTCATCAGCAGAAAAGCTGTCAAAGACATTTCATTTAGCTTTTTGTTTGTGGGCGATTTGAATGTTTGTCTAATGAGCATCATTAATCAGTGTCACTGCTGGAGAGGCTGCGCTCCATCAGCGACACTCCACTCTGCCTCTTCCCTCTATCTTTTCATTTTTCCATTCCTCCCTCTTCTATCATCCTGCTCTCTCTCATGTTTCCTCTCATCCTTCTCTTTTCTTACGTCTACATCAGGGGTCTGCAACCTTTACGATCCAAAGAGCCATTTTTGCCCCAAAAGTCATCCAGAGCTGCAAATATTTCATGGCCTTTTTAAAAAAGAAAAATGATCATTTTTGAATAATTATATGAAAAACTTACATACTTACAGTCGTCATCAAAATTATTCATACCCTCCAATTAAACTAAGAAAAAAAGTCAGCTGTCAGTGAAATAAGTTAAAATCAACAAATTAATAAAAAAAAAAATTCTATGAAAATCATGACATTGAGTTTTAATTGTGGTTTGAAAGAAATATTTAAAAAAACCCCACAAAAAATAAAAGAAGTAAATAAGCATTATGGGGCTCCGAAGCTAAAATTTCTGCAATCAGGTGTTTTCTGTAACGTCCAATCAGACGTCTGCACCTGATGACAGGTATGTTGGTCCATGTTCATGGGAAAGATGCTCTGATGTGTCTGGAACGGATTTGTTTATTTGTTTTATTTTATACAATTATTATTTCCAACCATAATTCAAAACCAACATTTTAGTTCACTAAATTATAATTTTGTAATTTTTTAAATTATTATTAGTTTCTTTAGTTTCCTGTTATTTGAATTACTTTTTTTGAGGACGACTATACTTACTATGGCATTTTTCTTTAAAGAATCACAATTTTATTTCTACTTTGACGTTTTGAAGAAAAAAACCAACCTGTGTCTCAGTGAGACCGGCTTACCTGTATAGATAATAAATAAATAAAAGGTAGATATTTGTAAAAAAAAAAGTTTTTTGAAAAGAACAAAGAAAGATAGAAAGAAAATTACTGGTATTTATACTTGTGGAAATTCAGTGCAATTATTCCACTGAAAAACTGCTAAAACCCACATTTGTTATTATGTACATCAGGGTCCTCAATTAATTTTCACAGAGGGCAAAAAATGTCCTCGAAGGGCCAACTTCTTTTTTGGGGGGGTCAGGATAAATACCAGCGGTAACTCCTGGAACATGGGTTTGTAATAAGTATCATATTACATGTATTGTAAGATTAATAAAATATAAAATGTATTTTATGTAATAATAGCTATAATACTTTAGTACTTTTATCTTCCATCCAGGCCAAACTGCACTGATGTGTCCATGAACTGTGTAACAGACCCCCACTAGCAGCATCAGTGTTTATATGGAACATGACATAATCATATTAATCATCATGTGACAGCTGAATGCTGTGAAGGCACGTTACATTTCTGAACTTCATCACAGAATCATCAAGAATAATCATCAATAAATGAAACGTGGTGATTAAAATCCCCACTGATGACAAAAAAAGGTTAATTTTTGTTTAAAGTCCTAATAAAACCATTTCATACAGTGGAGTCGCGTTAAATATCCTTAAAGTTTATATCTCAGATAAATGCTGGAATAAACACCTACAGCTGATCCATTTTAAGCTACCGTGATGAGCATTCTCCATCTGCAGGAGGAGAAACTCCGGCTGCTCCTCCAGGAGCGACTGCTTCCTCCTCCATCTCTCTGATCAAACTAAAACAGACCTGCAGACCTCCATGAACTGCTGCTGGTTCTTACACCGAAGAAGCTGATTTAAACTGGAGAAGCTGGTTTAAACCGAGAAGCTGGTTTAAACTGGAGGAGCTGATTTAAACCCGACAAGCTGATTTAAACCAGAGAAGCTGGTTTAAACCGGAGAAGCTGATTTAAACCGAGAAGCTGGTTTAAACTGGAGAAGCTGATTTAAACTGGAGAAGCTGATTTAAACCGGAGAAGCTGGTTTAAACCGGAGAAGCTGATTTAAACTAGAGAAGCTGATTTAAACCAGAGAAGCCGATTTAAACCGGCCGGCGGCCACGAACAGGACAGAGAAACCAAACCTAAGATGCATCTCAGAGTTGTGCTGCGTTCAAGACAGCTGGGAAAAAACGCGATCATCATCAGCCCAACAAAAAGGGGGGGGGGGGGGGGGGGGGTTCAGAATGTTTCAGGGGCTCCAGTTCCCCTAAAACAGCCGAACAACATCTTTGTCCCTGATAGAGTTTAAATCACTGATATTAGTGTCTGATCCTGAAGTGGTTCATGTGTTTTCTGTCCTGGAGGACGCGGGGGGGGGGGGGGGGGGGCTATGTTATGGTTGGAAACACTGAAATAGAACCAAACATGCTTCATTTCACCTTTTTGAAGTTTATTACGTTGTCTCACTGGGTCTGCAGGGGCCGGATGTGGCCCGCGGGCCGCTAATTGGGGACCCCTGATGTATATATTTAAATATTACTTTATTCTTCATCATTTTTAGTCAATGTTCTGGACAGCCATTGTGTAGTTTAGTTTGTTTTTAAAAAAAACATACTAAATTAGATATAGATCCCCACTGAGATGAGCTATAATTATTATAATAACTATGACACATAACAGCTGTCTCCTGTTAGACTACTTTGCTGAACATGGTTTCCCTGCTGCGTTGCACTTCAGCTTCATTAGCTGGGATATTTGAAGGCAGCGGTTTGGTCAACACGGTGTGTGACACATGGAGAGATGGGTGTAGTACCTGATTATGTCGATGTGTCCGTTCTTGGCCGCCAGGTGCAGCGGGGACGTCCCGTTGGGGTCTGTGGTGTCCCCCTTTTTAGGTTCCAGCAAAGCAGCGCACATATTACTGGACAGCAACAACTGGACCACCTGAACACGCGTGCACAAAAAGAAAAGAGAAGCATGTCATCAGAACCGCACTCATCAGTGGTTTCTACCTTCATTCAAATGAATGAGTCAGAGTGAAGAACGTGATAGGCTGTTGGGTCCATTTGAATTCAATCAGGTGTGCTGGGGTGGGGACCTTCATGACCCCGTAGGGATGGAACATACCTAAATTTTCCTGTTGATGCAATACCAGCAGTTTGTGGTATGTTCACATGAAAAATGTAACAATAATATTATAAACTTACCAAACCCAATGTGCAATAAAAAGCACTTAAAGATACCAAAACATCATGTGACACAGAAGCTAGAATCTGATAGGCTACCACCATCATGTGATACAGAAGCTAGAATATGATAGGCTACCACCATCATGTGATACAGAAGCTAGAATCTGATAGGCTACCACCATCATGTGGTACAGGAACTAGAATCTGATAGGCTACCACCATTATGTGATACAGAAGCTAGAATCTGATAGGCTACCACCATCATGTGATACAGAAGCTAGAATCTGATAGGCAACCACCATCATGTGATACAGAAGCTAGAATCTGATAGGCTACCACCATTATGTGATACAGAAGCTAGAATCTGATAGGCTACCACCATCATGTGATACAGAAGCTAGAATCTGATAGGCTACCACCATCATGTGATACAGAAGCTAGAATCTGATAGGCTACCACCATCATGTGGTACAGAAGCTAGAATCTGAATAGGCTACCACCATCATGTGATACAGAAGCTAGAATCTGATAGGCTACCACCATCATGTGATACAGAAGCTAGAGTCTGATAGGCTACCACCATCATGTGATACAGAAGCTACAATCTGATAGGCTACCACCATCATGTGATACAGAAGCTAGAATCTGAATAGGCTACCACCATCATGTGATACAGAAGCTAGAATCTGATAGGCTACCACCATCATGTGATGCAGAAGCTAGAATCTGATAGGCTACCACCATCAGGTGATACAGAAGCTAGATTCTGATAGGCTACCACCATCATGTGATGCAGAAGCTAGAATCTGAAAGGCTACCACCTTCATGTGACACAGAAGCTAGAATCTGATAGGCTACCACCATCATGTGATACAGAAGCTAGAATCTGATAGGCTACCACCATCATGTGGTACAGAAGCTAGAATCTGAATAGGCTACCACCATCATGTGATACAGAAGCTAGAATCTGATAGGCTACCACCATCATGTGATACAGAAGCTAGAGTCTGATAGGCTACCACCATCATGTGATACAGAAGCTAGAATCTGATAGGCTACCACCATCATGTGATACAGAAGCTAGAATCTGAATAGGCTACCACCATCATCTGATGCAGAAGCTAGAATCTGATAGGCTACCACCATCAGGTGATACAGAAGCTAGATTCTGATGGGCTACCACCATCATGTGATGCAGAAGCTAGAATCTGATAGGCTACCACCTTCATGTGACACAGAAGCTAGAATCTGATAGGCTACCACCATCATGTGGTACAGAAGCTAGAATCTGATAGGCTACCACCATCATGTGAAACAGAAGCTAGAATCTGATTGGCTACCACCATCATGTGATACAGAAGCTAGAATCTGATAGGCTACCACCATCATGTGATACAGAAGCTAGAATCTGATAGGCTACCACCATCAGGTGATACAGAAGCTAGATTCTGATTGGCTACCACCATCATGTGATGCAGAAGCTAAAATCTGATTGGCTACCACCTTCATGTGACACAGAAGCTAGAATCTGATAGGCTACCACCATCATGTGACACAGAAGCTAGAATCTGATAGGCTACCACCATCATGTGATACAGAAGCTAGAATCTGATTGGCTACCACCATCATGTGATACAGAAACTAGAATCTGATAGGCTACCACCATCATGTGACACAGAAGCTAGAATCTGATAGGCTACCACCATCATGTGACACAGAAGCTAGAATCTGGCTGCTTTCACACTTAATTTCATTGCCTTAAAATCTCAAAAGTGAAAAGAAATAGCATGTATTTTATCTGTACAGTGGTATCCCGATACTCAAAAAGTATAATTTACGATATATTGTCTGACTGGTATTGAAGTATTAACTCCATGGTATCGATATGCCCATCCATAGGACCAGGGTTCCCCATGACTGTATACACTATATAAAAAATATATAATATAACGTAATTTTTTTGCATTATCTTACATTTTTGGCTCATTTCTTAAAAAATCCAGTATAATGTTGATATTTAAATGGAAATAACACACACGTTTTATTAATGGTTGCTTTACCTGATAGTTTCTGAATAAAAACAAATTTATTTAAAGGTTCTTACCCCAACTCTGCCGAACTCACAGGCCAGGTCAAGAGGTGTTTTCCCTGCATTGTCCACGATGCATGGGTTGGACTGGTGCTGCAGCAGCATCTCAGACTGGGGGAGACATGAAGACAGTCACATCAGAAAAATCCATCCAACTACAAGCAGTCAAAATGACTGGAAACCCGTCCCAACAACTAATGACTTAGTCAAAGCTAAAACTCTGACATACCGTCGTCCTCAAAATTATTCATACCCTCCAATTAAAGAAGGGCAAAAAAAATAAGCTGTCAGTGAAATAAGTCGAAATTGACAAAAGTGATAATAAATGAAAAATTCAGAAAAACCCACAAAAAATAAAAAAATAAGCGTGGGGGTGAAGCAAAATTTCTGCAATCAGGTGTTTCTGTAACGTCCAATCAGACGTCTGCACCTGCTGACAGGTATGTTGGTCCATGTTCATGGGAAAGATGCTTTGATGTGTCTGGGGCAGTTTTTTTTTAATCATTATTTTCACACTTTCAAAAGCAATATCTTATTTTACTAAATGACAATTTCGTAAATTTTTATTTAAAATTAGGTTCTTTAGATTCTTATTATTTGAATTACCATTGTGAATTTAGCCTTTTCTTTCATTGGCGGATATGAATCATTTTGAGGACGACTGTATTTAAATATGCCACAGAACAAAATTAACTATCAATATTTCTAACATATAATAAGTATTAAAAGTTAAAAGACAGATTGCATTGAGCTGCTGCAGTTTTAAGAACAGCTGAACAACTCCATCCACTAACATGTTGGAGGATTTGGGTTTTATTTGAATCAAAGTCAAAACCAAACATAATGGATGGATTTACACTACTCACAAAAAGTTAAGGATATTTGGCTTTTGTTTACGATGTCAGAATGAATCTAAAATCCACTCCAATCTTTCCAGCTGAACTGAATTAAATTTTCTCTAAACTTTTCAATGCACATGAACATTGTTCAATGGTTAAATACTTATTCTGCATCATTCTGTTCTCCAAAAACTGAAAGTTGAATATCCCCAACTTTTTGTGTGTAGTGTAATTAGGGATGTTTGATATCGTCTGTTTTTTTTTTTTTTTTTTTTACCAATATCCAATTTACTAATATTGTCCAACTCTTAATTTCTGATATAAACCGATACTGATCTCTGCAGACAACTGCGAGGTTGTATCTCTGATATTCTGAGAAATACAACATACTGCTCCGAGAGCAAAGATCCCAAAATCTCCTGAACTCAGCCAGAGGAGTTCATGTTGGACATCTGACTGCCAGATATCAGATACTAGCAGGTATTAGATACTAGCATATATCAGATACTAGCATATATCAGATACTAGCATATATCAGATACTAGCAGGTATCAGATACTAACATATATCAGATACTAGCAGGTATCAGATACTAGCAGGTATCAGATACTACCATATATCAGATACTAGCAGGTATTAGATACTACCATATATCAGATACTAGCAGGTATCAGATACTACCATATATCAGATACTAGCAGGTATTAGATACTAGCATATATCAGATACTAGCAGGTATTAGATACTACCAAATATCAGATACTAGCAGGTATTAGATACTACCATATATCAGATACTAGCAGGTATTAGATACTAGCATATATCAGATACTAGTAGGTATTAGATACTACCATATATCAGATACTAGCAGGTATTAGATACTAGCATATATCAGATACTAGCAGGTATTAGATACTACCATAATATCAGATACTAGCAGGTATTAGATACTACCATATATCAGATACTAGTAGGTAATAGATACTACCATATATCAGATACTAGCAGGTATTAGATACTACCATATATCAGATACTAGCAGGTATTAGATACAACCATCTATCAGATACTAGCAGGTATTAGATACTACCATATATCAGATACTAGCAGGTATTAGATACTAACATATATCAGATACTAACATATATCAGATACTAGCAGGTATTAGATACTAGCATATAACAGATACTAGCAGGTATTAGATACTACCATTTATCAGATACTAGCAGGTATGAGATACTAGCATATATCAGATACTAGTAAGTATTAGATACAACCATAATATCAGATACTAGTAGGTATTAGATACTACCATATATCAGATACTAGCAGGTATTAGATACTGCCATATATCAGATACTAGCAGGTATTAGATACTACCATATATCAGATACTAGCAGGTATCAGATACTACCATAATATCAGATACTAGTAGGTATTAGATACTACCATATATCAGATACTAGCAGGTATGAGATATTAGCATATATCAGATACTAGTAAGTATTAGATACTACCATAATATCAGATACTAGTAGGTATTAGATACTACCATATATCAGATACTAGCAGGTATGAGATATTAGCATATATCAGATACTAGTAAGTATTAGATACTACCATAATATCAGATACTAGTAGGTATTAGATACTACCATATATCAGATACTAGCAGGTATTAGATACTACCATATATCAGATACTAGCATATATCAGATACTAGCATATATCAGATACTAGCAGGTATCAGATACTACCATATATCAGATACTAGCAGGTATCAGATACTAGCAGGTATCAGATACTACCATATATCAGATACTAGCAGGTATTAGATACTACCATAATATCAGATACTAGCAGGTATTAGATACTACCATATATCAGATACTAGTAGGTAATAGATACTACCATATATCAGATACTAGCAGGTATTAGATACTAGCATATATCAGATACTAGCAGGTATTAGATACTACCAAATATCAGATACTAGCAGGTATTAGATACTACCATATATCAGATACTAGCAGGTATTAGATACTAGCATATATCAGATACTAGTAGGTATTAGATACTACCATATATCAGATACTAGCAGGTATTAGATACTAGCATATATCAGATACTAGCAGGTATTAGATACTACCATAATATCAGATACTAGCAGGTATTAGATACTACCATATATCAGATACTAGTAGGTAATAGATACTACCATATATCAGATACTAGCAGGTATTAGATACTACCATATATCAGATACTAGCAGGTATTAGATACTACCATATATCAGATACTAGCAGGTATCAGATACTACCATATATCAGATACTAGCAGGTATTAGATACAACCATCTATCAGATACTAGCAGGTATTAGATACTACCATATATCAGATACTAGCAGGTATTAGATACGAACATATATCAGATACTAGCAGGTATTAGATACTAGCATATAACAGATACTAGCAGGTATTAGATACTACCATTTATCAGATACTAGCAGGTATGAGATACTAGCATATATCAGATACTAGTAAGTATTAGATACTACCATAATATCAGATACTAGTAGGTATTAGATACTACCATATATCAGATACTAGCAGGTATTAGATACTACCATATATCAGATACTAGCAGGTATTAGATACTACCATATATCAGATACTAGCAGGTATCAGATACTACCATATATCAGATACTAGCAGGTATTAGATACTACCATATATCAGATACTAGCAGGTATTAGATACTACCATATATCAGATACTAGCAGGTATCAGATACTACCATATATCAGATACTAGCAGGTATTAGATACTACCATATATCAGATACTAGCAGGTATTAGATACTACCATATATCAGATGCTAGCAGGTATTAGATACTACCATATATCAGATACTAGCAGGTATCAGATACTACCATATATCAGATACTAGCAGGTATTAGATACTACCATATATCAGATACTAGCAGGTATCAGATACTTCCATATATCAGATACTAGCAGGTATCAGATACTAGCAGGTATTAGATACTACCATATATCAGATACTAGCAGGTATTAGATACTACCATATATCAGATACTAGCAGGTATTAGATACTACCATATATCAGATACTAGCAGGTATTAGATACTACCATATATCAGATACTAGCAGGTATTAGATACTACCATATATTAGATACTAGCAGGTATTAGATACTACCATATATCAGATACTAGCAGGTATTGGATACTACCATATATCAGATACTAGCAGGTATTAGATACTACCATATATCAGATACTAGCAGGTATTAGATACTAGCATATATCAGATACTAGCGGGTAGTAATAAGTCAGTCTGTAGCAGCAGCAGCTGCACCGTAGTCACATGACTCTGAAAGGAATGCTGGGAAATGAAGTTCTTCCACAATAACAGAGACTTTTAGACATGATGGACCAACATGATGGAACAAGATCTTGCGTGATTTCGTTTAAGAACGGCAAAATCTAGCGGGTTTTGTTTTTAAAAATATCGGTCCAATATATACCATAATATATATATATCATCAATTACTTAAAGTAAGATGAACTTGAAATCATCATGTTGGTATGGAACAAAATGAGGTTTGTGTGAAGCATCTCATCTAATTCATGTGAAATGAATCACATCAGTTTCCTCCACAACCACATTCACTTACAGCTTCATCAGATTTATCAAATTCAAAAAAGTTTTACAAACTAAAACCATTCCAGCTGATTCTAATTAGTCTCCAGCATGAATAAAACATCATTTTTAATTTTTCTAAGGCAGCGAGGTTGCATAATTTTTTAAAAGTAAAACTAGCTAGATAGATTTTACAGTGTACACTGTGAAACGTGCTCAGTTTCTGCATACAGCATGCCCTGCGTTTGACAACAATACTCTGAAAGCACTTTAAAATTTAATTTGTGACATAAATGGAAGGTTTTTACTCTCAGTCCTCTTCTTGTAGGGCAACATACATAATGTAGCACAGCCGTGCCCATGATACATTCATGGACATCTTAATGCTGTGCTTTGAAAATAAAAAAAGAGGATGGAAATACATTAGCACATTAAAGTCAGAGTATCTATAACTACATCATATGACTAAATCTGAGTTTTAAAGGCATGTTAAACATGTACTATCTGAAATATTGTGGTATTATAGTGGTAAAAAACTTCAGAGGATTCATATTTCCTCCGGAGGAACGACTTCATTACTTTTAGCTTCCAAATGCACGAAATTTAAAAAAGAAATTAGCGCACATAAAAGTTCATGGCCTGACATAAAAGCAGTCCTTCACTCAGCTTGTTTTTGAAGCAATGTGTCATATTCCAGCGCTCGCGTTTGTCCTCACTGGGTCCTAAATGAATCATTTCTCACTCTGTGATCTCTTTCAGCTTTTTCCATTTATTTGTCGTTCTGGGAGCAGCGGCGGATTAAACCCAGCTTCAGCCTCGGTTTGTTACCCTGCATAAATCATGTTTATTTAATCAAGCAGCAGCAGTGGTTCTCCGTCCTGGAGCCTGAGAAGGCTCTTCTCTCCTCTGGGTATGCTCACTGCTGTATTGAGTTTGCTATATTTCATTGTTGGGGATGCTTTGGCGAGCCTGCAGCAGCACTGCAGCGTTTCCTCCACTTTTATTTTCACTGGTAAAGACTAGAACATGACCATTTATTTCACTCATTGAGATCTTCCATTTTTCTTTGTGATTGAAGCAGCGAAACTGAAGGAAACTTGAGTTTGTAGTACCAGAGAGGAAAAGGACAGTTAGAAGCATCCTGGCTGCAACAAAGCTGTGACAGAACCGAGGGATGCTGACAAGATGATGGGCCTATTTCATGAAGCGGGTTTAATGAAAACGCTGAGTTTAACCCTGAAATGAGGGAAACTCTGAGTTTTAGGTAGGTAAAGAGGAGTAACTCTAGCCTGTTGCACAAAGAGAGGGGAACTTAGGGGTCACAGTTGGTATGGTTGGAGTATATCCGGGGTACAAACGGGGGTAACGTGCTTCACGTTAAAACTTCAGTGTGACCGATGGCAATGGCACGGTGCCCAGACCCACCTCCGGAGGTGGTCTGCAGCAGTTGTTTGGTTCAGAACGATTGGTTGCTTCACTCACATGATGAAGATGTAACGACGCCACCTACATAGAAAACCTGCTGACGTATTTATACTGTGTCTGCTACACTTCAAGCAAGTCAGAAAACGGAAACAAGAGGAGAAACGTGCCTTCAAAACGATCCCATTAGTACGACGCCGAGACTGAGTGTCTTATAGAAATTTGGTCGGACGAATGCATTCAGAACATGTTAGACTGGACAAACAAGAACACTGTAGTTTAAAAGAAAGTGCTGCTTACTTGGAGGAGAGAGGCTTTAACAACACAAATGACTGTTAGCGCCACCCACTGGACTGGAGGAAAGCACATACTAAAAACTATCAGTTAGAAATCACCAATAATGGGTGATTTGACCCACTGGTGGGTAAAAAAGGTAACAACTAATTTCCCACTTTGACCAATAAAATTGGGTTATTTTTTTTACCCAACTCACAGGTTGAACATCTGACCCAGAAGTTGGGTAATATTGAGTACAATGTTGGATTATTTTAACCCAGAAGTTGGGTTATATGGTCTACAATGTTGGATTATTAACCCAGAAGTTGGGTTATATTGTCTGCAATGTTGGATTATTAACGCAGAAGTTGGGTTATATTGTCTACAATGTTGGATTATTAACCCAGAAGTTGGGTTATATTGTCTACAATGTTGGATTATTAACCCAGAAGTTGGGTTATATTAACTACAATGTTGGATTATTAACCCAGAGGTTGAGTTATATTGACTACAATGTTGGATTATTAACCCAGAATTTGGGTTATATTGACTACAATGTTGGATTATTAACCCAGAAGTTGGGTTATATTGACTACAATGTTGGATTTTAAACCCAGAAGTTGGGTTATATTGACTACAATGTTGGATTATTTTAACCCAGAAGTTGGGTTTTATTGACTACAATGTTGGATTATTAACCCAGAAGTTGGGTTATATTGTCTACAATGTTGGATTATTAACCAAGAAGTTGGGTTATATTGACTACAATGTTGGATTATTAACCCAGAGGTTGAGTTATATTGACTACAATGTTGGATTATTAACCCAGAAGTTGGGTTATATTGACTACAATGTTGGATTATTAACCCAGAAGTTGAGTTATATTGACTACAATGTTGGATTATTAACCCAGAAGTTGGGTTATATTGACTACAATGTTGGATTATTTTAACCCAGAAGTTGGGTTTTATTGACTACAATGTTGGATTATTAACCCAGAAGTTGGGTTATATTGACTACAATGTTGGACTATTAACCCAGAAGTTGGGTTATATTGTCTACAATGTTGGATTATTAACCCAGAAGTTGAGTTATATTGACTACAATGTTGGATTATTAACCCAGAAGTTGGGTTATATTGACTACAATGTTGGATTATTAACCCAGAAGTTGAGTTATATTGACTACAATGTTGGATTAATAACCCAGAAGTTGGGTTATTTTGTCTACAATGTTGTATTATTAACCCAGAAGTTGGGTTATATTGACTACAATGTTGGGTTATTGACCCAGAAATTGGGATATATTTACTACAATATTGGATTATTAACCCAGAAGTTGGGTTATATTGACTACAATGTTGGATTATTAACACAGAAGTTGGGTTATATTGACTACAATGTTGGATTATTAACCCAGAAGTTGGGTTATATTGACTACAATGTTGGATTATTAACCCAGAAGTTGGGTTATATTGACTACAATGTTGGATTATTAACTCAGAAGTTGGGTTATATTGACTACAATGTTGGATTATTAACCCAGAAGTTGGGTTATATTGACTACAATGTTGGATTATTCCAGAAGTTGGGTTATATTGACTACAATGTTGGATTATTCGTTGGGATATATTTTATATGTATTTTTTATATTGATAATATATTAGTTTATATTGATAAATTATTATTAGGGTTATATAATGTTGTTATAGGTGGGTTATATTGATAATGTTGATTATTAGGTTGGGTTATATTGATATGTTGATTATAGTTGGGTTATATTGATAATTGATTATTAGGTGGGTTATTTGATATGTTGATTTTAGGTGGGTTATATTGATAAATGTTGATTTTAGGTTGGGTTATATTGAATAAATGTTGATTTTCCAGGTTGGGTTTTTTGATAATGTTGGATTTTAAGAGTTGGGTTATGTTGTCTGAATGTTGGATTATTCCCAGGTTGGGTTATTTTGTCTGAATGTTGGATTATTATGAGTTGGGTTATATTGTCTAATGTTGGATTATTCCGAGTTGTTTTTGTCTAAATGTTGGATTATTACCAGATGGGTTATATTGACTAAATGTTGGATTATTACAGAGGTTGAGTTATATCGATAAATGTTGGATTATTCCAGAGTTGGTTATATTGACTAAATGTTGGATTATTACAGGGTTGGGTTATATTGACTAAATGTTGGATTATTAAGAAGTGGTTATATTGACTAAATGTTGGATTATTAAGAGTTGGGTTTTTGCTAATGTTGGATTTTTAAGAGTTGGTTTATTGTAAATGTTGGATTAATACCCAGGTGGGGTTTTTGTCTAAATGTTGTATTATTAAAGAAGTTGGGTTATATTGATAAATGTTGGGTTATTACCAGAAATTGGGATATATTTACTAAATATTGGTATCGGTGGGTTTATTGACTAAATGTTGGATTATTAACCCAGAAGTTGGGTTATATTGACTACAATGTTGGATTATTAACCCAGAAGTTGGGTTATATTGACTACAATGTTAGATTATTAACCCAGACGTTGGGTTATATTGACTACAATGTTGGATTATTAACTCAGAAGTTGGGTTATATTGACTACAATGTTGGATTATTAACTCAGAAGTTGGGTTATATTGACTACAATGTTGGATTATTAACCCAGAAGTTGGGTTATATTGACTACAATGTTGGATTATTAACCCAGAAGTTGGGTTATATTGACTACAATGTTGGATTATTAACTCAGAAGTTGGGTTATATTGACTACAATGTTGGATTATTAACTCAGAAGTTGGGTTATATTGACTACAATGTTGGATTATTAACCCAGAAGTTGGGTTATATTGACTACAATGTTGGATTATTAACTCAGAAGTTGGGTTATATTGACTACAATGTTGGATTATTAACCCAGAAGTTGGGTTATATTGACTACAATGTTGGAATATTACCAGAAGTTGGGTTATATTGACTACAATGTTGGATTATTAACCCAGAAGTTGGGTTATATTGACTACAATGTTGGATTATTAACTCAGAAGTTGGGTTATATTGACTACAATGTTGGATTTTTAACCCAGAAGTTGGGTTATATTGACTACAATGTTGGAATATTAACCCAGAAGTTGGGTTATATTGACTACAATGTTGGATTATTAACCCAGAAGTTGGGTTATATTGACTACAATGTTGGATTATTAACCCAGAAGTTGGGTTATGTTGACTACAATGTTGGATTATTAACCCAGAAGTTGGGTTATATTGACCACAGCTTTGGGTCTCTGTAACTCCTTGAGCTCCTCCCATTTATTTTTTTATTATTTTTATCTTCTTTTAGTAAGGCATGGGGGTGGCCAGTGAGTGTCTAGGGGTGGCTGCGGCCCCCCAGCCACCTCAGTAGCTCTGCCCCTGAACTCATTTATAATACTTTGCATGAATGGATAAAATTTAAGTTCTTCCTACATATTTATTGGATGGAAAAACTGCCTTTCTATGAAAAAACTCTCTTTGAGTGCAGTGAACTGAGTTACAACAGGTGTCAGGTATCATCCATCAGGTATCAGCTATCTTCTATCAGGTATCAGGTATCATCTATCAGGTGTCAGGTATCATCTATCAGGTATCAGGTATCATCTATCAGGTGTCAGGTATCATCTATCAGGTATCAGGTATCATCTATCAGGTATCAGGAATCATCTATCAGGCATCGGGTATCAGGTGTCATCTATCAGGTGTCAGGTATCATCTATCAGGTATCAGATATCATCTATTAGGTATCAGGAATCATCTATCAGGTGTCAGGTATCATCTATCAGGTATCATCTATTAGGTATCAGATAGCATCTATCAGGTATCAGGAATCATCTATCGGGTATCAGGTATCATCTATTAGAATCAGGTATCATCTATCAGGTATCATCTATTAGGTATCAGATATCATCTATCAGGTATCAGGTATCATCTATCAGGTGTCAGGTATCATCTATCAGGTGTCAGGTATCATCTATCAGGTATCATCTATTAGGTATCACATATCATCTATCAGGTATCATTTATCAGGTATCAGGTATCATCTATTAGAATCAGGTATCATCTATCAGGTATCATCTATTAGGTATCAGATATCATCTATCAGGTATCAGATATCATCTATCAGGTATCAGGTATCATCTATCAGGTATCAGGTATCATCTATTAGAATCAGGTATCATCTATCAGGTATCATCTATTAGGTATCAGATATCATCTATCAGGTATCATCTATCAGGTATCAGGTATCATCTATTAGAATCAGGTATCATCTATCAGGTATCATCTATTAGGTATCAGATATCATCTATCAGGTATCAGGTATCATCTATCAGGTATCAGGTATCAGGAATCATCTATCAGGTATCAGTATCAGCGGCCGCAGACGTCACTCACCACGTCGTAGTGGCCATGCTGAGCTGACAGGTGTAGAGGAATTTGCCCCTCATCTGATTGGCCGTTGACAGACGAGCCGGACTTCAGCAGCATCTTCATGGGCTCGGCCTTCCCCTGCCAGGCGGCGTAGTGCAGCGGCCGCATACCTGCACCACCGGACACACACATGCATGAACACCTGCATCCACCACCCTGCAGCGAGGCGTCGTGCTCGTCTCTCCTGCTTCCCGGAGGTTCGTGTGTTTGCTCCTCACCTTTCTGGTCCCTGATGTCCACGGCAGCCTGCGACTCCAGCAGCAGAGAGATGAGCTCCAGATTCCCGTTAAGAGACGCATGATGCAGCGGAGAAAACCTGCACACACACACGGTGGTTACGTTCCTGGCTGTGACATCATCAAGGTCATCCACCGGGAGTTCCCATCACATCACCTTAAACATTTCTTTCTTTGCTGTGAAAGAGGAACCACATAAATAAATCTCGATTTCATGTTTATATCTTATTTATTTGTGTAAAATTGAGAGTTATAAAGGTGACATGATGAAATCAGGATATTGCTGGTGACCAACATGACCGTGGTCTGCTGTGATCAGGTCTCTGTTGGAGCAAAGCTGGAGCACGTGCATGTGAAACAAGCCTTCCACTAAGCAGCGTATTTATTTTATTAACCGTTTACAGACATCCAGACAAACTTTATCACTCGGAGCACAGTGGCCCCTAACTTACATTTTTAGGAGCGCAAGCAGATGAAAAGAGGAAATTTCTGGACTCTTGATCGATGCAAATGTTTATAGCTGAGCTTTCGGTCCTAGAGGACCTTCATCAACTGAATACAGCAATCGTTGGCCGTATGCAAAACACCTGAACTGGCAAAGCATTCTGGGAATAGTAGTTTTTTAGTTTAAGACTGTGAGGCATAGGTGCCTTCCCAAAAGATAACACAAGTTAACAGAAAATGCAGTTTTTGAATGAAGATTTTTTTTGTGTGTGTGTGGTGTGTGTGTGTGTGTGTGTGTGTGTGTGTGTGTGTGTGTGTGTGTGTGTGTGTGTGTGGGGGGGGGGGGGGGGGGGGGGGGGGGGATCCAAACTTCCATGGCCCTGTGTGAAAAAGTGATTGCCCCCCCTGTTAAAACATAAATGAACTGTGGTTTATCATCTTTGGAAAGCTGAGTTCAGTTTCTCTATCCACATCCAGGCCTGATTACTGCCACACCTGTTCTCCATCAGAAATCACTTAAATAGGACCTGCCTGACAAAGTGAAGTAGACCAAAAGATCCTTCAAAGCTAGACATCATGCTGCCATCCAAAGAAATTCAGGAACAAATGAGAAACAAAGTCATTGAGATCTATCAGTCTGGAAAAGGTTCCAAAGCCATTTCTAAAGCTTTGGGACTCCAGAGAACCACAGTGAGAACCATTATCCACAAATGGTGAAAACATGGAACAGTGGTGAACCTTCCCAGGAGGGGCCGGTCAGCTCTTAAATTAAACTCTTACGAGCTGTTTTTGTTGTTATCATTATATTTGTCCAGACAAATGTACTTTTAGTCGTACCAGGCATTAAAATGACCAAGAAATATGAGAGAACAAGGGTGGTCTCTTAAATTTTTCCATGACTGTATATACAATAAGTATTATATAAGTATACATATAAGTATTTTTGAATAAATTGAAGTAAGTAATACTGTAAAGGTCATGATTTCATTAAAAACACACACATAAAAATGGTATGTTATTGAAAAGAAGAAGATTGAAATGTGTCCAGATGACCAAAGTCCTGCAGGACTGTATGTGTCTCAGCAGAATCTATAAATGTGAAATCTTTCACATTCTTGAAAAAAAAAGAATAATTTCACAACTACATACCTCTAATATCAAAAACCAGTAAACAGAAGGAAACCCAGTCAATCAATAAATCAACAGAATATTTCCTAAAATATTGGTCTGCACAGATGAAGCTGTCATGGATATTCTAGAACGTGCAGACGTGCTTTTCCAAGCACAGGTTAAAGTTCTGGGATCAGATCGTGTAATGGTGGAACCACAGACACACTCAGCTCAGTGATAACAGCAAAGCTTTGCATGACAAATGGATTCAGCAGCAGAGGATTAGGGATCAAACATTAATGTGCATCTTTACTGCAGAACAGCAGAGGGGGTGAAAATGGAGGGATATCCAGCAGGAGAGAGGCCAGAGGGCAGGTGTCGCGTGGATGAGGTAGGCATCAGGAGGAACCATCGCCCGGGATGCAGACGGCAGATCAGAGGCCACAGACAGCTGCATGTTCTCACGATGAACTCCAGCCTCTTTTCTCAGGAACACGCTCGCTATCATCACTAAAAAAACCAAACGGTTCCCGGGTCTGCTCCGGTCTGCGGACTCGGACTGTTCTCTCCATATCCGGGTATCCGTGGTTTCCGTGGAGCAGAAGGAGCTTTGTTGGCCTCACATCTGTCGAGCCGTTACGACTCAATCTGGAGACGTTTTCTCAGGTGGAAACTGGAGCTGTGATCAGTTTTGCTTCAGTCCTGCCTCAGACATGAAGCAGTGACAGCAACATTCATGTTAGCTTACACGGTCTATGAGATTCCCGCTTACAGCTCAGATTCAGAACCAAACTGATGAATAAATACTGTACAAGCCCCGACTGTGGACAGCTAACAGCAGCAGAAACCTGAACCGTCTGTGTTAAAGGAACAGTTCACCCTCAGAATGATGTAACTTTATCTTCCACTTCCCTCATGGTGAGCAAGACTCTGGAGCACTTTTTTAATATCTCAAATGCAGCCGGCGATCAGGAAGGCTT
The DNA here is from genome assembly GCA_023101725.1 of Atherinomorus stipes. NCBI lineage: Eukaryota > Metazoa > Chordata > Actinopteri > Atheriniformes > Atherinidae > Atherinomorus > Atherinomorus stipes. Next base: position 357,897 of record JALJCO010006282.1, read on the forward strand.
CTCGTTTCCCCCCAATGGAATTCAGGGATCCGAGGGATTCGGGGTCCGAGCCAAAAAGGTCCATAAAAGTCCACAAAAACGTGTCAATATTCCTCCATACTGCTCATCCAATGTAATCCAAGTGTCCTGAGTGGGTAGCTTCCAGAATTTACTGGAAACCATCATTTAGTAGATTTTTAGAGTCTAAACAGTACGACATCAGTACTACATTGTATGCCCTGCAAGCACGCTGATGCATGTTCACGAAACTACGGAAACCACGGCAGACGAGATCACGCGCTCTCTTTTTCTTTTTCTTTCTTTTAGATCAATTTCAACCCCTCCTGTGTTTGTCTAGAGCTCTCGCGCTCTCACCACAATGTAAACGGTGAATTTCTTCTTCTACGCTTGCATTATCGGCAGAGTAGGCTCTGAACGCCGAGGCTTCCGTAGTTTCGTAAACGTGCATGTGCGCGCATCATTGAAGTAAACGATACTCCTTTTTAGGCTCTAAAAATATAGTATTCTGAGGGTGGACTATTCCTTTAAATCTGCTTTCTGTGCGGTGGGGGCTGACCACGCATGTTAACAACCTCAGAGCAGCAGCAGCAGCAGCGGTGGGGAGGGGAGGAGCAGGAGCTGATCTTAATTTTTTTTTAGAAAAAGGAAAAGAAAAGAAAAGAAAAAGACCTAATTAATGCCAGCTTTAACCACCATGATGCTGCAGCTGCAGATGTTCTGGTTCATGTCTACAATAACCGTGTTTAATAGTGACACCTCGTAGAAATGGTTCTGAGCCGATGCTGCACGTCTGCAGTCCTGGTTCTGAGCCTGGTTCTGAGCCGATGCTGCATGTCTGCGGTCCTGGTTCTGAGCCGATGCCGCATGTCTGCAGTCCTGGTTCCGAGCCGATGCTGCATGTCTGCAGTCCTGGTTCCGAGCCGATGCTGCATGTCTGCGGTCCTGGTTCTGAGCCGATGCTGCATGTCTGCAGTCCTGGTTCTGAGCCGATGCTGCATGTCTGCAGTCCTGGTTCTGAGCCGATGCTGCATGTCTGCAGTCCTGGTTCTGAGCCGATGCTGCATGTCTGCAGTCCTGGTTCTGAGCCGATGCTGCATGTCTGCAGTCCTGGTTCTGAGCCGATGCTGCATGTCTGCAGTCCTGGTTCTGAGCCGATGCTGCATGTCTGCGGTCCTGGTTCTGAGCCGATGCTGCATGTCTGCAGTCCTGGTTCTGAGCCGATGCTGCATGTCTGCAGTCCTGGTTCTGAGCCTGGTTCTGAGCCAATGCTGCATGTCTGCGGTCCTGGTTCTGAGCCGATGCTGCATGTCTGCAGTCCTGGTTCTGAGCCGATGCTGCATGTCTGCAGTCCTGGTTCTGAGCCGATGCTGCATGTCTGCGGTCCTGGTTCTGAGCCGATGCTGCATGTCTGCGGTCCTGGTTCTGAGCCGATGCTGCATGTCTGCGGTCCTGGTTCTGAGCCGATGCTGCACGTCTGCAGTCCTGGTTCTAAGCTGATGCTGCATGTCTGCAGTCCTGGTTCTGAGCCGATGCTGCATGTCTGCAGTCCTGGTTCTGAGCTGATGCTGCATGTCTGCAGTCCTGAGCCGATGCTGCATGTCTGCGGTCCTGGTTCTGAGCCGATGCCGCATGTCTGCAGTCCTGGTTCCGAGCCGATGCTGCATGTCTGCGGTCCTGGTTCTGAGCCGATGCTGCACGTCTGCAGTCCTGGTTCTGAGCCGATGCTGCACGTCTGCAGTCCTGGTTCTGAGCCGATGCTGCACGTCTGCAGTCCTGGTTCTGAGCCGATGCTGCACGTCTGCGGTCCTGGTTCTGAGCCGATGCTGCACGTCTGCGGTCCTGGTTCTGAGCCGATGCTGCACGTCTGCGGTCCTGGTTCTGAGCCGATGCTGCACGTCTGCGGTCCTGGTTCTGAGCCGATGCTGCATGTCTGCGGTCCTGGTTCTGAGCCGATGCTGCATGTCTGCGGTCCTGGTTCTGAGCCGATGCTGCATGTCAGCAGTCCTGGTTCTGAGCCGATGCTGCATGTCTGCGGTCCTGGTTCTGAGCCGATGCTGCATGTCTGCGGTCCTGGTTCTGAGCCGATGCTGCATGTCTGCGGTCCTGGTTCTGAGCCGATGCTGCATGTCTGCAGTCCTGGTTCTGAGCCGATGCTGCATGTCTGCGGTCCTGGTTCTGAGCCGATGCTGCATGTCTGCAGTCCTGGTTCTGAGCCGATGCTGCATGTCTGCAGTCCTGGTTCTGAGCCGATGCTGCATGTCTGCAGTCCTGGTTCTGAGCTGATGCTGCATGTCTGCAGTCCTGGTTCTGAGCCTGGTTCTGAGCCTGGTTCTGAGCCGATGCTGCATGTCTGCAGTCCTGGTTCTGAGCCGATGCTGCACGTCTGCGGTCCTGGTTCTGAGCCGATGCTGCATGTCTGCGGTCCTGGTTCTGAGCCGATGCTGCATGTCTGCGGTCCTGGTTCTGAGCCGATGCTGCATGTCTGCAGTCCTGGTTCTGAGCTGATGCTGCATGTGTGCGGTCCTGGTTCTGAGCCGATGCTGCATGTCTACAGTCCTGGTTCTGAGCCGATGCTGCATGTCTGCAGTCCTGGTTCTGAGCTGATGCTGCATGTCTGCAGTCCTGGTTCTGAGCCGATGCTGCATGTCTGCAGTCCTGGTTCTGAGCTGATGCTGCATGTCTGCAGTCCTGGTTCTGAGCCTGGTTCTGAGCCGATGCTGCATGTCTGCAGTCCTGGTTCTGAGCTGATGCTGCATGTCTGCAGTCCTGGTTCTGAGCCGATGCTGCATGTCTGCAGTCCTGGTTCTGAGCCGATGCTGCATGTCTGCAGTCCTGGTTCTGAGCCGATGCTGCATGTCTACAGTCCTGGTTCTGAGCTGATGCTGCATGTCTGCAGTCCTGCAGCATCTTCCAGCATCAGTGCGTAAAGCTGCAGTAACAGCTGCTTTTCAGATGTGATAAAACAGACAAAGCGTCCGCTTTCCGTTGCACGGTTGGTAAATCACATTGCCTGTGTAAAACTGAGTTTGTATCATCTCCTCTGAATATTTTAGATTGCATATTCATGTACAGCAGAATGGACAGCGGGGCTATTTTTCACGTTCACAGGTGCAAACCTCCTTTTGCCCTGTTTGTAAATCAGCTCCGGCGGATTATTGCACGTGTAATGAAGATAGTGCCTGTTTTAGCAGTTCAACCCTGTCATAAATCAGGGCCTTGGTCTTTCCAACAAAGGATGTCTCAGGGTTCAGTCTGATAATAATTAATCAGAAAATAAATTAAATACATAAATAAATAAACCAAAAATACATAAATAAACTCAATGTAAAACTGCCAGTAACTGCTTTAACCCGAACTGTTAAAAGAATTAGGTGTGAATAAAGAAAATGGTGACAGACTTCAACATAAATGACTAATTTTCAGTGGAATAGTAGGATATTGATTTTTTTTATTAGTTTCTCATCAGTTTCTCTGAAAGTTGTAAAAGGTTAATATAGATGCAAAATAATTATAATGATTAAATTAATCTAATAATAAACTAAATAAAATGCTGTGTGTCTCAATGGATCCTCTAATGTTTAGTTTAAAAGCTGCACTTTTAAATCAGCTTGTCATTTACAAGCAGTAAGGGTGCGTCCCCGCACACCCACCAGCCCGACCTTTAACCCTACCCCTCAATTTAGCATGTTCCCATGAAGGTAGTGCTGTCCCAGTCCTTCTGAGCATTTAGGGGAAGTGGACACAACGAGGGGTAGGGGGCATAATGAGGGGTAGGGAACATAACGAGGGGTAGGGGGCATAACGAGGGGTAGGGGACATAACGAGGGGTAGGGGGTATAATGAGGGGTAGGGGGCATAACGACGGGTAGGGGACATATTGAGGGGTAGGGGACATAACGAGGGGTGGGGGCATAATGAGGGGTAGGGGACATAACGAGGGGTAGGGGGCATAACGAGGGGTAGGGGACATAAAGAGGGGTAGGGGACATAACGAGGGGTAGGGGGTATAATGAGGGGTAGGGGGCATAACGAGGGGTAGGGGACATATTGAGGGGTAGGGGACATAATGAGGGGTAGGGGGCATAATGAGGGGTAGGGGACATAACGAGGGGTAGGGGGTATAACGACGGGTAGGGGACATAACGAGGGGTAGGGGACATAACGAGGGGTAGGGGGCATAACGACGGGTAGGGGACATAACGAGGGGTAGTTGGCATAATGAGGGGTAGGGGACATAAACGAGGGGTAGGGGGCATAACGACGGGTAGGGGACATAACGAGGAGTAGGGGACATACCGAGGGGTAGGGGACATAACGAGGGGTAGGGGGTATAATGAGGGGTAAGGGACATAATGAGGGGTAGGGGGACATAACGGTAGGGGACATAACGAGGGGTAGGGGGCATAATGAGGGGTAGGGGACATAATGAGGGGTAAGGGACATAATGAGGTGTAGGGGACATAACGAGAGGTAGAGGACATAATGAGGGGTAGGGGACATAACGAGGGGTAGGGGGCATAACGAGGGGTTGGGGACATAATGAGGGGTAGGGGACATAACGAGGGGTAGGGGACATAACGAGGGGTAGGGGACACAATGAGGGGTAGGGGACATAACGAGGGGTAAGGGACATAACGAGGGGTAGGGGGTATGAATGTAGCCCTTCAGAGCGAGGGATGTCAGATGCTGACTTGCTGAGGAAGGACCAGAGAAACGGGAACGACAGCGACCTCCGGAGAGCGACAGGACTCGGAGAAGAAAACTCACAAATATGCAGATTACACGTTTGTTCGTGACACTCGTGCAATCAGCTGTCCGAACACGTGGAGCCCTTCCGTGCCTCGTTCTAAAGAGCCCAAATAAAACATTCAATAATAAATAATAAAACCATCAAATAGGGCTGTGTTAAACGATTATTTTTTAAACGATTAATCTATCGATTATTTTTTCGATGCATCGATTAATCTAACGATTCACTTTTTTAGTTCGATTCGACTCGATTCGATTCGATTATCGATTTCTCCTCATAAATTAACAGACAGCAATTTATATGTGCTGATAAAGATATCTAAAATGTAAAAAAGAGCATGAATAAAAAGGCAGTGGGAGCAGCAGCCTGTCATGGACTTTTTCATGAACCAACAGAATGTAAAATTTATGTTGAAAACACAGCGGACTGAAAAACTGGCTTTTAATTCTTTCATTTACATGAAAATAATAATTAAAAAAGTCATTATTGAAATAATATGATCATGTAAACTTGGAGGATTTAAGCTAAGACAGATATTATTTTCCAACAAAAGATAATGAACATTCAGAGTTGAACATTATATTGAACATGGGTCTAGCTTCCAGAAAAAGTGCATCTTCATCTTTACTCTGTTAATGCTTAATACGGGTGCCAATCACTTGAAAATGAAATTAAAAATTCTTTATTTATCCCAGAAGTGATTACACAATACTATTACCAACAGATGAAACACTAATATGAGGTTGACAACGTGACCCGGCATCAGCTGTAGTTCCACCCACGGCCAGCAGATGGAGCTCGTGCTTCATGCTGACCGTCTCAAACAGGCCTGACGTGTCTGAAGACATGGCGTCCATCTGACGGAAGTGTCTCATGTCTCATTAGGCTTCGGATTCGCCATCCCTAATATATAGTTATACCTTCGATAAACGAGTGTGGGCCTTCACTGCCTTACACTTTGGAAACTTGGAAGAGCCACTCGCGGAGATCGCGCCGCCATCTTTGTTTTAGTCTGAAGTCGCATGGCGCCGCCATCTTTGTTTTAGTCTGAAGTCGCATGGCGCCGCCATCTTTGTTATGGTCTGACGACGCATCGGTACGCATATTTTGCGTCGACGTATTTTTTGCGTCGACGTAATCGGTTACGTCGACGAATCGTCCCAGCCCTACATCCAAACCATCTTCGTTTGTCGGACTTGTCTAAAATAAGAAGGGGAAATGTTTTGAATGGAGTGTTTCACACGAACATCTCAGAAATCACACGGGCTGCCCACGATTACAGGTTGTATGGTGAGGATCAACAGTTAGAGCTTGTAGGTGTTTAGTACGGTGGGTAAAGCAACCGGCTGCTGAGCAGAACGTTGCAGGATGGATCCCAGGTGTGGCTGATATTATGCGTGTTGTAATGTTGTTGTTTCTTCTTTTTTTTATTCACGTGATATGATATGAGAAATTGTTCAGTAACTTATATTAATTGTGTTTTAGTTAGTTACACACACATGCTGTTGAGTCACACTGAGGTGAAACAGAGAACATGGCTGCAACATTCACCTGATTAATGAAACGATGGGGAGTGAATGGGCCGATTTAGCTCTGGCATTGGGGGGTTAAGGGGTGGAGGTGGTGGTGTGGGGGGAAATCAGAAAAATTTGGGGACATTAGGTGTTAGGCAGTTTACAAGAGACAACAGTCGTCATGGCGACGTCCTCTCCATGTGGTGGTTTTGTTTATTGATCAACCGAAGCATGATGAATGATGAAAAAAGAAAAACGACTGTTCACTGTGTTGTGTTGTCATGGTGACACGTATGTGCAAACGTCACTACGCAGTCGCTTACATGCCTGAACGTAAATGAAGCAGTGGCGTCCCAGTTCCTGTGGAGGATTACAAAGCCCCCCCCCCCCCCCCGTGGCTTCACTCCAGGGTGCAGTGATAGCGGACGACGGCTAGTGGTTGAAAGCAGGGGGAGCACTGGGATTGGGTCTAACTCTGGAGTTGGAGTGATCGGGGGAGTCTCACCATCGCCGATATGAAAAATCCGTGAATGGCGTTTTCCAGGATTAACACTCAGCGGGGGGCACCTGGAACATTAGTCTGATTTTCTGGTTCCTCTTTGAGTTTGAGGGTGAGATAAGAGAACAGTATTGACACTGGCTTTAAATTAGAGATATCCGATATTATCGGCCAATAGGGGATTATCACGCTTCCACGTTCCGGTTTCCGGAAGTTGAAACATCTGAAGCTTCCTCTTCCGGGCCAGGAATGGCTCAATGTTGCTGCTCTGTTCCATTGTGTACATCTAATAAACATCGCCAGCCGTACCTAAGTTTTCATGGATTCCCGACTGAAAAGACACTAAGGAAGAAGTGGATGAAAGCGATTTGTCGGAGTGAAGGACCGAAACTTAAAATAAAACAAGGTTGCACGTATGTCTGTAGTCGGCACTTCAATGATGCAGACTACACTACAGCTAGCGTTAGCAAGCTTGCGTTAGCTGACGTTACCAACTTTTCGCTTGTGAAAACATACAAGCCTCTGAAAATCGTGTCTGTACCCCCCCGTTTCCAGTGGAACAACTGGGGACTGCCAAGAAAGGAGACGCTTTCAGATGCTTGTGTGTTTTCAGCCGCACAAAGTTAGGCACGTCATCGAGCCGGCTAATGCTAGCCTGCCAACACGACTGTGCAGACTGCCGGCTACAAACAAACGTGTGTCGTTTTATTATAAAGTTCGGCCCTTCACCGCGGTGAATCGATCGCTTTGATCCAGCTTTTGATCCAGTATCACTTCGGTCTGGAATGAAAACTTAAGTATGTTTGGAGTTTATACGATTTAAACAGTATAACAGAGCAGGAACGGCTGTCGTTAACATGGCCCGGAAGAGGAAGTGTCCAAATACCGGGAACTTCCGGTAAGCGTGATAATCCCCTATATCAGCATTAAAAAGTGATTTCTGAAAATATCGGTAGAGTTTTGTTCAGACTAATACTTTTCCTAACAAAATCTTGTGAGATTTCGTTGCCCCATAGAGAAATCTCGTGAGATTTTACAAATGAAATCTTGTGATATTTCATTTTTCAAAATATTGGCCCAAAAACCGAAACGCCCCTCATTTATATCGGGTGTTTCCACAGGTTTGCGTCCGCTGTTATTCACCTGCAAACTGCGGTTCCCCTCGCACAAAATTCTAGATCGCATGTGCTAATTACTACACCGAATTTAGATCTTAATAGATCCGGCTCTAAGGGTTGGACAATATCGGTATATCGGATATCGGACAACATCGAGCATCCCTACTTTAAAAACAAGCTCTTAGATCTTTGCATAAGAGCTTCAAAGTGCTCTCAACTCCTTCACGACTCTGAGGAATAAGAAGAGGAAGTGCTGCTGAACGAGCGAAGGAAAACCAGCTCATGTAGGGAAGCGGTGCAGTCGCCGTCATCCTTCGCCGGGTTGTGATCGCACCTTTAAAACGCTGCACGTGCCCCACCGTGCCGTCCTCACCTGGCTCTCCTCCAGGGTTACGCAGGGATACGTTACACAACGCTGCATCGGCTGAGTGTGTGCAGGCCTGCAGTGTGTCAGCGGGGTGCATGCATGGGGGAGGTGAAGGGAAGCCCTCGCCTTTGCCAAGTTGTAAAACGTGACATGCAATATTCATACCGTTCTCTCCTCCACAAATCCCCCCCCCCTCTCTCTCTCTCTCTCTACATCTCCTCAGATCTCCCTTCTGACAGGTTTTTTTCCAGATTTTTCTCTCCCTTCTCTTCCATTTTCCTCCTTTCTTCTTCTTCTGTCTGCCTCTTTGCAGTTTCTATCTGCTGTTTCATATCACGCATTCATGGTCTAAGATTTAAATGCAGCTAATATGACGGCCGTATATGATTTGCTGTATGATTAATCCCATTTATGCACCATAAACTGCTCATAAATGCTCATGCAGATCAGAAGTGATGTGTATGAATGTGTTGAATCCTTCGTACTGTCCGTGTTCATCCCCGCCCGTCTCAGAGTCCCTCTGCTCTGGATTCCTGGATGACCTCGTATCTCGGCCTCCCCAGCGTTCAGCTGTCATCCATCTATCAGGTCCTCCTCACCTGCCACACATACGTACGTACGCAGACATACGTGGTTTGACCCATTTTCAGTAATGAGCGGTTCTCATGCCTCTGAGGCTTCCTGGAACGTCCCCAGAGCCTGGACGGAGGGGGCGGGGCCTCGCGCTCATCCTGCCCCCCAGCAGTGGGGTGCAGCTCAGACGCAGACGCGTTCATGTTGGAGTGTTTCTCTGCTTTTATAGAAAAACCACATTCAGCTTCCATGTGAAGCACATGAAAGCACACGTGCTCCACATGTGGTCCACGTGTGCATTTCTGTCAAACCACAATTCAAATCAATGTCAGGATTTTCATTCAATTTTTATTCATTATTCCTTTTGTCAATTACACCTTATTTCACTGGCAGCTGTTTTTTTTCTTCTTTAATTTGAGGGCATGAATAATTTTGAGGACGACTGTAAGTATTTCATAAAAGTTATTTTTTTATCAAAAATGATGATTTGACGATACAGCAGGAAAAAGTATTGAACACGTCAACATTTTCTCAGAAATATGTTCCTAGCAGAGATATTGTCATGACATTTTCACCAGATGTCAACAACAACCCAAATAATGCACACATACAAAGAAATGCTAACAATTATGTCCATAAATGAAGTTATGTGTAATATAGTGAAATGACACAGAGAATAAGTATTGAACACACTTACTGAAATTTATTCAATACTTAGTGTAAAAACCTTTGTTGGTGGTTCCAGCATCCAGACGCCTCCTGTATGGAGAACCCAGTGAAACGTTGCTCAGGTGGGATTCTGGTCCATTCTTCCACAAACTGCCGTCAGATCTTCAAGGTTCTGGGTCTCTTCTGTGAACTCGGATCTTCAGTTCTTTGGGGTCGGGTGATTGACAGGTCCGTTCTAGCAGCTTTATCTTCTTCTTAAAGCAGGTGAGTGTTTCTGGTCCGTTCTAGCAGCTTTATCTTCTTCTTAAAGCAGGTGAGTGTTTCTGGTCCGTTCTAGCAGCTTTATCTTCTTCTTAAAGCAGGTGAGCGTTTCTGGTCCGTTCTAGCAGCTTTATCTTCTTCTTCTTAAAGCAGGTGAGCGTTTCTGGTCCGTTCTAGCAGCTTTATCTTCTTCTTCTTAAAGCAGGTGAGCGTTTCTGGTCCGTTCTAGCAGCTTTTTCTTCTTCTTAAAGCAGGTGAGTGTTTCTGGTCCGTTCTAGCAGCTTTATCTTCTTCTTCTTAAAGCAGGTGAGTGTTTCTGGTCCGTTCTAGCAGCTTTTTCTTCTTCTTCTTAAAGCAGGTGACCGTTTCTGGTCCGTTCTAGCAGCTTTATCTTCTTCTTAAAGCAGGTGAGTGTTTCTGGTCCGTTCTAGCAGCTTTATCTTCTTCTTCTTAAAGCAGGTGAGTGTTTCTGGTCCGTTCTAGCAGCTTTATCTTCTTCTTAAAGCAGGTGAGTGTTTCTGGTCCGTTCTAGTAGCTTTATCTTCTTCTTCTTAAAGCAGGTGAGTGTTTCTGGTCCGTTCTAGCAGCTTTATCTTCTTCTTAAAGCAGGTGAGCGTTTCTGGTCCGTTCTAGCAGCTTTATCTTCTTCTTCTTAAAGCAGGCGAGCATTTCTGGTCCGTTCTAGCAGCTTTATCTTCTTCTTCTTAAAGCAGGTGAGTGTTTCTGGTCCGTTCTAGCAGCTTTATCTTCTTCTTAAAGCAGGTGAGCGTTTCTGGTCCGTTCTAGCAGCTTTTTCTTCTTCTTAAAGCAGGTGAGTGTTTCTGGTCCGTTCTAGCAGCTTTATCTTCTTCTTAAAGCAGGTGAGCGTTTCTGGTCCGTTCTAGCAGCTTCATCTTCTTCTTAAAGCAGGTGAGCGTTTCTGGTCCGTTCTAGCAGCTTTATCTTCTTCTTCTTAAAGCAGGTGAGTGTTTCTGGTCCGTTCTAGCAGCTTTATCTTCTTCTTCTTAAAGCAGGTGAGTGTTTCTGGTCCGTTCTAGCAGCTTTATCTTCTTCTTCTTAAAGCAGGTGAGTGTTTCTGGTCCGTTCTAGCAGCTTTATCTTCTTCTTCTTAAAGCAGGTGAGTGTTTCTGGTCCGTTCTAGCAGCTTTATCTTCTTCTTAAAGCAGGTGAGCGTTTCTGGTCCGTTCTAGCAGCTTTATCTTCTTCTTCTTAAAGCAGGTGAGTGTTTCTGGTCCGTTCTAGCAGCTTCATCTTCTTCTTAAAGCAGGTGAGTGTTTCTGGTCCGTTCTAGCAGCTTTATCTTCTTCTTCTTAAAGCAGGTGAGTGTTTCTGGTCCGTTCTAGCAGCTTTATCTTCTTCTTCTTAAAGCAGGTGAGCGTTTCTGGTCTGTTCTAGCAGCTTTATCTTCTTCTTCTTAAAGCAGGTGAGTGTTTCTTGGCTGTGTGGTGGGATGGTCGTCTTGCTGAAAGATCCAGCCTCTTTTCATCTTCAGCAGATTCTGGTCCAGAATGTCTCTCTACTCTTCTCCATTCATTCTTCCTTCAATCATAAGAAGTCCGCCAGTACCACATGCTGAAAAACAGCCTCCACCATGATGCTCCCACCTCCAAACTTCACTGTTGCTATGGTGTTTTTTTTGCCATTTCTCCCTCCAAACATGTTGTGTCTTATGACATCTGCAGAGTTCAGTTCTGGTCTCATCTGACCAGACTATGTTTCCCAGAACGTCATGGGTTTGTCCAGATGTTGTGTTGCAAACTTCAAACCAGCATCAACCTGCTTCTTCTTCAGAAATGGAGTCTTGCGTGGTGTGCGTGCATGAAGGCCATGGCGGTTGAGTGCATTCCTTCTTGTTTTGTCTGAAACAACTGTAGCTGCTGGTTCCAGGTCTTTCTGAAGCTCTCCACGAGTGGTCCTGGGCTGTTGGAGAACCTTTCTGATGATTGTTCTGACTCCTCTGTCTGAAATCTTGTGAGGAGCACCTGGCCGTGGCCGCTTTATGACCATGCCGTGTTCTTTCCACTTCCGGATGATGGTCCCAATGGTGCTCACTGGAACTTTCACAAGTTTACAAATGCACCTGGAACCAATGCCTTCAGTGTGTTTGCAATAAGAAGGCTGCGTAGGTCTTTAGACAGCTCTCTGCTTTTACCCATCATGCAGTGCTTCTTGTCTGACACCTTGGTGATGAGAAACCTTTTTAAAGGCATCAATCAGGACTAAAGCAGCTGATATTACTTTGCTCTGATAGAGGACAGGATTACTTTCTAAATACTGACAGACTCCAGCTGCTTTCTTGGCTTTCACATCTTTTTGTCTCCATTTCTTCATGTGTAAAATACTTATTCCCTGTTTCACTATATTACACATAACTTCATTTATGGACAGAAATGTTAGGATTTCTTTGTATGTGTGCATTAGTTGGGTTTTCATGTCTTGAATTTCACATCAAAAACTCTACTAGAAATATATTTTCTGATAAAAAATGTTGATGTTTTCAACACTTCCTCCCCCCCTGTATATGTGTATGTATGTATATATTACATGTTTAATGTTTCTATTTAATTTTCATTTACAGGTGCACCATTTCTCTTTTATATATCTATTTGAAGTGCTTTGTTTCTTTTTTATCTTAAGAGTTTTCAAAATTAGTTTTCATTGTGTCCTTCATTATTTTGTATAAATTTCAGGGTCAAATACAGGATTGGCCCCAAATATCGGCAGGTTGTATCGGCCATCAGCTAAGGCTGCTGTACATCTGTATCGGTTGATCCCTAATTATGTTTTTGGATTAAGCCTGTGCAAGATAAACAGCAGATACGGACAGGCTTGAACTGTAGACCAGGACTTACATTTGGGTGGGTCAGTGATTGATCCGTGATCAGCAGGAATGCAGCCTCTTGTGTCATGATGGTGTTGATTATAGCCTTTGTTGGATATGGGTACAAACTTCACTGGAAAATGTAATTCTGTCGTCCATCTACCACTTGATGAGTTTCACATACGTATATGAGGAAAATAAATGCTGTGTGTAAATGATCAATGAAAAGGTGAGAAACTGCTTGACCCCACTTCTGTACTGATATGTAAATTAGCCGCATTAGCTGCAGGCTGACATGTAACAACAAAGATCAGGAGTTCAGCTGAATCAGTGACCCTGATACTGATTATTGAATAAACGCCTCGATCTGAAGCTTCATCCGATACCTGGAGACATCTGAACGGAGCAAGATTTCCCTGCAGAGACTTTCAACTACACGGTGCAGGTGTGTACAGCACACACTCAGAAACAGAGGTACCAGTTTGTACCTGAAAGGGTCCAAAGCTTGTTGCTGGGGGGTTCCTTTCTGAAAGACATTTCTGTACCTTCATGGTCCATTTTTGTACCTTATCAAGCTGTATGAGTTAATAAAGTACAATTAAACCAATTAAAGATGATGAATAAAAGTCAATAAAATAGAGATTATAACAACAATCAAAGATGCTAATAATAAATGAATAATTATTATAGAAATATTAGGCCAAACACATAATTGTACATATAATTATATGATTACTATGAAAATCATAATATAACAGCCTACAGGTACAGAAATGATCTTGTCTCGTACCTCTATGTTTGAGAGTGTATATAATAGTGTAATAACACACCAGCCCAGAATTTCACAGAAGATAAATAATGAATAATGATATTATATAGATAATATAGATCATGACTGAGTAAATTCTGTGGGAATGCTGTAAAAAGACGGCATGGCCTGATGTCAACATCATGGAGGCAGTCTGGAATACAGCACCGAGGCAGCCTTTTTAACGTCTCCAGGAATAACAGCTAAGGATTCTTGCTAACTAAGCCTCAGTTGCTCTGAGGTAGTACGCAGTACTCACTTTTACTCCACGACTTCATCACTCCAGCCAAAGCCTGCTGTCCTCTGGCACATTTTCCAGGTATATTCTAACCTTCTGCTGACACAAACACACGTTTCCTGCAGTCTTTCTGCCATCATAACTGCAGTGGCGCTTCCCTGGAATGTACCGTATTTTCTGGACTAGAAGTAACTCCTGAGTTTAAGTTGCATCAGTCAAAAAATGCATCATGATGACGAAAAGAACATATAAGTCGCACTGGACTATAAGTCATATTTATTTATTTAAATTAGGGTGATTTTTGGATTTTTCATCTCCAGGTTTACTGATTTCACTAATCACTCCGATTCCAAAGTTAATGCCTGTAAATTATCATAAACATCACGACTAAGAAGTAGGGATGCACGATATTTTGGCCGATATCAGATATGCCGATGTTTTAAAACTCATGTGGCTGATAGCCAATATCGATACCAATATTAAAGCTAAAAAATAAATTAATTGGGGTGGGAAAAAATATCAATAAACTGAAATATTGAGATATTTTCACATGCAGATTACATATTAATATTTAAAAACGCAATATTGATCTATTTTACCGATGAAATCTTGTGAGATTTGGTCGTTCTTTTATGAAATCTCACAAGATTTCATAAAAGAATGACGTTAGTAAAATAGATCAATACCAAATTTGGAAATATTTATATATGTACATATGAAAATATCACAATATTTCAGTGTTTCAATATTTTTTCCCACCCCAATTCATTCCTTGTGCAAAATTTGAAAAATACCTCAACTTGTTATGTATAACAAGTCAAACTAAATGACAGTTGTTCAAACAAAACTAAAGGATATGTGCGTGATATCCTAGAACCACATGGAGTTTCTTCTTCCTGAGAAGAAGAAAAAAAAAAAGAAAAAAAAAAACATTCACAAAAATTCTGCAATATTTTCATATGGTGATATACTGACAATCAAAAATAGGTATTGATCTATTTTACGAACAAACTCTCACAATATTTCACTGTTCTGTTATGAAATCTCATCAGAATTCACAAAATATCGTGAGATTTTGTGACAGAACGATGAAATCTTTTTGTATGTAAAATAGATCGATACCACGTTTTTAAATATGAATTCGATATTGTCATATGAAAATATAATATTTCAATGTATCAATATTTTTTCCCACCTCTATTTTTCAAAGTGTCAGAAACGGAAAACCAAACTGCTGTTTGCAATGACTGCTTATTTTTTTCACCTTTAATATCGGTATTGATATAGTTTATCGGCCACATGAGTTTTAGAATATCGGCATATCGGATATCAGCCAAAATTCCAATATCGTGCATCCTTAGTATTAATTATCCCAAACAGTGCTTTATCTCCCATTAAAAAAAAAAACTGGTACAGCAGCTTGAAAGTTCAGAGTGTTCTCACTTCACACATTTTGTCTGTTTAGGGACACTGTAGTAAAAATGGTGGAACAAATATGGCAGCCTCCATGTATGTGCACCGCCCAGCGAGTCGATCTAAATGACTAAGAAAGTAAACACATAACAGCTGTTCTAGTGAAGCAATTACTCATCAATAGAAACAAAGTTTTGAATTATATGTCACATTCTTCTGCCATTAACCTCTGATTTTGTTATATACTGTATCTTTAAAACTATGTTAAATTGTATATAATATATAGATATATAGGTCGCAGGAGCAGCCGTACTATGAATAAAAGTGTGACTTACAGTCCGGAAAATACGGTACTCCCAAATCTTTTCCCCAGATTTTATAAAAGTGAGTCTTCGTCTGTATCTTCTCTGTGCAGTGCTGCTTTTTACATCGCTTATACATGTCTAAACGTTATGCGTGTATGTTTACTAGAGTTGTTTTTGCAGCAGACAAACGCATCCATCACATGTTACACGGTACGGAGACGAATTACAGACTGAAAGCAATAAACACTCATCAAATCACGTTCAGTGTCTCTGATATTTTTCATTACAAAGTTTACGTGCTGTCATTTGGTGTCAGCTGAATATCCTTCATATTTCAGATTCCTCTAGACGACTTCCTTCTGCTCAGGAAGCAGCTGCGCTCTCCTTTGAGCATTCATTCGAGCAGATCCATGAGGTCATCCCTCTGGAAAGCTTTCCATCAACAGATGAGCCTTGTAACGCTGGAATGGAGGAATTCTGGCTTTTCAAAGCAGGATCAGACATTGAGGGTTAAACTGATGGACAGAATCTCTTACTATGAGTATATAAAACTTAGTTAATACTTCATTGCTCTCAATAATTTGATTAGAAGATTATTTGAGGAATCATTTAAATGCGTGGTTATACAGTTGTGCTTGAAAGTTTATATGCCCTCCTTTGTTTTGTTTTTTTAATTATTATTATCAACCATAATTCAAAAGCAATATTTGATTTCACAAAATGATAATTTTGTAAATTGTTATTTATTATTGCTTTTTTCAGTTTCATTACAATAGGGGATTATCACGCTTCCGTGTTCCGAACTTCCGGTTTTAAACACTTAGACGGCCCACTTCCGGCCCAGTTCAATGTCCCTGCTTTACTTCGTAGATAACGTGAATAAACGCCAACCCTACTGAAATTTTCACGGATTCCAGACTGAAATGATACTAAGGAGGAAGTGGATCAAAGCGATCGATTCGCCGCGGTGAAGGGCCGAACTTTATAATAAAACACACGTTTGTTTGTCGCCGGTGGGGCACAACACCGGCACTTCACAGCATGCTAGCATTAGCCAGCTAGCGTTTACCGACATGCTTAACATTGCGCGTCTTAAAACACACAAACATCTGAAAATCGGGTCAGTACCCCCCCGTTTCCAGTGGAACAACTGGGGACTGCCAAGAAAGGAGACGCTTTCAGATGCTTGTGTGTTTTCAGCCGCACAAAGTTAGGCACGTCATCAAGCTGGCTAATGCTAACCTGCTAACAATAGTCCGTCAGCTACTACTCTGTTAAACTTTGTTAATCGGATAAACGCCAAAGCCAAGTTTTCATTCCAGACTGAAGTGATGCTAAGGAAGAAGTGGATCAAAAAGACCGATTCGCCGCGGTGAAGGACCGAACTTTATAATAAAACGACACACGTTTGTTTGTGGCCGGCAGACTGCGCAGTCATGCTGTGAAGTGCCGGTGTTGTGCCCCACCGGCAACAAACAAATGTGTGTTTTATTATAAAGTTCGGCCCTTCACCGCGGCAAATCGATCGCTTTCTTCCACTTCTTCCTTAGTATCATTTCAGTCTAGAATGAAAACTTAAGTATGTTTGGAGTTCATCCGATTTAAACAGTATAACAGAGCAGGAACGGCTGTTGTTAACATGGCCCGGAAGAGGAAGTGTCAAAATCCAGAAACTTCCGGTAAGCGTGATAATCCCCTATAGTAATTCATGTTGAATTACTATTGTGAATTAAGCATTTTCTTTAATGGGACAGTAAACTTTTAACTGTATACTGAGTTTAAAGGAGCTGTATCATGCTTTTCAAATGTTCCAAAAGTCAAATATAGGCATTTATAAGCTAGATATGTTCCCATCGTTACTATAGAAACTAATTTGGGGTTAAATATTAGTTTTTCGATGCATCTAATTTCCAACACGGAAGTAAGATGGCTGACTGTACTGAACCGCGGAGCTCTCGACCAATAGGGCTTGGGAACGTGACGTCACAGCGTAAGCCCCGCGGGGGTCGACGTGAGGATTCTCCATGTTTTGAGGCCATTGTTTGAAGTCGGGCTACTTACGTAACATGGGTAGAATTTGCTGGTTACATGCTGGCATTCCGACATACTGTCATTTCAACATACTACCATCCTGAAATCCCGCTATTCTGGCACACAAACGTCCCATCATTCCGACAAAGCTTTCCATGTAAGGAAACGTGTGTTAATAAGAGTCTCTGGCTCGGTGCTGTCCGGTACTGAACTACAAACGATGAAGAGAGCCTCATTAGGAGGTTAGCTTCTGCAAATGAATAAATATTTGCTGCCACAACACACAATTTGGTAATTTGGTAAAATGCCAAGGAATGAAATCCAGTTTCCCCTCCAAACCCTCCAAATATAAAAACTGCAGTGCGTTTGCATATAAACAGACGAGAGGATGGCAAATAAATTACTTATCTAAAATATATATTAAAAACCATATATATATATTTATATATATAGCTAAAAGAATTAGATATAATTAACAGTACAGTGTGCAATCTTCTCCTATTGCTTTTTAAATTGTGCCGAGAGCGAGCGCGCTGGTGATTTCTTTAACTGTGTGTTCTGATTAATTTCCAAAATAAAGTTTTAGCTTCTGAAATCAGATTTTTAAACAGTTCTGATGGAGCTCAGTGTTTATCTGGAGGATGCGGCTTCATTCCGAACCATTTCAGTGAATCTGGACGAGCCGCTGCGTCTGGAGATTAAAAAAAAAAAAGAAAAAGTGTAATGCCGGCATCCATAAATGCGCACAATGATGCGCCCTCCCCTGCTGTACAGCATGGAGATGGACATTATTAACACGTTTTCGCTGGAATGACTCAGTGTCTTCAGGTGTCACCTGCAGCGCCGTCATTGATATCTGTAACTGGAGTTATGTTGCATTATGATGCCAGCGCGCGCAAAGACGCGCGGCTCTGTGGAGACTCTGCTCCAGCTGCGGTGACTGACGGTGATTTTTCTGCTGACAGTCAGAGATCCTGAGATTCAGACATGAATCTAACATGTTTAGACCAGCTGGAGTTACATTAATACGTGGAGGCAGATTATATTTCCTGTTTCAGGAGATTTTGATAACAGATTATTAAGTTGGTTTGCGAGGTTGTGGAGTAAAGATGATGCTGTAAAAGTACGTAGAAATCTGAATGCCGTAAAGCTACCTTTTTATTTTGTCACATAACCTCTGTACATAGTGCGGTTAGCATACTAACAGGCTACGAGGAAGCCTTATTCAAACACATGAATGAATGGGACCCTGGAAAAGCACTAATGATGATGATGTCTGAGCCCATCAGTTTGCAGGTTTCCATATCTTGGACCCAGCCAACTGCCAGTAAACTGTTCATGAGCTTCCAGGGACGTGTAATTCCGAAACTGAGACGAAGTGTAGGCACTCACGCCACAGACCAAGTATGTGAACATATTGGGGAATGTTAGAGGAAGCAGAAGATCAGGGTCACGGGTCCACTCTGTAGCAGCATTTCATATGGATCCTTATCTCAGATTAACTTATCCAGATAGCGTCTCCTTGCCTCGGGAAGAAGTTTATCGCGGTACTGGTCTTCTCTTTCTTTGTAAACTTTAAGCATCCTGCCGTTTTCTTGTTCTCAGTCGGTCTCTCCGGCTGGCCTCAAAACATGGCAGCGGCGTATTGTTTACCTCCCACAATGCATTGCGCTGTGACGTCGGTTCCCAAGCCCTATTGCAGCATGTTTTACGCCCATTTCATGACGTCGCCCCGGAAGAGACACTTATTCTGAAGGGTCACAGAATTGTCTGTAGCACCGGCACCGGCAGCTCTCATGTGGATGTTAGTAGTAAACATTGATGGATAATTACTCCGATCGACGGGATCAAACGGAGCAGCCTGTTATGGAGCTGTATGCGCGCGACCCAGAGTCTGATATGGAGTTTGAAGTATACGCAGTACCACAGAAGTACCACAGAGACCCTCAACAAGCAAGTAATTTAGCGAACAAATCATAGCCTAACAGTTAGCATTGAGCTGAGAGATGTGTTGTCTCACCAGTGTTGTTGTCTGTCCATGCGCGTTTATAGCAGGAACTGTGTCATGTTTCAGAAGTAATCCCAGAGAAAAAACACTTTACTGCCCGACATTCATGAAGTTGTCAGGAGTGAAGTTCACACACAAAGTTGAGTTTTTTTTCCCTGCTCCTGAAGTTAAAATCCAACCACTTCTGGAAGTCGATTCATCCAGTACAACAAATAAACTCCCACGCTGAACATAACCACGTGAACATAACTGCATTTTCCCCAACTTGCTGTCCTCTAGAGCTTAAAAAAAAGAAAAAAGGAAGAAAATTCTCCTGAACTCTGGATCAAACGTCTGTTAGCTGATGGCTGCTTGTCTCTGAGGAAATCTTCCTGAGGTGTTAGTTTCTTCCTAGAGAGTGTGTATATGATTCTCTGAGTTTCTGTTCAACAGAGGGCGTCTTGCTACGATACTGAGCATGCGCATTTGGACTTTCGTGATTGGTGCCACGTTCATACGTAACGGGGTGGGTAGTCAGCCGTTTGAGGGAGGTAGCGTGGTTTAAATATTCATGTGATTCTAAATATGCATGAATGAAGAAAATAACGATTTAAATCATTTCTTGATGAGGAAATAACACACTGACAGCTGAAAAGCTCTTAAAAGTCCATTTTTCATGATAGGGCTCCTTTAAATAACGGCCACACATGAACATTTAACAAGTTGGAGCATTTTTTAAGGTTTATCTGCAAACTGGGGGTTGGACTTTAACACACTGATTACAATTACTTTTAAAAAATTGATGCATTAAAATAAATGCATTTCAGAAGCAAAAACCGAACGCTTGTCAGCGCCCAGTTTCTGGTCCCCCCGGTCACACTGACAGACACGGCAGAGCTCTGCCATGTTGTTGCTATATGTAACGAGTTTTAAAACCCCTGATAGCTTTTTCTGTTATATAAAGCATCAAGCAAATAGTCCAATGACATTTTCTGGTGTTATTGGAGACTTTCAGAGACAGACGTGAACGTATCATTTACTTCCTTTTATATGCTGCGCGCGCTGCCACAGGACCCTCCCCCTTACAGGCCCCTCCCCCGTCTCAGAGCACACCCCAGCGGCTGCAGGAAGCATCAGCTGCAGACGCTCACCTCTGCTCCATGAGTCAGACTTTATTTTAGTTGAAATACAATTGCATGCATTTGGTCAGATGATAACAGAGCGGAGTTCTCAACATTAATGTTTGTGTCTGTTTTTTGATTTAGTCGTCCACTAAAATCCTTTGAAATAAAAAAGTCACTTTTGGGGGCAATTTTTTGTTATTAAATTAATTGAGATTAATTACTCACATAAGCCTCTAATTGACTTGATTCATTTTTTAATCGAGTCAAACCACTACGATTACAAAGCCACATTCCAACCCGACAATAAGAACTAAACTCAGTATGAGAGTGCACATTTCTCCGTTGTAGTGCCGTCTAATGGCTCTGCAGCTGTCAGCCTGCTGGTTATTCGCTCAGCATCGTGGAGGAAGGGTGGCATTTATAAAATAAAAAGAAAGAGTGCACATACACCGAGACAGACAGAGCAATAATAAAAGAACACAGCCAGGAGAATTTAAGTTGGCTTGCTAACAATTTCATGGCCCTTCCTTCCTGAAGTACCAGTGACAAACACACACTCGTGGCTAATTAGCCTCTCTTTGCACTTTTACTAACCCCTTTCATTTATTCATTAGCTCCAATTTTAACATCCAAGTCAGAAGTCAGACAGACTTTAATGATGATGAGAAACTGCAGAATGAGAGTCAGTCAGTGCTTCAGCATGATGACTTCATGTTTCAGAGGACGATGTTGTTCAGATGTTGTAGACTGAGAGTCGGACAGAAAAGACAGTCAATGGAAACTTTATCAGGTCCACGTCCCAGGACCCGGCTGGACCTGCTTTTACCTTCAGAACTGCTTCATTCCAGTTATCATACAGCCAATAAGATGCTGAGAAAAGTCCTGTAAGACTTTTCTTCAAATTGACATGATAGCATCACACTGTTGCTACAGATTGCGATGAGAATGTCCCTTTCCACCTCATCACGATGAGAATGTCCCTTTCCACCTCATCACGATGAGAATGTCCCGTTCCACCTCATCATGATGAGAATGTCCCGTTCCACCTCATCACGATGAGAATGTCCCATTCCACCTCATCATGATGAGAATCTCCCGTTCCACCTCATCACGATGAGAATGTCCCATTCCACCTCATCACGATGAGAATGTCCCATTCCACCTCATCACGATGAGAATGTCCCATTCCACCTCATCATGAGAATGTCCCATTCCACCTCATCACGATGAGAATGTCCCATTCCACCTCATCATGATGAGAATGTCCCGTTCCACCTCATCATGATGAGAATGTCCCGTTCCACCTCATCACGATGAGAATGTCCCATTCCACCTCATCACGATGAGAATGTCCCATTCCACCTCATCATGATGAGAATGTCCCGTTCCACCTCATCACGATGAGAATGTCCCGTTCCACCTCATCATGATGAGAATGTCCCGTTCCACCTCATCACGATGAGATTGTCCCATTCCACCTCATCATGATGAGAATGTCCCGTTCCACCTCATCACGATGAGAATGTCCCATTCCACCTCATCATGATGAGAATGTCCCGTTCCACCTCATCACGATGAGAATGTCCCGTTCCACCCATCATGATGAGAATGTCCCGTTCCACCTCATCACGATGAGATTGTCCCATTCCACCTCATCATGATGAGAATGTCCCGTTCCACCCATATGATGAGAATGTCCCATTCCACCTCATCATGATGAGAATGTCCCGTTCCACCTCATCATGATGAGAATGTCCCGTTCCACCTCATCACGATGAGAATGTCCCATTCCACCTCATCACGATGAGAATGTCCCATTCCACCTCATCATGATGAGAATGTCCCGTTCCACCTCATCATGATGAGAATGTCCCGTTCCACCTCATCATGATGAGAATGTCCCGTTCCACCTCATCACGATGAGATTGTCCCATTCCACCTCATCATGATGAGAATGTCCCGTTCCACCTCATCACGATGAGAATGTCCCATTCCACCTCATCACGATGAGAATGTCCCGTTCCACCTCATCACGATGAGAATGTCCCATTCCACCTCATCATGATGAGAATGTCCCGTTCCACCTCATCATGATGAGAATCTCCCGTTCCACCTCATCACGATGAGAATGTGCCATTCCACCTCATCACGATGAGAATGTCCCATTCCACCTCATCATGATGAGAATCTCCCGTTCCACCTCATCATGATGAGAATCTCTTGTTCCACCGCATCTTAATGAGAATCTCTCGTTCTACCTCATCGTGATGAGAATCTCCCGTTCCACCTCATTATGATGAGAATCACCACGATCAGTGGAACTAAGGGGCCAAAGTGGGGCGGTAACAGTTGAGCAGGCAGACATGAGTATGAGTGTGTAAGTGGACTTCAGTGAAGTTGTGGCCACTGAAAATAAATCATAGAAACATGTTTTGTCATTTTTATTTTGATGGTGTTTGCACATAAAGCTGCTTTGAACTAATAAATTAAAAGTGCATTTCAAAGCAACACCATACATACTAATGGGAATGTCTGACATTTTTAGAAGGATAGGACGTGTAGAGAGCATGGTTTCTAAAGTAGTAGGTCAGGTCAAGTCGGTTTTATTTATCACAAATTAGCCTCAAGGAGCTTTACAGTCTGCACAGGGCACATCAGCTCTGTCCTCTGACCCATGACACGGACCCGGACAAACTCTGCAGACAACAAGCCAAGGTCTCTGTTCCTGCTCAGGTAGCTAACAGCAGGCTTTCTGTATGCACAGTCATAATGTGTCATTTAATCCAACATCAAGGGTATTTTTAGAGAATAAAGAGAGTTTATGCAATTCCAAGCATATTCAGCTGGAACGGACATTATCCTGTGGGTGTTTGGTTTGACTTTTCTGGTGGTTTGTTCTCTGGCTTATTTGGATGAGAGAGCCTGATGGACCAAAGCAGCCCTAAAGGTTTCACCGTGAAACATGCAGCACGGCTGACATTTGATACCGAATTCAGGTCCTCTGGGTTTCATTTCATTTCACGAACAAGCACAAAACATAACCAAAACAAGATAACCAAATAAAGAATAATAGTTAGTGCACCAATAATAAGAATAAGAATAAATAATAATAACTGAAAATAGATTTTTATAAATAAACACATCAATGACAAATAATATACATTACATTTGTCTAATTTAATGTACAAAAAGAAGTGGTTAAGAAGTACAAAACTCATTCAGTCCCACCCTTATTTTTCAAATAATCGTATTAATAATTCAAAGTCTTCACTTTGTAATTATTGCATACAAATATCGTAAATACATCAGGTTTAACGTGCTTTCTGTGGGCTAAACATTTTTTTGTGCATGTTTTTACAAGAATCATACTCAATTCTTTTGTTTAATGAAAACAAATAATTTCTGTTGATTCAAATAACTTTGAATCAAGAGAAATATAGAACCAACTCAAATTAATTTATGACATTTGTATTCATCAATTTAATTTTTGTTGTTTCTTTTTTTTTAATCTTATGGGATGAGTAAAACATTTTTCATTTCAGCTATTATATGGTGAAAATATCTTATTTTATGCTGTATTATCAAGTACAACATGAATATGAAGTCGCTTTTAGATAAATCAAATATTTCATTTAGAATAACTTGAATCTTTTAAGTTGATTTTCCATTAAATTAAAGTAACTGAGATTTTTTATTTGAAAGAAACTAAATTAATTCAAAACTGGTGAGCTAAAGAAGCTTAATTGCTGTATTTTGATAAACTTGATCTAATTATTTGTTACCAATCGAAACGACTAATTTAAGTTGGTTTAACTTTCTTCTTTTTACAGTGTCCCAAATGTTTCACATCTTCAAACTTGTCAGGTTTGTCATCTGAAACAAACTTGCCAAAAATCCATTTTAATTCCAGATGTTGAAGCAATTATTTTGGTGGTAGCATCATGGGCTTTGACGCGGAGGACCCGGGTTCGAGTCCCCGACACGACTCCTAGGTGAACCACTGTGGACTCCTGAGCAAGGTCCTTAACCCCCCCCCCAACTGCTCCCCGGGCGTTTAAGTAGCAGTCCACTGCTCTCTGATACTCACAGTACAGAGATGGTGAAATGCAGAGCCCTAATTTCCCCTCAGGGATCATACAAGTATAACAAAAAAAATAAATAAAAATTAAAGGAGACGGTGTTGAATATTTTTTTCAAAGCTCTACACTCTCAAAAACAGGTACGAGACAGGAACATTTCTGTACCTGTAGGTACATTTACTACAAATGTTCTCTCAAAAGTACAATATTGGTCTTTATGAGGCCAGAAGTACCTATATACTATGAAAAAGGGTCCAAAGTAATAGAAAGTACATATTTGTACCATTTCAACCTACGTGTACCTGCAGCATTGAAAAATGTGTGTAGCTTGTACAATAACTATAAATAGCAGTACTTCTAAACAGTAGTATAATTATAGTTATTATATTATGATTTTCAGAATAATCATAGTAATAATTATATGTATAATTATATATGTGTTTGGCCTAATATTTATATAATAATTATTCATTTATTATTAGCATCTTTGATTGTTGTCATAATCTCTATTTTATTGACTTTTATTCATCATCTTTAATTGGTTTAATTGTACTTTATTAACTCATACAGCTTGATAAGGTACAAAAATGGACCATGAAGGTACAGAAATGTCTTTCAGAAAGGACCCCCCCCAGCAACAAGCTTTGGACCCTTTCAGGTACAAACTGGTACCTCTGTTTGTGAGTGTGTGTGTACCTGACAGGCTTTCTAATGTTTCCTTTATCGGCTTTAAAGTGGGATCTTTCTTCCTGTGTGTTTATGTATTTGAGTTGCAGACAGACTTATAACAAATATGTTTCTCCCCCTTTTAAAAAATCAAATTAAAAAATAATGCATCCCTTTTCTCTTAATGGTCTCGGTTACATAATGGAACCAGGTTGCACGAATGTGGGCCACAATTCTCTTTGTTTGATGACGTCTCCATTATAATTTAATGTGTTTTCAGCAGCAGCTTTTGGTCATGAACTCTCGTGGGCATGGAGCCAAATATCGTGCAGATGTTGAAGTTTCACAAACCAAATAGCAGGAGGCACGAATCTGTAACACTTCAATAAAATCATACCATTAATACTCTCACAATGTCACATAAGCACCAGTAAACAGAGTTTTCTAGCCTGTAGCTAAGTGGTATGAGGGCTAATCCTTCAGCTTTTAATACTATGGAGGCTGAAGTAAAAGTACCAAGATAATACAGCTTTCATATGAATGTGTCCAGAGGGACGGAGGGAGGAGGGAGCTAAAAGACAAGAGGAAGGACTGAGAGAGTGGCAGAGAGCGAGTGAGATGGAAAATGGATGGGAGGCACATGGGAGGAGAGAGAGAAGGCTACTCACCCGTCTGTATCCTGGAAGTTGACATTCACTTTCTTTGCCGAGCCGAGGAGCTCTGAAACAGATGAAACGGACCATCAGTTACCGTCTCCACATGTTCACGCTGCATTTAAGGTTTCTGTAAAAAACACTCCTCCACTAAAGAAAAAAAAGGAGGTTGCCCTTTTCCGGAAAAGAAAAAAAACTTATTTTGAGATATTTTTAAATGCAGATGGATGCTGCATCAAGGACAGACCGATACATCGGGAAGCAGATATTTGCGGGTATTTTTGCTGGTATCGGCATCGGCTGATATGTTGGGTGTGTTGGCCAATCAGCTGTCAGTGAAATAAAGTGAAATGAATTTAAATTAACAAAAGTAGTGTTAAATAAAAAATTCTATGAAAATCATGACATTGATTTTGAATTTTTGAAAGAAATTTTAAAAACAAATGCAGAAAAAATAAAACAAGTAAACAAGCATGATGGAGCTCTGAAGCTAAAATGTTGCTGAGCAACACTTTGCGACAATCACTGCAATCAGGTGTTTCTGTGACGTCCAATCAGACGCCTGCACCTGCTGACAGGTATGTTGGTCCATGTTCATGGGAAAGATGCTCTGATGTGTCTGAGACAGTTTTGTTTATTTTTAAAAAAAATATTCTTTCCAACCACAATTCAAAGTAAATATTCTATTTCACTAAATCATAATTTTGTTAATTTTTACATTTTTATATATATATATATATATATATATATATATATATATGTGTGGGGGTATTTATACTGTATATCTTTACTGGATTTTCCTTTGTCACAACTATGATTGGGGGATAATTAGAGGGTCTGTGTATTTCAGTGGTTGGGACGGCAGAAAGCAGGTCAACAAGTCTGAGATGGTCCGGGCCATTCAAGCCTTTGAAGATTTTGAAATCAATATGAAATCAACAGGAAACCAGCAAAGAGAAGAAAACAGGAGTGATGTGCTCATATTTGATGAACCAGTAATGAGTCTTACTGCAGCGCTTTAAATTATGTAGACCTGACAGAGGGAGCCCTGACTGACTCCTGAGTACAATGAATTACCGTAGTCAAGATGAGAACAGGCATGGCGTCCATGCTTATACCAGCAGTTAAAAGAAATGACCTGATTATAGCAGGAAAAGTACATGAGCTTTTCTTGAGATGGAGGAAAGACTTTGAATACAGTAGTTTGATTTTTATCATCTGAAAAACTGATTCAAACATGAAAAGAACAGAATCCAGGTCTCTAATTATTTTCGGCGTTGCTAATGGGGGATCCGACTTTTTCGCCAATGGGAAAGGAGCCTAATGCTGATTGTAAAGACGGTCGACCCCGGGTTTGAAAACCCATGTGGCTTTAATGTAACATTCATTTGAGTCAGGTGTGGTGCAGCAGGGAAACATCTAAAACCTGCAGGACATGGCCCCCGAGCTGGTGATCCCTAAGTTTAAAGGCATATGCCCCCCGCCTGGGCCCTGCCCCCAGCCCCCCGAGTTGGACAAGTGGGCAGAAGCATTTTCTAGCCGACCCAGTCATTCTCTGAATCTGGCAGCACTGACTTTAGCTTAGCTTAGCATAGTTGCTGTAATATGGTGGTTCCAACTAGCACCACTTGGTGAAAGTGAACTAATTAACTCGAGATTTTTTCCAAATATGTTTCATGACCTGCACATTCTGATCGAGTACAAACAAAAGCACCCATGCGCAGCATCCGGTGGGCAACCCTGTTTAGCTGGGGATGCTGCATGCGTGCTGCCTTTGCTGCTATCCACAGTGCTTCCCTGTGATTGGCCGGTACTTCTGCGGCACATAGTTCCTCTACTGAATGCCACCAGGTCAGTCCTTTGATGTGAAATTCTCGTTTTTACTTAATCAGAATGTGCGGGTCACCAAGCGAAATTGGAAAAAATCTTGATTTAATTAGTTCACTTTCACCAAGTGGTGCTAGTTGGAACCACCAGATTACAGCAACTATGCTAAGCTAAGCTAAAGTCGGTCCTGCCAGATTCAGAGAATGACTGGGTCGGTGAGAAAATGCTTCTGCCCACTTGTTCAACTCAGGGGACTGCGGGGGGAGGCTCAGTTTCAGGGGGGGGGGGGGGGGGGGGGGCATATGCCTTTAAGTTGTATGTGTATGTGCCGCAAACTCTCCAGCAGTGATTCCCAACCCTGGTCCTCAAGCTTCACTATCCTGAAGACTTTCCATGTTGCCCTGCTGAAACACAGCTGACTCACTCTGATTGGTCAGTAGCAGACTGGTGCAGAGCTCGTCAGAGCTATTTCATTTGAATCAGCTGCATCCTAGCAGGGCAAAATGTATATTCTGCAGGAAGGTGTGCCTCGAGGGTTGGGAATCACTGCTAGAGTATGCAGAGTATGCAGTAGGTCAGGGCTACTCACTCTGCTCCTATGAGGGCCCCAATCCAGCAGGTTTTCCAGGTCTCTGCGCTCCAACACAAGCTACTGAGTCACTGTGCAGAACTTGATTGGCTATTGGATCTATTTCATTTGAGTCAGGTGTGTCAAAGCAGGAAGATGGACACCTGCTGGACTGCGGTCCTCATAGGACAGAACTGAGCAACCCTGCAGAAGATGGTTTAGAAAACAGCTGTTGTCACGTCCTGCAGTTCCCATGCCCCCGCCTCCCTTCTGCATGCTTGTTTGTTCGTGGACCTTATTAGATCTCCTGCCTGCAGCGCTTTTGGTTCAGTTATTAGTAAGCTAATTAAAGACTCGTACATTTCTTTACTGCACCTTTAACCGTGTTTTACCGCATTTCCAGCCTCTGGAGAAACCCGGTCAGGGGTAAAGGAAGTCAGGAAGTGGAGGGGATTCGACGCGGGTCAAGTTTATTCACACACAATCTTGCGCTCATTGGCTTTGAAATAACAGTGGCACACACACGCATGTACGCACGCACGCACATGCACGCCCACACACACACACACACACATCTATGCACAGAAAGTGTAAGTGCACTCAGTCCAGTGCGAGCACATTCTGCTGCTTCCCTCCTCATTATTTTTCATCCTCTGTCCTCTGTTTTTATATCTCCTGTTCGCTGATGATGCAGAACTGATGCAGCAACGATGAGCCTGCACTCTCCTTTTTCTCCCTCTCGGTTTTTCCCTTGTTTCCTCACACACATGCTCCCTCTAGGGTGCAGGAAACAGGACAGTTGCTCTATTGTGGAGGAGACAGCTCCCAGCACCACTGTGAGAGGAACATTGATTTCCTTGCAGACTATTTCGGTCCGTGAATGCAGGGATTCACTCCATCTCTCACACACACACGAGCTTTCAAAGGCAGAATCACATCCTGCATGTGTTGTGACAGAACCGTGTGTGTCCATTAATAACGCAATGTGGCAAAGTTGTGGTAAAAGAAAAGTTCAAAGCGACTGAGGAAACCGAAATGAAGGGGTTCCTGTTTGTTTTTTGTTGGGGTTTTTCTCCGTTTCCCCCCTTCCTCACTGATAAGCTCACCACAATGACTGGCTTCTTCCCAAAGAAAAGGACGAAGCACTCCATCTGCTTATCAGCCACCAGCCTCGACCTCCTGACCCCGTAATATCGTGGCTACCAGCCATAAACCCCGACCCCCGTCTCCATGTAACCCAGTTATGAGAGAGGAAAACGGACACACCCGAAGGAAAAATCCCCGAGCTGCGTCACGTCTTTCAAACGGATCTTTGTGACTCAGTGCATCTGCTTTTCAGCAGCGAGCAGAGAAATCCAGCTCGCAGGCTGGTCCTCTTTCTGTTCAATGGATGCACGATGATGCAAGTCGTCTTGTCTGGGGCGTTTAGCGACAGCTTCGTAACAGTTCCAGTCCCATTATGATCCAGTTCAATCCAGTTACTGTGATTAAATCAAATCATGTTGGTTACATAATCGACATCAGTCTAATTGCTTTAAAAATGTACTTCCATGGTGATTTCATTAATATTTCTGTGTTCTCCATTATTATTGAATGCATTCTACATCGTTTCTGTTTAAAAAAACCTTCTGGTATCTTTGAATCAGCTGTATTTGTATACTAGAAGAGAGGCTTGTGGTCCAACGGCAGCTTTTCCGGGTCCTTCTCATGAATTTCCGTCTGATTGGCTGCCTCCCATCAGTGTATGAAGGAAGCTCCGCCCTCCGCTCTTATTTTGTTACAGACAGGAAATAGAGCCGACAAACAAGTTTGTTCCGCCATGCTAACAAACAGTTAGCTAATTAGCTTCTCAACTCCGAAGCTACAGTCGTGCCGTCTTTACTTCTAGTGTGTAGTGGAGGGTTACCTGCCTTCCAATGGACAGATAGAAACCCCACGTGGGATACGCTATTTGCAATGTGACGTAGAAGTGCGAGGCTGTTCCCGATTCGCTCTTCTCTTCGTATTGTTTCTGTGATGAGAAAGAACAGCCGACTGGGGGGAACGCAACGCCAGCAAGTCAGCATGTGTAAGTAAACAAGGGGAAACCCTCCGTATTTCAGAAGGAGCAAGTTAAACGGGTTTTCAGTGGAAGGAGGCCTTTAATGGATGGTAAGGATGTTGCACCTGGTTGCACTGGCTAGCTGCTAACCGCTACTACCAGATCTGATGCACACGAGTTTGAAGTAAAACTTCTAAATGTTTTACTTTTATTAACACAGATCAGTTTTTAGGTGTCTTTCTGAAGATTTAACATGGACTCTGATAACAGCAAACCATCAATTCAGTCAGCACAGTCGCTTCCAGAGACAGCAGATTATTTATTATCTTTTTAAATTTTGCCGTCTCATGTCAGAGCAGTCTGACATCTGCAGCATAAAGTGCTACAAAAGTGAAATGTCAGCAATAATTCAGAGGAAAGTCGCAGCATTTTGCTTGTGCTGCAGTCTTTCTCGCTTCTTGTGAGGTTGCCAACTTTCAGCAACCAGCTGCAGCGTTGCTTCTGTCTGGAGCAGAAAGATAAAAGATCGTGCAAACAAATTAGAATATTTAGTTGTAATTCAATCCAACAGTAACAAGAGAGAGCTCGTAAATCCCACAAAGAAGAAAGATGCTTACAAGTATTTCAGGAGAAAAAGCCAATTCATGAAGTTCATCAATGCAATAATGTATTTGTAATTAACCCTTATACACCGTGTGTGCTGACAGCCTCTTTATTTCTTTGTTCATGATTTCCTGTGTCCTAGCAGAAAGATAATTCTTCTAAGTACAGCTAATTTACTTAGTTAAAAAAAAAAGTTGAATACTAAGAGATTGTAAAAAGGGGAAGGGAAGGGGGGGATGATCTGCAAATCTCACGAACCTATATTTTAATCCCACAGAAAACATATCAGATGTTAAAACGAGAGAATTTACAAATTCATGGAAAACATTAGCACAATTTAAATTTCACCATACAAGAAACTGTCTAAACTCTACAATCAGCAGATCAACTGGTTGCAGGCGAGGGTGCCATGATTGGGTATAAAAGAGTATCTGGCAAAGGCATAGCCTCTCCAAGAAAGGTCAGAGTTCGCCTGTTAGTGCTAAACTTGGTCAAAGAACCAACAATAAGTCCCCAAAAACATATTTGCCAAAGCCAAAATAGAAAAAAAGAGAAAGTGAATAATTTTGTTAAAAGATGAAGTATCTTGAGAAATCTCTGTATGTTAGGACCAAGAACGGAAACCGTCGTGGGTTCAGCACGACCTTTTAGATCAGCCATCTCCAAATCAGACCCAGTGACACGAAGTAATAAACTTCCACACGGTGAACATGACGGCGTCACAGCTGCTGTGAGAGTTTCTCTGCCACCTGTTTCCCGCCATGTTTTCATTAATTAAACGCTGCAAACTGCGACTGCTGCTGCTTTTCCAGCCAATCAGCATCACTGGAGTTTTTCAAAGTGCAGGAATCAGTCACGGTTTTCACTATAATTAGAATCTGAAACAGTATTACTAATTATTGGTAATTTTATCACGATTAACCATTTTACCGTTAACGGTTTCATCCCTTTCAACAGAACGATGAAATATCGCAAGATTTCATTAGTAAAATAGATCGATACCATGTTTTTGAATGTCAATATGATATCAACATATGAAAATATCACAACATTTTTGTGAATTTTTGCAGGATTACATAACAGAACGATGAAATATCGCAAGTTTTTTTTTAGTAAAATAGATTGATACCGCATTTTTAAATGTCAATATGATAACATATGAAAATATTGCGATATTTCAGTGTATCGATATTTTTTCCTACCCCTAGTCTTTATAAGTTTTAAAGTCTGTAAAAAAGAAGTTTAGCCTTTTTTAAGACTTTAGAAACAGCGGCCTGACCTGTTAAATATCTGTTAAATATCGGTTAAATATCGGTGGGTTGGCCAATGTCCGATACTCAGTTTTAAGTATTTTTCTAATTTTGCGCACTGAATGAATATTCCATCATTTTCAGCTTTAATATCGGTATCGGCCATGAGAAGCGAAAGAAGACATTTTTCATGGTGCATCATAATTCATGAGTCTATGATGATTTAATATCACAACTTTAATGTGAAGGATTCATATCATTATAGCAAAAGTATATTATAGTAAAAGCATAAAAAATCTGAAAAACTTTCCATAAAAGCTGCTGCAAATTCAGGCGATTTAAGCTTCAACAGATCCTGCAGAGACTGACAGCAGGTTGTCGGTCTCGGTGTGAGGTGCCGGCGTAGACGGGGTCAGACTGGATGCAGGACCACAGCAGAGGCAGGGTCAGATCAGACCCTCCTCGTTAGCCTCCGCATGCTAATGCTGAGACAACACATGCACAAGTACCACCCAGGTTAAATCAGAGGTCTCCCTCTGTCTGGTGGGTGACCAGTGCTGACATCTGATTGGTCAGATTACTTTCTGCAGGAAAACAACCTCCTGCTGTTTCATTGGACCAGAAAACAAATCTCACGCAGCTCTCTCAACAAGGAAACATACATTTGTAATCTGCTCTGCTGTAACGGAGCACTTTCATCAGGAAACTCATCTTTCAGTTTTTTATGTCGTATTTCAGCAGTTCAGCCTGAGTAAACGGTGAAAGTACAGCTCAGACTCGTGGTTCTGGGCTGTCATATCATCACCGTGTTGTGCTGCTCAGAGATGCTCAGAGAGGTAGCCATGGCAACCGGAGTAATCGTAGTTAGGGAGAGCTCATCCATCCAAATAACACCCAAACACTCCACAGAGCTGGAGCAACACACACAACGATACACACATTTTCAGAGGCCTGCATAGCGAAACCATCTGCAGGCAGCTGAATCTGCGCGAGCCGTCAGAGTCCTTCCTGATTCCCATCCAGCAGACGCCCCGGAGGAGGAGACAGCTTCCACGCACATCCGAACCGAATCTACTAAGATTCACGTCTGTGAGAAAAGTAGAAGTTACTCTTGTATGACTGAGCAAATTCTAACAATTATAAAGATGCAACAGGAACAAGTTCTGGCCTCGGATGAACAGCAGCTTGACATCTATGTACCTGCACTGAACCAGGACAAGGGCTTTTATTTACTCTGCTCCTACATGGAGCGGTTTGAAAAGACTGGAAATTAACTGAACTTATTTCTTTGAACACTTTTAAGTCTAGATTAACAGCATGTGAGACAACCTCTTTAAACTGTATGGGATAACGTGGTTAATGCAGCTTCTGCTGCCTCTTGGCCAGGACTCTCTTGCAAAATCTCAACGGGACTTTTTTCCTGGTTAAACAAAGGTTGAATAAAAAAATTAACTGTTTTATTTTGGATTTAATTAAATCCAAGATAACATGCAGAAGAAAAAAACAGCTTGCTTCAAGAACAGAAGTAACAGTTCGGCTCTCGACTGAGATTAGAGCGGTGCTCCCCCTACTGGTCACAAGAAGAACTGACATAACTGTAATGTTCTGCCAAATAAAAGTAAAACAAACAAACATTATATAGAAGACATGTTATGTAGACATAAAAACCCACAAATCTAACATTCCACCTCTATTTTGTCTACAGTCAACAATTATTAACGTATCTAGAGCACAGCTGTAACCATGGACATGCATATGATGAACATTTATGTAAAATCAATATTTAAACACATAAAACTTTAAACAGAACGGAAACATGACATCTATAGAAACTCCTTTGACAACACAATGTGTTGCTAAGTACATTCACGTGACCAATGCTTGCCATCACCATGACAACCAAGATAAAACAAACCTGAATGCTGCAAAGCGGAAAACTGAGAGCACTGCTTTTACAGAGGAGCGGACTCTAGCGGCGTTTACATGGACCAATAATTCATCTATCTGACGGAAATCTTTCCATCAGAGCCTGCAGCTGACGAGTTTACGCGGATGCTGGAAAACGGATCCGATCGGTTGTATAAACTTGATGGACAGATATGTTCGTAATGCTTTTGACATGTGCAATGGCTCCTAGTTCAGTAGAAGAGTGGTTTTCTTTTTTTAATTTATTATCTTTTGACCGTTGAAATCCTCAGTAATCATTTACTCTTCCAGCTTCTAACAGAAACGTTGCATCCTCCCCAGTCCTGATCTGTTTTGTTTCCACCATCTTTCCTGAATCTGCTACGTCACGCAACCCCCACGTGGTTCAAGAATGCACAGAGACAATTCCACAGAAATGATCGGAACAAGTGTTTACATGCTCATTTTTTTCCTGCTGATCTGATGGTAAAAAAAGGGTTCCCACTCTCTTCTAGAAGTTGTTTTCCAGGACTTTTCCAGCTGCTACTATATGAGTCAAGTTATCGCAACATAGACTAAAAACTTCCACCACAAGCTTTTGGATACGTGTTCTACTATTGTAGCTGATATTTTTTTACAGTAATGAAGTAAAGACGTAGAAAAGACGAAGCTGCGATGAAACTGCAAAGTAGTGGTGTCAAAACTATAGCAGTGACATAGTGGCGACGTAGCTGTGACGTTGCGGTGATGAAGCAAAGACAGTTCAGTTCTCTGCTCTTGAAGCCACCAGCAGCAGTGAGGAGGATGATGAAGATGGAAGGTCAGAGTTAACTGCTCAGGGCCTTTTAAAGCTCAGAAGTTGAACTGTTCCTCTAATTTTATTGAAATATCTTAAAAACTGTCCAGATTTTCTTTTAACAACACAAAGTGGTTTGGCTACTAAATCAGGCATGAAGCTGTTTTAGCTGATTATACAGTATGATGTTGTACCAACCAGAAGTTGTTTATGTTACAAGACTTGCAGTAATCTTGTATTTACCTTAATAGGCTATTCTTAAATCCTAAAAATAGGCTATTATTACAACTATTATTCTGTTCTCTGAAGCTACAGCAGGAAGCAGCTCTGAGCTTCCTGCAGTAGAACATCTACCAGCATGGAAGATGAGGGAGATGAATCCCAGAATACTCAGATGAAGCTGTGGTGCAGCTGCTGGTTTAGAGAGGCGAAGAAGAACTGATCAGCTGTTAGACGAGGAGCTAACCAGTGATCATGTTGGTGATGTGGCAGTATTTCATACTGGATTCTCCAGCAAGACTGCATTTAAAAATAAATGGCTTTAATTTGCTAAATTGATTTATGTTTAACAAAGGGTTAAAGCTGAGCCAGACATTTACCACAATAATAATCATATAAGTAATGCAAGTGAAATATATTTTTAATAACATGGTGGTATAAGTACTCCATGTCAGCCAAAATCCACAGCACAAGTACCGGAATCGGTATCGAAACATTTCTACGGGCATTTCCACATGCTGCAGTAGTGCCTTTATTTTTCACTGAGCACCTGCCCCCCCCCCCCAAAACGCTGTGCATAGCAGTGACATAGCGGTGACATAGCGATGACGTAGCGGCAACATAGCGGCGACATAGCAGTGACGTAGCGGTGACGTAGGGGCAACATGGCGGTGACATAGTGGCGACATAGCGGTAACATAGCGGCAACATAGCGGTGACATAGCAGTGACATAGCAGTGACGTAGGGGCAACATAGCGGCAACAAAGCGGTGACATAGCAGTGACATAGCAGTGACGTAGGGGCAACATAGCGGCGATATAGTGGTGTCGTAGCGGTGACGTAGCAGCAACATAGCGGCGACATAGCGAAGACGTAGGGGCAACATAGCGGCAAATAGCGGCAAATAGCGGTGACATAGCGGTGACATAGCAGTGACGTAGGGGCAACATGGCGGCAACATAGCGGTGACATAGCGGTGACATAGCAGTGACGTAGGGGCAACATAGCGGTGACATAGCAGTGACGTAGCGGCAACATAGCGGTGACATAGCAGTGACGTAGGGGCAACATAGCGGTGACATAGCGGCGACATAGCAGTGACGTAGGGGCAACATAGCGGTGACATAGCAGTGACGTAGGGGCAACATATGGGGGACATAGTGGTGACATAGCAGTGACGTAGCAGCAACATAGCGGCGACATAGCAGTGACGTAGGGGCAACATAGCGGCGACATAGCAGTGACGTAGGGGCAACATAGCGGCAACATAGCGGTGACATAGCAGTGACATAGCAGTGACGTAGGGGCAACATAGCGGCAACATAGTGGCGATATAGCGGTGACGTAGTGGCAACATAGTGGCGACATAGCGGTGACGTAGCGGCAACATAGCGGCAACATAGCGGCGACATAGCAGTGACGTAGGGGCAACATAGCGGCAACATAGTGGCGATATAGCAGTGACATAGCGGTGACGTAACGGCAACATAGCGGCGACATAGCGGTGACGTAGGGGCAACATAGTGGCAACATAGCGGTGACATAGCGGTGACATAGCAGTGACGTAGGGGCAACATAGCGGCAACATAGCGGCAACATAGCGGTGACATAGTGGTGATATAACGGTGACGTAGGGGCAACATAGCGGTGACATAGCAGTGATGTAGCGGCAACATAGCGGTGACATAGCAGTGACGTAGGGGCAACATAGCGGCAACATAGCGGTGACATAGCGGCGACATAGCAGGGACGTAGGGGCAACATAGCGGTGACATAGCAGTGACGTAGGGGCAACATAGGGTGACATAGTGGCAACATAGCAGTGACGTAGGGGCAACATAGCGGTGACATAGCGGTGACATAGCAGTGACGTAGGGGCAACATAGGGGTGACATAGTGGCGACATAGCGGTGACGTAGTGGCAACATAGCGGCAACATAGCAGTGACGTAGGGGCAACATAGCGGCAACATAGCGGAAACATAGGGGTGACATAGCAGTGACATAGCAGTGACATAGCAGTGACGTAGGGGCAACATAGCGGCAACATAATGGCGATATAGCGGTGACGTAGTGGTGACAGAGCGGCAACATAGCGGCGAAATAGCAGTGACGTAGGGGCAACATAGCCGCAACATAGCGGTGACATAGCGTTGACATAGCAGTGACGTAGGGGCAACATAGCGGCAACATAGCGGTGACATAGCGGCAACATAGCAGTGATGTAGCAGTGACGTAGGGGCAACATAGGGGTGACATAGTGGCGACATAGCGGTGACGTAGCGGCAACATAGCGGCGACATAGCAGTGACGTAGCGGTGACGTAGGGGCAACATAGCGGTGACATAGTGGCGATATAGCGGTGACGTAGCGGTGACATAGCGGCAACATAGCAGCGACATTGCGGTGACGTAGCGGTGACGTAGCAGCGACATAGCAGTGACATGGTGGCGACATAGCGGTGATGCAGCGGTGACGAAGGGGCAACATAGCAGCAACATAGCGGCGACATAGCAGTGACGTAGCGGTGACGTAGCGGCGACATAGCGGTGACATAGTGGCGACATAGCGTTGACGTAGGGGCGACATAGCGGCAACATAGCGGCGACATAGCGGTGACGTAGCGGTGACGTAGCGGTGACGTAGCGGCGACATAGCGGTGACATAGTGGCGACATAGCGGTGACGCAGCGACGACATAGCGACGACATAGTGGTGAAGTAGAGGTGACGTAGCGGTGACATAGTGGCGACATAGCAGTGACGCAGCGGTGACGTAGGGGCAACATAGTGGCAACATAGCGGCGACATAGCGGTGACGTAGACGTAGCAGTGACGTAGCGGCGACATAGCGGTTACATAGTGGCGACATAGCGGTGACGCAGCGGTGATGTAGGGGCAACATAGCGGCAACATAGCGGCGACATAGCGGTGACGTAGCAGTGACGTAGCAGGGACGTAGAGGCGACATAGCGGTTACATAGTGGCGACATAGCGGTGACGTAGCGGTGACGTAGGGGCGACATAGCGGTGACATAGCGGCAACATAGCGGTGACGTAGCGGTGACGTAGCGGTGACGTAGGGGCGACATAGCGGTGACATAGCGGCAACATAG
Organism: Atherinomorus stipes; assembly: GCA_023101725.1. Classification (NCBI taxonomy): domain Eukaryota; kingdom Metazoa; phylum Chordata; class Actinopteri; order Atheriniformes; family Atherinidae; genus Atherinomorus; species Atherinomorus stipes. The sequence continues at coordinate 396,096 of JALJCO010006282.1, forward strand.
CGGTGACGTAGCGGTGACGTAGCGGTGACGTAGGGGCAACATAGCGGTGACATAGCGGCAACATAGCGGTGACGTAGCGGTGACGTAGGGGCAACATAGCGGTGACATAGCGGTGACGTAGCGGCAACATAGCGGCGACATAGCAGTGACGTAGGGGCAACATAGCGGCAACATAGCGGAAACATAGGGGTGACATAGCAGTGACATAGCAGTGACGTAGGGGCAACATAGCGGCAACATAATGGCGATATAGCGGTGACGTAGCTGTGATGTAGCAGTGAGAGCGGCAACATAGGGGTGAAATAGTGGTGACATAGCGGTGACATAGCTGCAACATAGCGGCGACATAGCAGTGACGTAGCGGTGACGTAGGGGCAACATAGCGGTGACATAGTGGCAATATAGCGGCAACATAGCAGCGACATAGCGGTGATGTAGGGGCAACATAGTGGTGACATAGCGGTGACATAGCAGTGACATAGGGGCAACATAGGGGTGACATAGTGGCGACATAGCGGTGACGTAGCTGCAACATAGCGGCGACATAGCAGTGACGTAGCGGTGACGTAGGGGCAACATAGCGGTGACATAGTGGCGATATAGCGGTGACATAGCGGTGACATAGCAGCAACATAGCAGCGACATAGCGGCAACATAGCAGCGACATAGCGGTGATGTAGGGGCAACATAGGGGCAACATAGCGGCAACATAGTGGCGACATAGCAGTGACGTAGCGGTGACGTAGGGGCAACATAGCGGTGACATAGTGGCGACATAGCAGTGACGCAGCGGTGACGTAGGGGCAACATAGCGGCAACATAGCGGCAACATAGCGGCGGCATAGCGGTGACGTAGCGGTGACGTAGCGGCGACATAGCGGTGACATAGTGGCGACATAGCGGTGACGCAGCGGTGACGTAGGGACAACATAGCGGCAACATAGGGTCGACATAGCGGTGACGTAGCAGTGACGTGGCGGTGACGTAGGGGCAACATAGCGGCAACATAGCGGTGACGTAGCTGTGACGTAGGGGCGGCGTAGCAGCAAAGAAGCAAAGGCGTAGTGGCAAGAAAATGCTTTCTGATGGAGGCCAATCAGATCAGCTGACTGTTTACATTTTTATTCTGATTGGTGTTGGATCGGATCCAAACTGCTCCATGCAAACACAGCTATGATAATTATCCGTTCATCAAGTGTGTTTGATCAGCACCTCCTGGCTGCTAATAACTTTCCTTCAGAAGCAGAAAGGGTGGATTCAGTTTCCACACGCTGCCTCGGCCTTTTAGTTTTGTGAGGTTTTTTATTGGGTGAATAAATGCTGTTATGTGTTTGGTCCTAACTGAAGCTTTGGAGTGAGTTTCCTCCTTCACATGACTGTTTTTAGGCTGGAAATCTGAAAATAAACTTTCTCAGAGTCAGTGCTTCTCTGAAACGCTGGAGGCTTCCAATCTTCGAAAATACAGAGGCTGAAATAAGAATCTGATACCATGAAGTCAATTAAAATGTTGGACCTTGAGGGGACGCGTGTGCGTCAGGAAGGCTTTTGGCATCCTGCCTTTGATAACGAGTAAAAGCAACAACTAAAGAACAGAAAACAAAATGAGGAATGTTTGTTTCTGAGGCTGTTTGCTGCTTAACTCTTCGTGGATTTGCTTAAATCAGACCAGAAGTGAGTTTCTTCATCTCAGTTTTTTCCTCTTCCCACACCGAGCTGGTGTAAACAACACCTTCACATTCCTGCTTTTTCATGACAACCCCGACCACAACCTCCATGAACTGCACAATAAAACAGCCTTCCTATACTTTGCAGTGTTACTAACTAGGGTGCAACGATACAAAAAAATCACGGTTTGGTTCGATACTTTAGTGTCACAGTTTAATATTTTTTGATAAATATACATTTTCATGCCTTACCGCCACTGGCTTCCTCAACAGCTTAACGTCGGGATCATACTCGTGACGTGACGGGATCATCACGTGGAAACCAAAGTCGGTCCAAATGCCAGATTTGTTTGTAGCTGAACACGAATCCACTGAGTTTCAACACCGAGCTCATTGTAAAACACAAGTAGATCAAATAAATTAAAAACTCTGAATTGCTGGATAGTCGACACATGCTGACCTTCGATACACACCTGTATTTAATGGTTTGATACGAACACATTTATTATGAACCGCTGCTACTAACGTCTAAGTGATTTTAGAGGAGGCTTCCCGTGATGAGGACGTTTAAGGGTGAAATCCAGCCCCCCCGTTGACCCTGACCCTCTGTTTTGTGCGATCATGTGAAGGGGTAGTGGTGTCCCGATTCTGGTTCAGAGCGAGGGGGAGGGGGAAGTGGTGGGGCTGTCTGGCCCTCCAAACGGAGATTTTCCTGGGGCACATAGAAAACGAGTGGTGTGATATTACCCATGATTTCATGCGAAATACGAGCGAAATGGTGAAGAAATCAGCAGCCAAGGAAACGCACAAATGGGAGTTTTTTTCTGTAAATAAAGTATGAAGATCAGTATTTAAGGTCCCGTTAAAGTTACAGTCGGCAATGTTGGAAAAACGGTTCGAGCAAGCGACAGTTTGAAAAGCACGCCACCGGAAACCACGCCTTCAGAGCGCCCATGTTTTACCATAACAGCCGAGCGGATAGCTCATTAGTTTGCTAGTAAACAGCTGACAAACGGCGTTTCTAAAAGCTTTAATCCATCACCTCCAGCTCCTTCTGTGGAGGAAAAAGTCCACGCTGCAAACGTCAGCGCCTCCAAGACTTAACCTTTATGTGTTGCTTTGTCTTGTTTTGTTGGCGCAGCAGCAGCTCGCAGTCCGTTAGCTGTATTTGTTTACAGTGAGCAGCGCACAGGGGGGTCACATGGGGGTCAGAGAGAGGGGAGGGACAGAGACGAGACATAAAGGCATCGATTCGTTCTTTCTATTCGTTGTGAATTACCAGTTCCTGCTTTGGGTGTGAATGGCGGGTGGGTCAGAGTTTTACAGCTCACAGAGGTCCGACTGCTTCCTGCTTTTATGAACACGTGATGTGTTGATGCTGTCGGGATGGAAGGAACATTTCACCCCGTAGAACAAAACGTGTTTCTGAGCAGGATTACCAACTCTGGCTTTAACGTTTTACAGTTTTTGCGTGCATCTGCTCACGTCTGTAACGTAACGGTAGCATAAGGCTTGAGTTAAAGGCGTCTTCCTTCCATCTTTAAGTTTTAGGAAAAGGAGGCGATTGCTGCTGCAGACGGCACTGTGAACTCTTCCAGAAACAGCCGTGATGGCCGTTTACTGAGCCACGGACAACTGTTGGTGACGCGTGAGGAATTCGAAGGGTTGTCCCATTTCTTCGGGGAATAATTGGAGGGCGGCGAGGAAGGGCTCGCGGTGGGGGTGAAAACGGGAACCGGGCTTCAGTCTGAGCGAGCGTGCATGAGGAAGCTGGGTTAACACAGCTCTGCTCTACTTTCCAGGCCGTATCGATCGCTTTCTCTCAGCATGTGATGGTCAAAGGTTGGCGAGCGCTCAAAGGCATCATGTTTTATTAAATTCTGCTGCTTGGTGTGTGCACGAGAGAGCGTGCACGAGAGCATGCATGAGAAGGAAAGGTCAGAAACAGCAGATATTACTACAGTCGGATACGGTGAAGCGAGGGGGAACGGGGTCAGCTCTGGGCTTCATATGCTGCTCTCTAACTCATCTATACCTTTATGTCACATTAAGGAGATGACCCCCCCCCCCAGCTGCTGTAGCCTGTGTTTTCAGCCCTTCACCCCGTCCTCCGTCCTCTCCGCTCACTGGCAGCGAGGATGGAAAACATCGCTCTGGACTCTGGAGTGCTTTCTAAAAGCAGACCTGTTTTCTTGGCTCGGATCGATCCGTCCCCCCGACCCCCCCCCCCTCCTCTGACTGTTTCCTTCACCTCTCTCTCTGCAGCTTTCCGTCCTTCACTCCCTCTTCTCGGAACATGCTTCCCTCGGCCCTGCAGAGGTGACAGCCCCTCTTTCCTGCCCGGTTTTACCTGGTGCGTTACGCTGGCAGGCGTTGCAGCAGCATCTGTCTTCCTGCGTTTGCATCCTCGCTTATTAAAGCAGAATCTAGTCAGTTCACTTTTATTCATGAGGCTCTTTCCAAGCAGATGTCAACCAAAGTGCAGAACAGAATCAAGCCAGGAAATGTAGCCTTTTTAACGTAGACTTTCTGTGGCCATTGCAAACCGAGCCGACCATCCGCCGTGTGGTACAGTAAGCATGAACATCTGTCTGGCTTGGCTTTTGGTATGCACTCACCGTTACACTGCAAAAATTCAAAATTTCTAGTAATATAAGATATAATCACCTAAAAAGAATCATTTCAGTGAGGTATAACTTGTTTTTAAACGATGCATCTTAAAGGATAACATTATTTTTTTCAAACCTGGACCTTTTTTCTAAGAGTTTATACGTGCATTTACTCACCGGTAAAGTTTCTGCATCACTTTCCTCCTCCAGAAGATATTACATTGGCGTACATCCATATAATGGGAGAGACAGGGCAGCCACTATATAAGACATTATCTGCAGTAAAACTGTTTGATTTCATCAATACTTTAAGTAGAATGAACAAACGAACGAGTACTATTGTCCTGTGAGTCCAGAGTTTGCAGACTGCAGTTTGTTAGTGTCTTGGTGGCGAGCTGATCTTCTCAGCTGTGCTGCGGTGGCGTGAATAAGGGGACGCATGCGGCCTGTAGCGTAGAGAAACCACCCAAAAACTAAAGGAGAGCTAAATCGGGACGTGTAGGACATGTATATATATATATATATATATATATATATGTGTATGTGTGTGTGAAGTCATCCTCCTCAAAATTATTCATACCCTCCAATTAAATAAAAGGCTAAATTGACAATATTAAAAAAACAGAAAACTAAAAAAAAACTAATAATAAATAAATATTTACAAAATTATGCTTCAGTGAAATAAAATATTCCTTTTGAATTGTGGTTGGAAATAATAATTTTAAAAAACAAACAAAACTGTCTGATGAGACGTTACAGAAACACCTGATTGCAGTGATTGTCTCAAAGTGTTGCTCAACAACATTTTAGCTTTAGAGCCCCAACATGCTTGTTTAATTGCTTTATTTTTTGTGTGTTTGTTTTTAATATTTCTGTTGGACCACAATTCAAAATCAATGTCATGATTTTTCAAAGATTTTTATGTATTATTACTTTTGTCAGTTTCATCTTATTTCACTGACAGATGATTTTTTTTTTCTTCTTTACCTGGAGGGTATGAATAATTTTGAGGACGACTGTTGTTCATAAAATCTGTAATATCGGTCCCAAATATCGGCAGGTTGTATTGGTTGTAAAATTTGGACTTTCTTTTATCGTATTTCTCAATCTTATATCGGGGGGGTATAAGATTTTGGTTGTAATGCCAGCCCCCTTTAGTTGTGAGATATTGAGGATGAAATGATGCAAAATGAATGTATCAACAGATATAGCAGCATAAAGACCAACCAGAACCAGAATTTATCACTACCAGAACTTTGTAGAAACACCAGCAGATCAACAGTGAAGCATTTCCTCATCTGCATATCATCTCTCCATGTCAGCTTTCAGGCATTGAAACAAACAAACAACAGAAACTATTTCCATGTTTCCACTTTTCCTCATTTCCAGTTATTTCTGCTTCTATTTACCTACAAAAGCAGCTCCACCTCATCTGCATCACAAAGCTCTTCTTGGCTTTATTCCAGCCGTTATTTTCTTCTTTTCAGACACACATAGAACTTTCTGCTCACATGTTGATCTTTGGCTGCTCCTGATTGGATGCTGCTGTCAGTTTAAGCTCTCTGATTGGTGGAAAATTTGGCTTGATCATTATTTACAGGTAAAAATAGAGGTTTCTACTATGAGGCAACATAGTAGTGATAACAATCTTTTTATGACAGAAATATGATAAATAATGGAGTTATTGGGGATTTACTATGTAACGTCTCCACAAATACATTTGAATTTTTTTAAAGGGACAGTACACCCACAGAATGATGCTCCTTCATCTTCTCCTCATCCTCATGCTGAGCAACACTCTGGAGCACTTTTTAATATCTCAAATGCAGACGGAGATCGGACAGGTTTTTGTTTTCCCCCAACTTTCATAAAATGGAGTTCACCGGCGCTCGAAACAAAAAGGTCCATAAAAGTCCACAAAAACGTGTCAATATTCCTCCATACTGCTCGTCCAATGTAATCCAAGTGTCCTGAGTGGGTAGCGTCCAGAATTTACTGGAAACCATCATTTAGTAGATTTTTAGAGCCTAAACAATAGAACATGCAGCTGCTGCAAAGCGCGTCTGAGAGATCACGACACTACGGAAGCCGCGGCGGACGAGATCGCGCGTTCTTTCTTTCTTTCTTTGTTTTAAATCAACATCAAACCCTCTTGTGTTTGTCTGCAGCTCTGTCGCTCTTAGCACAATGTAAACAGGAATTTCTTCTTCTACGCTTGTATTATCGGCAGAGTAGGCTCTGAACGCCGCGGCTTCCGTAATGTCGTGAACTTGCATGAACATGCAAATAGAAAGTGCGATGTATACTGTTTAAGCCAGTGATTCCCAAAGTGTGGGCCGTGGCCCCCTGGTGGGCCGTGATGGTGCTGCAGGTGGGCCTGGAGAGGTCATAAAAATATAGATTCATCTTTGCAAATGGGATTTTAATTATAAAATATTCATTGCACGATTTCAAAAAACCTTTAGAAGCAATAACACAAACCTACTGACACATTAATGTTGTAACTACACAATCTTAGCTCTCTGGTCTTAATGATCGGGATTGGGATTGTAGGAACACTTCTTCTTGTGTAGTGGCGGGAAAAATGGAGTCTGAAAGGAGCAAAATAATGGCTGGAATAAAGCCAAGAAGAGCTTTGTGATGAGCTGGAGTTGGTTTTGTGAGGATAGAGGGTAAATAGTAGCAGAAATAAGTGGAAATGAGGAAACATGGAAATAGTTTCTGTTGTGTTTGTTTCAATGCCTGAAAGCCGAGACTATTAAAAAAGTTCTTGTTTAGCATGAGGGTGAGTAGAAAATGAAGGACCGTCACTCTGTGGGTGTACTGTTCCTTTAAGTTTGCACAAACGTCTTTGGGAACAGTGACAGGCCGAGTTGATTCTGTCTGCAGTAGGACTCGGGGACGAGGGACGGAAAGTCCTGGCTTTGTTTGGGACTCCATGACCTCGCTCTTTATTTTCTGACATCATAAAAGGACACGGCCGCCCTCGTGTCATCAAATAAGGACAGAGGCTTCCCACCAGACATCATATAAGGGCAACGTGGGTAAGACTGGGAGCGCTGCCAGCATCTTCCTCTGCCTGCCAGATGCACACACTCACACAGACTGCTGCGTCACGTATGAAGGCACGAACACGGACGGCTTCACATCCCATCCAAACATCCACCGTCACAGACACTCTGATGCCTCGTGTGAATAATGTATCTGACGAGGGTAAATGCCGAAGGTGTGTGTGTGCAACTGTGGGAGCTTTTTGATCCTCGTTGACCTCTCATCAACCTTCCTGGGCAGGCAGCACAAACACACCATCTGCTCACCGTCCACTCACACATGCAGGTGACAAGAGATTAACCTGGTTTTCCCTTCATTCAGTCTCAATTATCGATGTTTAAATTCACTGTATTTCATCCAGCTTCCACAGAAGATGCTGGAAAACTGAAAAGTAGGTTGATAGATTGAACGTGCGTCACTTCTGGAGCTCGGTGTTCTGCCAGAGGGGAAGCCCAGCCAGGAACGGCGTAGTGGGGGGAATCAGGGGTAATTTCGGTGTTAGTTCCACATCTGTTGCTGTTTCCATCCAACTAGCGAACGCTTACATGGAAGCAGGTCATCCTGTCCGGCACAAAGGGATGGGAGTGACCCAAAATCTGACAGGAAATATTTCAGATATTGGTCTCTTTTTTGCCTCCTTAGGGTCACACTGCTGTATGAGTGCAGATGGGGCTGATCGTGGGGGCTCCTCCACCTGCATTCAGGTTAAGGAGGAGATAAATATAGAAAATACAGTCGTCCTTAAAATGATTCATACGCTCTATTAAAGACGGAAAAAATCCGCCGTCAGTGACAGAAGTTAAAATTAACAAAAGTAATAATAAATAAAAATTCTATGAAAATCATGACGTTGATTTTGAATTGTGGTTCAACAGAAAAATTAAAAACAAACACACAGAAAATAAAACAAGTAAACAAGCAGGACAGGCTTTTGAGTTGAAATGTTGTTGAGCAACACTTTGATTCAATCACTGCAATCAGGTGTTTCTGTAACGTCCAATCAGACGCCTGCACCTGCTGACAGGTATGTTGGTCCATGTTCATGGGAAAGATGCTCTGATGCGATCAGGTGGAGTTGGAAACCTGGAACACCTGCAGGGAGGGGGTCCCTGAGGACCAGGGTTAGGAAACCCTGCTCTAATGTGTCCAAGACAGTTTTTCATATATATATATATATATATATATATATATATATATATATATAAATTATTATTATTTTCAACCATAATTCAATAGAAATATTTTATTTCAGGAAATTATAATTTTGTAAATTTGTATTTATTATTAGTTTATTCAGCTTCTTGTTATTTGAATTACTATTGTGACTTTAGCCTTTTCTTTAATTGGAGGGTAGAAATATTTTTGAGGACCACTTTGTGCAACTGGAAGTTAAAGGTGCAGTGTGTAACAAAATCAAAAATTATGGCAGAAAAATGTAATATGTCATTTAAAACTATGTTTCTATTGATGTGTAATTGCTGAATAGCAGTCTCATGTTTATTTTCTTAGAATAAGTCATGTAAATCTATGTTCACCATTTTTACTACGGTGTCCCTGAATAGACAAAACGACGTGTGTGAAATGAGAACCTCTGAACTTTAAAACTGCTGCAACAGCTTTGTTTATTGGTAGTTAGACCGCTGTTTGGCACGAGTCATGCCTCAGAAGTAGGGATGTTTGATATTAGCTTCTTTTTTTTTTTTTTGCTAGTTGTGGCATTTGGCCGGAGTAGTCTCCACCCATCTTTGCCTTTAGACGTCAGTCATTCTTACACACTGTACCTTTAAGTGCTGAATCTGAAGCGGCTGCAGGTGTGAATGTTTGATCGTCCTCACTGATAACCCTGCGTTGGCTTAGCCGTCCTTTACTCTTCAATTTTCCTTTGAATAATTATTATTGCTCTCTAATAAATCAAAGGTTTTCTCAACCGATTGCTCGATGAATTATGGGATTAATCTTTCGAGTTCTCAATTATCTAAATAGTCGTTTGCTACATCCCGTACAGTAGCTCCTATTCCCTGTATGACATGAACATTGGATTATATTCTGACAGGATGTGGCTATCTCATAGCATCCATGTCGGTGTGTGAAGGTTCTAATGTAAAATGTGGGTGTGAACAGGTGACGTGGGGGGGTACCGTGTCAGAAACGCTCGGACACACGGTGAACCCGTGTGTCCGAGCTGTTTCCAGCCTGCTGCAGCAGAACTCAGAGAAAATACTGATTTCATGATGTTGCTGCAACCCCCCCCCCCACACACACACACACACACACACAAGCAGGGAGCATTGGGTTGCACAGAGGCGGTTGCTAGGTAACAGGCATCCTAGCTCTTCCTACACATGGAGGACTGTTCTGCACACCTAAACACGGATTCAGAACTACATGCACCCACACAAACACACACAGGAGCTGTGATGACAGCGTGACATCTTATTTCAGATTAAGCGTCTAAAGCAGCATCTGCTCCCCGATGGGAACTCCTGAGTCCACACCACCTCCGTTCTTCACCACGGTTAACTCAGTCGTCAGCGTTTTAACTACACATTTTCCTCTCCTGGTTGTAACGGTGATAGCTGTTCATAAAAACATCCTTAGCAGCTTGATTCGCAGTTAATGGGGAGCTCAGTGAAAATAACGGAACATAAAAAGAAGCATGAAGGTATTAAAGGGGAAGCTGGGTAATTAGGACTGTAGCAAGAAACTAACACAAAGAAATGACACACAGGGGCATTTATGTTACAAATGAGTAAATCTAGATCGTGAATAACTCCAGTAAAGCAGCTGAAAATAGACATGCCTCCAGCGGTAATTGCTCATTCATTTGTTGGTCTTGAAAACTTCTCTGCAGGTGATCTGTAATGAGACGCTGTGGTGCACAGTCCTGCACGTGGATCTCATTAATCACAAGTACACACTGCAACTAAAATACAATTAGCAAGCTAAACTAGTAATACTGGATCGTGGTATTTTAGCATCATATACTAACCATATTAACCACGTCAGTTTTAAAGATTTATTCATTTAAATTTGAAGTTATTTGCACTCATTTTATCCACGATTATCAGTTTTATACTGACAATTATTACAGTCTATCACTGTTATTATTACTATTACTGTTACAGTTAGTATTACTGTTACTATTACCATTAGTATGACTGTTACTATCACGATTACTGTTACTATTACCATTAGTAATACTGTTATTTCAGTTACTGTTAGTATTACTGTTACTATTATTATAAGTATTACTGTTACTATTATTATTAGTACTGTTACTATCACTTTTACTGTTAACATTTCTATTTGTGTGACTATTACTGTTAATTTTACTATAACTGTTCCTATACTGTCACTCTCACTGTTACTATTACTATAACTGTTACTAGATTTTTACTCGAAGTTTTACTGCGACAGAATTTAAAGCCTATTTTCAGACCTCAGTTATGATGAAGTGCAGTCGGACTTTACCACAGTTACGTTCTTGTGTGTATCATTGTTTTCCTCAAAAAGCAAAGATAAGACATGTTGGTTGATGACAAAACAAATATAAACAATTCCACATGATCTTTCTTGAATAAATAAATAATATTAATGTGTGGTGATATTTTCAGATGGATCAGTCACATTTGATCTTTCATTGGATTGATGTATTAATGTAGAGCAATATAGTTACATCATTCATCAGTAAGTGGCAGGTGAGGGTGTCAGGATTAGATATAAAAGGGACATCCACCAAAGCCGTAGTGTTTGATTCACGACTTTCTTTTAAACTGCATCAAAGAATCACTGAACAGGTCAGATGAAGACTTTGTCAGCCAGAAATGCAAAGAAAGTTAGTCTTTCAGGTTTTGAAATAAGCTATGATATTAACTTTAAGAATAACCAGAATTTTTGGAAAAAATTATTAATTTACAAAGTAAACTGAAATTTAAAAACTATATGATACAGGAAACAATAAATTCAGCATAAGAAAAACAGTAACTGGCATGATCATGTAATAAAAAATGAATGTAAAAAGCAATATAATGTTGCATAACAGGATGAAGTCAGACTAGATAGTGACCATGCACCATATGAGCTTCCTATAACTAGATGACCCCGGTCTGTCCGTCAGTAAGAGCGCTGCTACGGGACAGTTTATTGATTGACAGCTGCATTATGGGAAGTGACAGTCAATAACTGCAGATATGAGGGTGGACAGTTTCCTGTGATGGATGCCGGCTAACGTGTAAACACGAGCATGGAGCCACACGTGGATGCAGCCTTCAGCATGTAAACACGTCACCGTGAACGCGTGTGCAAGCAAAGAATGGAGGCAGAAGGTAAACACGCTCTGCTCGGCCTGCCAGAGGAGAGCTGCAGCGGATCCGTGTCCTATGAACACACGCACGCGTTCAGCAGCGCACATGCAGCTGATCCGTGTCCTATGAACACACGCACACGTTCAGCAGAGCACACGCAGCTGATCCGTGTTCTTTGAACACACACACACGTTCAGCAAAGCACACGCAGCTAGTCCGTGTCCTATGAACACACGCACACGTTCAGCAGAGCACACGCAGCTGATCCGTGTCCTATGAACACACGCACACGTTCAGCAGAGCACACGCAGCTGATCCGTGTCCTATGAACACACGCACACGTTCAGCAGAGCACACGCAGCTGATCCGTGTCCTATGAACACACGTTCAGCAGAGCACACGCAGCTGATCCGTGTCCTATGAACACACGCACACGTTCAGCAGAGCACACGCAGCTGATCCGTGTCCTATGAACACACGTTCAGCAGAGCACACGCAGCTGATCCGTGTCCTATGAACACACGCACACGTTCAGCAGAGCACACGCAGCTGATCAGTGTCCTATAAACACACGCACGCATTCAGCAGAGCACACGCAGCTGATCCGTGTCCTATAAACACACGCACACGTTCAGCAGAGCACACGCAGCTGATCCGTGTCCTATGAACACACGCACACCTTCAGCAGAGCACACGCAGCTGATCCGTGTCCTATGAACACACGCACACGTTCAGCAGAGCACACGCAGCTGATCCGTGTCCTATGAACACAAGCACACGTTCAGCAGAGCACACGCAGCTGATCCGTGTCCTATGAACACACGTTCAGCAGAGCACACGCAGCTGATCCGTGTCCTATGAACACACGCACACCTTCAGCAGAGCACACGCAGCTGATCCGTGTCCTATGAACACACGCACACGTTCAGCAGAGCACACGCAGCTGATCCGTGTCCTATGAACACACGCACACTTTCAGCAGAGCACACGCAGCTGATCCGTGTCCTATGAACACACGCACACGTTCGGCAGAGCACACGCAGCTGATCCGTGTCCTATGAACACACGCACACTTTCGGCAGAGCACACGCAGCTGATCCGTGTCCTATGAACACACGCACACCTTCAGCAGAGCACACGCAGCTGATCCGTGTCCTATGAACACACGCACACGTTCAGCAGAGCACACGCAGCTGATCCATGTCCTATGAACACACGCACACGTTCAGCAGAGCACACGCAGCTGATACGTGTCCTATGAACACACGCACACCTTCAGCAGAGCACACGCAGCTGATCCATGTCCTATGAACACACGCACATGTTCAGCAGAGCACACGCAGTTGATCCGTGTCCTATGAACACACGTTAAGCAGAGCACATGCAGCTGATCCGTGTCCTATGAACACGCACACGTTCAGCAGAGCACACGCAGCTGATCCGTGTCCTATGAACACACGCACACGTTCAGCAGAGCACACGCAGCTGATACGTGTCCTATGAACACACGCACACCTTCAGCAGAGCACACGCAGCTGATCCGTGTCCTATGAACACACGCACACGTTCAGCAGAACACACGCAGCTGATCCGTGTCCTATGAACACACTCACACGTTCAGCAGAGCACACGCAGCTGATCCGTGTCCTATGAACACACGCACACGTTCAGCAGAGCACACGCAGCTGATCCGTGTCCTATGAACACACGCACACGTTCAGCAGAGCACACGCAGCTGATCCATGTCCTATGAACACACGCACATGTTCAGCAGAGCACACGCAGTTGATCCGTGTCCTATGAACACACGTTAAGCAGACCACACGCAGCTGATTCGTGTCCTATGAACACACGTTAAGCAGACCACACGCAGCTGATCCGTGTCCTATGAACACACGCACACATTCAGCAGAGCACACGCAGCTGATCCGTGTCCTATGAACACACGCACACGTTCAGCAGAGCACACGCAGCTGATCAGTGTCCTATGAACACACGCACACGTTCAGCAGAACACACGCAGCTGATCCGTGTCCTATGAACACACTCACACGTTCAGCAGAGCACACGCAGCTGATCCGTGTCCTATGAACACACGCACACGTTCAGCAGAGCACACGCAGCTGATCCGTGTCCTATGAACACACGCACACCTTCAGCAGAGCACACGCAGCTGATCAGTGTCCTATGAACACACGCACACGTTCAGCAGAGCACACGCAGCTGATCCGTGTCCTATGAACACACGCACACGTTCAGCAGAGCACACGCAGCTGATCCGTGTCCTATGAACACACGCACACGTTCAGCAGAGCACACGCAGCTGATCCGTGTCCTATGAACGCACGCACACGTTCAGCAGAGCACACGCAGCTGATCCGTGTCCTATGAACGCACGCACACGTTCAGCAGAGCACACGCAGCTGATCCGTGTCCTATGAACGCATGCACACGTTCAGCAGAGCACACGCAGCTGATCCGTGTCCTATGAACACGCACACTTTCAGCAGAGCACACGCAGCTGATCCGTGTCCTATGAACACGCACACGTTCAGCAGAGCACACGCAGCTGATCCGTGTCCTATGAACACACGCACACCTTCAGCAGAGCACACGCAGCTGATCCGTGTCCTATGAACACACGCACACGTTCAGCAGAACACACGCAGCTGATCCGTGTCCTATGAACACACTCACACGTTCAGCAGAGCACACGCAGCTGATCCGTGTCCTATGAACACACGCACACGTTCAGCAGAGCACACGCAGCTGATACGTGTCCTATGAACGCACGCACACGTTCAGCAGAGCACACGCAGCTGATCCGTGTCCTATGAACACACGCACACGTTCAGCAGCGCACACGCAACAGTTCTGTGCTCCCTCACACGCATGTGATGCTCACACATCTGATCTGAGGCTCCAGCAGGGGGGGTGGATTAAGATTCAGGATGGAGGAGGAAGGGTGTGTGTGTGTGTGTGTGTGTGCGCGTGTGTGCAATCAGCTGGGGTGGTTGGGGTTAGTTAGGGTTAGGCAGTCAGCTGGGGTGGTTGGGGTTAGTTAGGGTTAGGCAATCAGCTGTGGTGGTTGGGGTTAGTTAGGGTTAGGCAGTCAGCTGTGGTGGTTGGGGTTAGTTAGCGTTAGGCAATCAGCTGGGGTGGTTGGGGTTAGTTAGCGTTAGGCAATCAGCTGTGGTGGTGGGGGTTAGTTAGGGTTAGGCAGTCAGCTGTGGTGGTTGGGGTTAGTTAGGGTTCGGCAGTCAGCTGTGGTGGTTGGGGTTAGTTAGCGTTAGGCAATCAGCTGGGGTGGTTGGGGTTAGTTAGGGTTAGGCAGTCAGCTGTGGTGGTTGGGGTTAGTTAGGGTTCGGCAGTCAGCTGGGGTGGTTGGGGTTAGTTAGGGTTAGGCAATCAGCTGTGGTGGTTGGGGTTAGTTAGGGTTAGGCAGTCAGCTGTGGTGGTTGGGGTTAGTTAGGGTTCGGCAGTCAGCTGTGGTGGTTGGGGTTAGTTAGCGTTAGGCAATCAGCTGGGGTGGTTGGGGTTAGTTAGGGTTAGGCAGTCAGCTGTGGTGGTTGGGTTAAGTTAGGGTTAGGCAATCAGCATTGGTGGTTTGGGTTAGGGTACGGGGCTAGAGAATGCATAATGTCAATGAATATCCTCACAAAGATAAAAGAACACGACTGTGGGTGTGTGTGTGTGTGTGTGTGCGTGTGTGTAGGGGTGTGTGTGTGTGTGTGTGTGTGTGTGTGTGTGTGTGTGTTTGGGTGTGCACGTGTGTGTGTGACGAACAGACTCACTGATTAAACCAACAGACAAGAATATCCTTCAGATTCTATTACCTGATCCATTACTCCTGTCTCCTTCTACCCTGATATCTCCCTCCTCTTCCTCTCTTCCTTCGTCACATCCTTCCCTCCACCTGTTTTCTTCTCCTCCTCCCTGATTGCTGGATTTGAAACACATTTCTTATCTTCTCCATCCCCCCTCTTTCACACTCACACAAAGTAGAAAACCATTCTTAAACAAACTATTTGGTTTTCTCTTGATTCCAAGATCATCGTCCTCTGAATGACGTCTGAATGCACAAAACATGAAGTTACTTTTAAGTTGTAACACAAAAGTTTATGTATTTTATGCATATCCTGTAGCAGAACTGAAGAATAAAAACATATCTTGATTGACAATGGCATTAATTTAGGATTAATCTTTTGACAGCCCTAACATACATATATAGTATATATATCTAAATAATACATATAAATACATGTATCTCTCTCTCTCTCTCTCTCTCTCTAAAATATATATATATATATATATATATATATATATTCACATGTACACACACACACACACACCTCTGCAGAGTTAGAAGTCTTTTTGAACCACAATTCAAAATCAACATCATGATTTTCATAAAATTTTTGATTATCATTACTTTTTCAGCTTCTGTAATTCTTCTACAATTGAAGGGTATGAATAATATATATATACATATATATATATATATATATATATATATATATATATACACACACACACACACACTCAAAAACAGAGGTACAAGACAGGAACATTTCTGTACCTGTACGTACATTTATTACAAATGTTCTCTCAAAAGTACAATATTGGTCTTTATGAGGCCAGAAGTACCTATATACTATGAAAAAGGCTCCAAAGTAATATAAAGTACACATTCGTACCATTTCAACCCTAAGGGTACCTGCAGCATTGAAAAATGTGTGTAGCTTGTACAATAACTATAAATAGCAGTACTTCTAAACAGTAGTATAATTATAATTTGTATATTATGATTTTCATAATAATCATAGTAATAATTATATGTATAATTATATGTGTTTGGCCTAATATTTCTATAATAATTATTCATTTATTATTAGCATCTTTGATTGTCATAATCTCTATTTTATTGACTTTTATTCATCATCTTTAATTGGTTTAATTGTACTTTATTAACTCATACAGCTTGATAAAAAAAAACCTAAAGAACAAGACTGACTGACTTTTTTGTTTATTTAAAAAAAAATTTAAAAAAAGTGAGCTTTTACAATACTGAATTTCCCTTCGGGGATGAATAAAGTATTTTTTCATTTAATTTTTTTTTCATTTAATTTCAAAAGGTACAAAAATGGACCATGAAGGTACAGAAATGTCTTTGAGAAAGGAACCCCCCCAGCAACAAGCTTTGGACCCTTTTAGGTACAAACTGGTACCTCTGTTTCTGAGTGCGTGTACATATATATAATATATATATGTATAGATAGATAGATATGTATATATATTGATCGACTTTATATAATTTATGACTTAGTAGTTATCTACGTGACCAAAACAAAAAAGTTTTAAAAAGTGGTAACTGCAAATGATTTAATTTAGTCTACTTTGTTATTCCTGTTAAACAGCAGAAGTTAGCAACTCTTGCATCTCTGTGTGTGTTTGCAGGCTCAACATTTGGCAAAGAGAACAGGACACCATGATGAGTAGTGATTAGTTCTGAGCTACCAATCCATATTTACACAGCTGCACACACACACACACACGCATGCACACGCACATGCACACATGCACACACACACACACACATGCACGCTGCCACCAACGTGACTTCAGAAGCAGGTAAACAGGAAGAGGGTGATTTAATTAGAGACTCTCCGAGTGGATCCAAGGCCATCAGAGCGGGAAAGACAGCGATGGATAAGAAAGGAGAGTGAAGACAGCGGCCGGGACGGGACGGGAAGCAGGAAGTTATTATGAGACAAACAAATCAATGCCAGCTGGAGTACTGTACACCGCATCACAGCCCTTTTGTTCAGCATTACCATGAGTACACACACTTACAGCTGATGAACGGCTGCAGCTTGATGTATGAGACTCCTCACCACAAACTAATGATGCATTCTGTCGTCTGTAACAGCCATTTATTCTCCCACATTATGCTAATAAACTTAGCTTAGCAAGCTGAAGTAAAGCACATTTTCTTGCACGTGGCTGTAATAATCAGAACATGTCACCATCACTGTGCAGGAACAGTTTAAACTCTAAAGTAGCATCAATCAGAGCAAGAATAACCGTACAAATGGAAAGCACATCTGATGGCACAAAGATTTTATGAACTACAGTCGTCCTCACAATTATTCATACCGCCAATTAACGGAGGAGAAAGTCAGCTGTCAGTGGAATAGGTTGAAAATGACAAAAGTAATAACAAATAAAAATTCTATGAAAATCATGACACTGATTCTGAGTTGTGGTTCAACAGAAATATTAAAAACACACAAAAATAAAACAAGTAAACAAGCACGATAGGGCTCCGAATACAATTCATCTAAAAAGATGAGAACAGGGGGATGATACTTCCATCGGCTTTGTTTCCAGTAAAACCTATTTATACACCCAGTGAAACTCGAACCTCTGCTGTGACCACACGTTCGAACACACTCACCTTACCGTGGGAGACCGTCTCCATGGATACGGGACTGCTCCTCAGTTACAGTCCTGCAGAAGCAGGACGAGGAGCAGCTCCTGCATCTCCTACAGCCGTCCCACTGACGCTTCACACCCCCAGCCAGAGAGGACGTCTGGTCTCTGACAGGCAGAACCAAGCAGTGCACTGGAGGAGATGTGGGGAGGTCCAGCAGCAGCCCGCTGGCCTTCATCTTTTTGTTTTATTAAAGGACCATTCCACCCACAGAATGATGTAACTTTATCTTCCACTTCCCCTCATGCTGAGAAAGACTCTGCAGCACTTTTTTAATATCTCAAATGCAGCCGGCGATCAGGAAGGCTTCTCGTTTCCCCCCAACTTTCATATAATGGAGTTCGCCGGGGTCCGAGCCAAAAAGGTCCATAAAAGTCCACAAAAACTTGTCAATATTCCTCCATACTGCTCGTCCAATGTAATCCAAGTGTCCTGAGTGGGTAGCGTCCAGGATTTACTGGAAACCACATCATTTACTATATTTTTAGATCCTAAACAATACTACATCAGTACTACATCAGTACTACATCACATCTCCTGCGAGCACGCCGATGCACGTTCATGAAACTACGGAAGCTGCGGCAGACGAGATCACGTGTTCTCTTTTTCTTTCTTTCTTTGTTTTAAATCAACATCAACCCCTCTTGGACCCTCTTGTGTTTGTCCCGGTTTGTCTGCAGCTCTGTCGCTCTGAGCACGATGTAAACAGAGAATTTCTTTGTAACGCAATTCTTCCTGAGGTTTTCCATTAAACACTATTGAGAACACGTCTCACCGGAAGTGCTACGCCAACGCAGAAATGCCTCTGTTGAAAAAGTGGGCGGGGCTGAATAAGGTGAATATAGATACCCTATTCCTTAAACCCACAACAACCTGCTGCTCTGAGGACTTTCCTCTTACAAAAGACGTTTGGATCACTCCGGTGTTTCTCTGATTGGTTCCTGTTTGTCCCGCCTCTCGTCTCTAACTGGAAATCAGTCTCCGATGGAAGGGTTTCTGACTTGCTGTGTATCTCGTACATGGCTTTAGTCAGGCTGGTGTACCTGGCTAATCATTACCAAGCACAAGGGACAGGATAAAGTTGCTTTTAGCCCCTAAAAAGTCTTCAAGATTAAATGGAACCCCAAATTATGTGTGTTAAGTACGGGATAATGGAACGTAGGTTGTTATCGGGAAATATCATTATCGGGCCCCTCTGCTTCGCGTCGGGGTCTCGTCGGTCTGTATTTCCCGATAATGACCTGCGTTCAGACATTAACCCGCTTATTATGCGGCTACTTGCAAAGAATAAAATTCACATTTTTGCGAGGGTCAAAAAATTTTCTGATGTTTTCCACTAAGATTAAAATAGTTCCCCACGGTAGCAAACAGGTTGGGGGACTGTTGCTAAGCAACGTTTGTTAGTGGAGTCATGGCGGCTGGAATTTGGGCTAGCACCTGTTGAACTGGACATTTCCTCCTCTGCTGTTAGCTGTAAGCGTCTTGCCGCTGGTCTTCTTTGTGTCTTTTTCGTTTTGGAGAGGGTGAATCCTTAAACTCGGCCTGGACCCAGCGCTCAAAGTCTCCACACTCGCTAAAGATGTTCAGATTAACTGGGAAATCGTTCATTTTTGGTCACGAGTTACTAAGTGCTTGCTCGCTGTTTTTGTTGCCATTAAGTGACCGGACTACTTGCGATGTGGAGGGATATTCCGTTAAAAAAAGGGCAAAAAAAAGATTTGTTGCCCTTGACAGCGGTCATTATAACGTTGGGAAAACCCATTCAAGTCAACGGAGCATTCTAAAGAGCTGTATAATAACAATTAATAACTGAAACTGAGGTAGATAAAACATTGTGTAAAAATTAGGGGGTGGGACTTGAACATGCTAATTATGATTAATTAATTACTGAAAATTTATACATTAAAAATGTATGCATTTATGCTGCCCTCATGTGTTATATTTATGGTAAATACCAAAGTCCAACGTCAATAAGCACTTGAATACCCACTCAAGTGGCGTCAGAGTTGCCGAGATGAGGTAAACTTTGACCTTTCAACATGACGGAGAGCAACAAAAATATCCTGAATGACACTTGCTTTACATTATGTTCAAAGTTTTCTGCTGCTGTTATGTGCTTGGTTTGTAGTCTGCATGATTCTGTGACACACAGAACTTTAATAACATCACAATTAAACTTAGACCATTTCTCAATACCAAGTACGCTAAGAACATACTCATGTACTTGCTAGTATGGACTTCTCAGAAGTACAGATTTCCGAGGACGCAAGTACACTCGTGGATTTGAAACAAAAACATACTTTTTATGAAGTTATGTCATGACAGTTATATTAAAGTAATAAGTAGCAAAAGCTTGAAGGTGGCAGTTAAATCCAGCTAATCTGTGCAACCGTCTTACTGTTAACTACTGTTAGCTACCGTTAGCTGTTAGTTTAAATCGCTAGTCACTTTTAATAACAGTTTGAACTTCATCGAACCACCAAGAAGTTGAAGTAAAACAACTCTGCTGCAGAACAGTTATATAAAACCAATGTTACGTAAAATATTATTAATTTTTTTTATGAGTATTTTCAGCACTTATAGCTATTGTTTTCTCCTCCACCATTGTTACGGCTGGGATATAAGGGTGCCTGAAGTCCACAAAAGTCACCTCCAATACAGACTCGGAAAAGTGGGCGGAGCAAGTACACATCCGGAATGTGGAGCGTACTTGTCTTGATGTGTTCTTTGAATTGGAACAGTACTTGGACCTCTACTGATGACGTTTCAAAAGTACACAAGAACGCAAAAGTACACATACTGAGGATCGGCCTTAGTTTTGTTTGTAAAAATATGGTTATATTTTGGTTTACCTCCTCAGAGCAGACGCTAGCTAGCTGCTAGCCAGTAAGTCAGTCGAAGATAGCCTTCTGCGTTTAACCTCTTTATAATAACTCACTTGAACACAACGCGCTGGTAATTTTCATTGGACAAGTGGAAAAGATCATCTTTCCCATACCACATGAAGGCAGCATTAAACTTAGTTCGCAGTAGAAGCGAAGCGGAACGTTTGTCAGTGCCAAATTTCTGGTACACCCGATTATACTGACACACACGACAGAACTCGGCAACTTTTTTGCCATATTTAGTGAGTTTTCAGACCCTCTGGTAAGTTTTTGTTCTGTATAAAACAACTAGCGACAAGTCCAGCGAGATTTTCCGGTGTCGGTGAAGTGACAGAACGTAACGATTACTTCGTTTTACTTCCCGCACATGCTGCTGCTGCCCCCCCCCCCCCCCCCCCCAAAACACACACAAGAGGCTGCAGGAAGCATCAGCTGCAGACAAAGATATTCCCCGTCTGCTTCACCAACCAGACTGAAAATAAAACTCAAAGCTGATCGTCAGATATTAATGCATTAATGAAAAGTGCGGACAGAAACATTTAAAAAGTTAAAAGTACTGAAACATGTTGCAGACTCTTCATTAGAAAACAGCCGGTTTAATACTAGCTCAATAAAATGGTACTTTTAGCTGCAGTTTATAATATTAATGTCTGTCTCCTTTATTTGATTTAGTTGTTGAGTAAAATCTTTTTAAATGAAGAAAATGTTACTTTTTGGGGCAATTTTTGTAATGCAATTAATCAAGATTAATGAATTACAAAGGCAAGTGTGAATCATTGTTTTCTGCTAAATAAGTCTCCCTTCCACAGAAAACAGTGAGGATAAGATTCATGTTGTTTTCTCTTGAAATTCTGATTCGTACTGGTATATCTGAGCATCCCGCACATCTAAAGGGCTTCAGGCTCCATCTGTTCACGAGTGGCCGTCCTCGTCTTTGTCCTTTTTTTTTCCTGTAAACACCTCCAGCCTCATTTGAACGAAGCGTAATCAGCAGCAGGTAATGGTGATGATGATGATGAAATATGTGTGTTATATATTGATTATCACTGCTCGTTCCACACTGAATTGGAAGCAATACAAATGTGACAGTTAGAGGCACACAGGCATTCTGTAGTTACCCTAGCAACAGCTTTCTCACCCGCTACCAAGGTTATCTCCCTTATGACTAACACATTTCCCATGTACACACACATGCATGCAAACACAGGCTTTTATTTTCTCTTTTCTGATTCTTTTTAACATTTCTAAAAGCTGTGGAGGGATTGTTGTTTCATGTTGAGCCTTCACTTTTTTTTATCTGATATATCATTTTTACGTCTTTTACAAATGATTTTTTTCCCAGAGAGACTAATTTGAAGCAACAGCATTTTGTTGATTTAAAAAAGCCACAAATTTATCCAAAAGTGAAAGTTTTCAGGCTCCATAGGACACCAGTTTGCCCTGTATGCTTACAACGTGTACTCGGAGGATTTTTTGTTCCAACTTCATTAAAGAAAAGACAAAAAATATGACAAGTTATCATGAACATGCAAATCTTTTCATGTAAAATTTATTTAATAAAATATTTTGATTTGGAACATTGTTTTCAGCCACTGTTATTTCCCATTTCTATCATGGCTGTACTTCATAGTGAGCGCTATTTAGCTAATGCTAGCATGCTAACACTTCGGTGTAGTCGTTACACACTCAGAAACATGGAGGTACAGACAGGAACATTTCTGTACCTGTACGTACATTTACTACAAATGTTCTCTCAAAAGTACAATATTGGTCTTTATGAGGCCAGAAGTACCTATATACTATGAAAAAGGCTCCAAAGTAATATAAAGTACACATTTGTACCATTTCAACCCTAAGGGTACCTGCAGCATTGAAAAATGTGTGTAGCTTGTACAATAACTATAAATAGCAGTACTTCTAAACAGTAGTATAATTATAGTTATATTATGATTTTCATAATAATCATAGTAATAATTATATGTATAATTATATATGTGTTTGGCCTAATATTTCTATAATAATTATTCATTTATTATTAGCATCTTTGATTGTTGTCATAATCTCTATTTTATTGACTTTTATTCATCATTTTAATTGGTTTAATTGTACTTTATTAACTCATACAGCTTGATAAGGTACAAAAATGGACCATGAAGGTACAGAAATGTCTTTCAGAAAGGAACCCCCCCAGCAACAAGCTTTGGACCCTTTTAGGTACAAACTGGTACCTCTGTTTGTGAATGTGCACTGTTGCTTCACAGCACAACGGTTCCTGCTCCCAGTTTCCCAGTGCATATGAGTATAAGTGCATGCACCACACTTACACTGTGCTATTTTTGACCCATTTTGAACCAATTTCCTCTCGAATGTCTAGTTTTCGGATGAAACTAAAGGCTGCAGGACACCGTCTTCCTGATCCGTTTGTGTTTCTGACTGAACTGCTTTTATTTTCTGGTCCCAACGTTGCCCTGATCAGAGCAAATAACCTGATATTTCACAATATCTCCCAGATTAGTCATTAACTCTCAGCAACACCACAGCTGTCTCTGTTAGCATTAGCTAGCATGAACCACAGCTGTCTCTGTGAGCATTCGCTAGCATGAACAACAGCTGTCTCTGTTAGCATTAGCTAGCATGAACCACAGCTGTCTCTGTTAGCATTAGCTAGCATGAACCACAGCTGTCTCTGTTAGCATTAGCCTAGCATGAACCACAGCTGTCTCTGTTAGCATTAGCTAGCATGAACCACAGCTGTCTCTGTTAGCATTCGCTAGCATGAACAACAGCTGTCTCTGTTAGCATTAGCTAGCATGAACCACAGCTGTCTCTGTTAGCATTAGCTAGCATGAACCACAGCTGTCTCTGTTAGCATTAGCTAGCATGAACCACAGCTGTCTCTGTTAGCATTAGCTAGCATGAACCACAGCTGTCTCTGTTAGCATTAGCTAGCATGAACCACAGCTGTCTCTGTTAGCATTCGCTAGCATGAACAACAGCTGTCTCTGTTAGCATTAGCTAGCATGAACCACAGCTGTCTCTGTTAGCATTAGCTAGCATGATAGCGTTATACGGTGCCTCATGTTCGGGAGCATAGATACGTGAAATAAAGTGTCAGATTAATGAGTGTTCACCATAATTTACCGTGTTTTTGTTGTTGGGGATTAAATCCAGTGTTTTCTCTGCTGTGGCAGCAAGTTATTCCTCCACTGCTCTGATTGGCCGATATTTTATTTATTTTTTGTTATATTGGTATGATCCCTGAGGGGAAATCAGGGTTCTGCATTTCACCATCTCTGTACTGAGAGCATCAGACAGCAGTGGGCTGCTACTTAAAGCGCCCGGGGAGCAGTTGGGGGGGGGTTAAGCACCTTGCTCAGGGGTCCACTGTGGTTCCATGTCGGGGACTCGAACCCGGGTCCTCCGCGCCAAAGCCCACGACGCTACCACTAGGCTACCCACTCCCCCAAACTGAGGTATTTGTTTGTATTGAACGAGTACAGGATGTGATTTGATCTGGTATTAGATGGACCGTCAATACTGAACCCATAAAATATCCGGACACACAGTTGATTACTAAATAAGGAACAACTCCATCTTCTAAAGGACAGTTGGCAACCCTGCCGCTACCACTGCTTTGCTGGCTAACAGTACCCAGCCTGGCCTGCTGCATGAAATCGCACTTTCAAAAATTGCTGTGACATGTCTTGTCTGCAGTAGTCATCTTCATTATCATCATCACCAGACTAATATCTGATAGAGATGTGAATCCCCAATGATTTAACTTCATGCAATACGATTCGATATGATTCTGTGACTCAAAACTATTCAACACAAAACAAATCATTTACACGTCTCCATCTGGTTTCTAAGCAACATCACATTTATTTTGACTTCTCCCTTTTCCTTGAAAGATGCTTTTAATACTTGTGTTTTTGATTGTTTTCTATAAATCAAACAAATAAATCCATCTCTGTTCACTCTGGTACAGAGATGCTGTCAGAAAGTCAGAAACGGGATGTTCTTCTCACCAGTGCTGCTTCTGCTCACCTCATACATGTCCTCTTCACCTGCTGTGTCCTCCCCCCATGTTTGCCGTTTACTCCTGCAGCTGCGCTATCCGAGGAAACGAAATCTGGTCCGTTTAAAGTGGACCAAACAGCCCTGGTGTGAAAGGGAGCTTATGGGCCTTTTCCACCAGCACAGCTCAGCTCAACTAAACTCAACTCAACTCAACGTGGCTTGGTAGCTTTTCGATTACAATCCATTACCCCGACCACAAGTGGGCGGGGTCAGAGTGAAGCTGCTGCGACGTAAATGACAGCAGCAACAGTTAACACTCCCTACCAGTAGGTGGTGGTAACGCACCTCATTAATTGTTAGTCAACCGCCAGTAAAAACAGCAACACGGGAAGAAGACGAGGAGACGTGAGATGGGAGGGACGGATCATATGATTAGTTTTACTACCAATAGGAGCACTCATTTGGTGTGGTTGGTAGCAAACTTCCCCTGGAACCTGAAAGTCCTGGGTTCAAGTCGCTTTTAATGCGAACAATAGGGGATTATCACATTTCCGCGTTCGGTTTGGAAGTTGAAACATTTGACACTTCCTGTTCCGGGCCATGTAAACGACAGCCGTTCCTGCTCTGTTATACTGTTTAAATCGGATAAACTCCAAACATATTTAAGTTTTCATTCTAGACTGAAGTGATACTGGATCAAAGCTGGATCAAAGCGATCGATTTGCCGCGGTGAAGGGCCGAACTTTATAATAAAACACACGTTTGTTTGTCCCCAGTGGGGCACAACACCGGCACTTCACAGCATGCTAGCATTAGCCAGCTAACGTTTACTGACGTGCTTAACATTGTGCGTCTTAAAACACACAAACATCTGAAAATGGGTCTGTACCTCCCGTTTCCAGTGGAACAACTGGGGACTGCCAAGAAAGGAGACGTTTTCAGATGATTGTGTTTTCAGCGCACAAAGTTAGGCACGTTTCAAGCTGGCTATGCTAACCTGCTAACAATAGTCCGACAGCTACTACTCTGTTAAACTGTAAATGGATAAACGCAATGCCAAGTTTCATTCAGACTGAAGTGATGCTGAGGAAGAAGTGGATTAAAACGACCAATTGCCGCGGTGAAGGACCGAACTTTATAATAAAACGACACGTTTGTTTGTGGGGCAGACTGCGAGTGTGTTAGCAGGTTAGCATTAGCCAGCAACTTTGTGCGGCTGAAAACACACAATCATCTGAAGCGTCTCCTTTCTTGGCAGTCCCCAGTTGTTCCACTGGAAACGGGAGAGTACAGACCCGATTTTCAGATGTTTGTGTGTTTTAAGACGCACAATGTTAAGCACGTCAGTAAACGTTAGCTGGCTAATGCTAGCATGCTGTGAGTGCCGGTGTTGTGCCACACCGGCGACAAACAAACGTGTTTTATTATAAAGTTCGTCCCTTCACCGCGGCAATCGATCGCTTTGATCCAGCTTTTGATCCAGTATCACTTCAGTCTAGAATGAAAACTTAAATATGTTTGGAATTTATCCGATTTAAACAGTATAACAGAGCAGGAACGGCTGTCGTTAACATGGCCCGGAAGAGGAAGTGCCAAAAGCCGGCAACTTCCGGTAAGCGTGATAATCCCTATATTCTTTTTTTCCTCCACAATCTTGTTGCGAATCTGAAATCTATCTATCTATCTATCTATCTATCTATCTATCTATCTATCTATCTATCTATCTATCTATCTATCTATCTATCTATCTATCTATCTATCTCAACACAGAGAAAAAAAAATATTGTTCACCTGAAAAGGGACTTGAACCCAAATCCAGAGAATTGGAACAAGATTGACAGTTCTATTAAAAAACTAAATTCTTTAAATACATTTAAAAAGCTCTTTAAACAGCAATTACTGCTACACTATGTTTAAATGGCCCCCGATGTGACTAGTGATTGAGAGAAGTATTTTGAATATTTTGTTGTTGTTGAGTAATTATGTTTCAGCCCTGAAAATTAAATTTATGCACTGAATAATCTGATATGCACAGAAACTATTTCACACAGTGTGGAAGGTATAATATTGAGCACGTGTTTGTCTTGGAGGGAGATTTTTAGGGGAGGCATGGGGGGTTGATTTTTGTTGTTCATTAGTTTGTATATTGTTTTTGTTTGAGCTGTTATTTGTACATTTTGATGTATCTTATACTTGGGTCACCAATTATAAGCTGTATAGCTTCTGGTGAGTCCCATTTTGCAGATCTGGCTCTTTGATGGAGACTGAGAACCTTATGCTGTATTTTATGATGATTTGCAAATAAAAATGAAAAAATTAAATGAAATCTTCAGGTTGCAGGGCAAACCTGCTACCAATGATGCCACATGAACACTCCAGTCTGACTAACAATTCATGAATTTTGTTACCACCACGTACTGGTAGAGAGTGTCAACTCTCACACATTTAATGGTGTCACGCTCTGACCGTGACTTCCGATTGGCTAACCCCTTGGCCAATAGGTGACATGCAGTGAGATGACGTCAGACATAGCTCGCCTCAGCACGCTCAGAACTTCGCCAGAGCAGGTACAGAAACTGTATCACCTCAGCTCGGAAAACTCAGAGCAGAAAAGCCCGATAGCAAAGTTCGATAGCCCGTGAGCAGACAAGTGATGGTGGGAAAGGGGCATTAGTGACATCATCTATTGTGAATTTACTGACAGTTCTTTTGATCTCGTGGCTTGGTTTCTACTTATGGCCATCGGACTAATTTATTGCCTCCACAGCAACATTATATCCTCGACTATTGGCAGCAGCGGGCACTTTTAATGACACTCGCTGTACAAACGTGCAGCACTGACTGAAATAATAAAAGCCCAAACCTCTCACCATGAAGAGATGTCTAGACTGAAACACAAAAACAGGATTGTAGCTGCGCTCCTGCTCCCCCAGCACACATCCACTCCTCAATCTGTTTTCCATCTGAGACTGTTTGCCTGAGGAAACGCTGCACACAACAAAGCCCATGAAGAGACAACGATGCCACTTTGAATACTTAACGCAGCGAGACATGCAGACGGCATGACAACACCCACGCAGACAGGCCGGCGTGCTCGCGGGCAGGAAGACTTAGACGGGGCCGCAACATATCCGGGGGACAGTCACATGGATCAGCGATCAATAGGGACCATGTGTCAGCTGTAGAGAAGCCCCCGCCTGCCTCTCCCACTGCTTTCTGTGCCTATTCACCTGTTTTACCAGCTCATTTCATTCCAGCCGCGCTAAATAATACCTTCTCTTTATTTTACTTTGTTGAATTAACCCTCTTTCGCTCATTTCCGCCATGTTTCTCTTTAATCTTTAATCAGGAGATTATAATCATCCATGGCCACTTTTGCACCACCTGATCTGACCTCATAGAAAGACTCCTTCATCGCTAATGAAGCAGAAAACAGCCCACTTAACAACCTAGCGAGCTCTCTGCCATTACTTTCACTTCACCGGGCCAGTTTTAAGGCATGACAGCGACTGGAAGTATACTATTTGAAAGTTGATGCCAGCTTCAAACTTTCCAGTACCGTAGAGGAGTTTTAATAAGAAGGCATTGTGTCTTGAACCCCAAAACCGAATTTTGTTTGAGATGGTCGAATAATTGACAGTAAATCTTGGCCAGAATGGACTAAATCACCCAGAATAGGCTGCTGATCTTGCAATACTCTCATATATTCATAGAGATGAGTGGGGTTTCTGCTACGACAGCACTGCTGTTTTTATACATGACTGATGGACACAGATTCAAATCTTATCATCCAATATCCGTCGTAGGTCCTCTGCCAAAATTTCTTGGGTTTGTGGGGTGGGATCGTCTCCAAGGCCACGATTTAATGAACTAACTGCTGAAATGTCACAAACTCCTCTGTGTTTGAATGTGAGGTGGACGGTTGCTGGAGGAGGAAATCTGTCAGCCTCATTCAGCGTCAGCTGAGTGTTTATGATTGTATTTCCATAGACACGATCTTTAAGGATCAACAAGGGGCCAACTGCTGCCTGCCAGCGACGCATACGCTTGCAGCAGTATGTCCCCATATACTGTTTGTCAAAGGGGGTACACGTACCCCCCGGGGATATTTCGAGCCATTCCAGGGGTGCGTGAAATTTTCTAATGTCTACAGTCGTCCTCAAAATCATTCATACCCTCCAATTAAATAAAAAAGGCTAAATTCAGGACAGTAATTCAAATAACAAGAAACTAAAGAAACTCATGATAAATAGAAATGATTTAAACTCTATTTTAGTGAAATAAAATATTGCTTTTGAATCGCGTTTGGAAAAATCAATTTATGAAAACAAATAAACATTGGCCCCAGACCAATTAGAGCATCGTTCCCATGAACATGGACCAACATGCCTGTCAGCAGGTGCAGACGTCTGATTGGACGTTACAGAAAACACCTGATTGCAGTGATTGAATCAAAGTGTTGCTCAACAACAACAAAAATTCTTGGCCACTCTTAAAATACGTATATATATATATATATATATATATATATATTTTTTTTTTTGCTTGTGTCATGGTTGATGGTCTGAGTATCTACTGGCATCTCCATCACAACCATTTCCAGGGTTTCCAGGTCTGAAGAAGAGAAAATCTCCGGTGGACAGCAGTTTTCTGGACCAGAATGCAGCAGAAGACCACACCGGGTGCCGCTCCTGTCAGCCAAGAACAGGAAACTGAGGCTGCAATTCACACAGACTCACCAGAACTGGACAATAAAGATGGAGAAATGTTGCCTTGTCTGATGAGTCTCCATTTCTGCTACCAAATTCAGATGCTAGACTCAGAATTTGGTGTCAACATCATGAAAGCATGGATCCATCCTGCCTTGTATCAGCTGTTTAGCTTGGTGGTGGTGGTGTAATGGTGTGGGGGAGATTTTCTTGGCCCACTTTGGGCCCCTTAGTACCAACGTGGCGGTTTAACCACCACAGCCTACCTGAGTATTGTTGCTGACCATGTCCATCCCTTTATGACCACAGTGGAGCATCCTCTGATGCTAGGTGTATCTAATAAAGTAGCTAGTGAGTGTATATTTCTATCTTTATTCATACAGGTAATAATATCAGTGTTTTCCAGAAGTACTGGCAACAGTAAAAATCATACACTGCCTGGCCACAAAAAAAAAGTCGCCACAAAAAAATGTCCTCCACTCTAACATTTGATTGGACCTCCTTTAATTGATTACGGCAGCATTCGCTGTGCCATCGCTTTCAGAAGCTTCTGCACTGTCAGAAGATTTATTTCCATCAGTGTTGCATTCATTTTCCACAAGATCATAATGATGATGGTAGAATCTGACCACAGACCTGAACCTGGACCTGAACCTGGACCTGATGATGATGATAGAGTCTGACCACAGACCTGAACCTGGACCTGAACCTGGACCTGATGATGATGGTAGAGTCTGACCACAGACCTGAACCTGGACCTGAACCTGGACCTGATGATGATGATAGAGTCTGACCACAGACCTGAACCTGGACCTGAACCTGGACCTGATGATGATGATAGAATCTGACCACAGACCTGAACCTGGACCTGAACCTGGAAGACAATGGTCCCCACTATCCTAGACCTGACCTGGACCTGAACCTGGAAGACAATGGTCCCCACTATCCTAGACCTGAGCCTGGACCTGAACCTGGAAGACAATGGTCCCCACTATCCTAGACCTGAACCTGGACCTGAACCTGGAAGACCATCCTAGACCTGAACCTGGACCTGAACCTGGAAGATCATCCTAGACCTGAACCTGGACCTGGAAGACGATGGTCCCCACCATCCTAGACCTGAACCTGGACCTGAACCTGGAAGACCATCCTAGACCTGAACCTGGACCTGAACCTGGAAGACAATGGTCCCC
This sequence comes from Atherinomorus stipes, assembly GCA_023101725.1. Taxonomy (NCBI): domain Eukaryota; kingdom Metazoa; phylum Chordata; class Actinopteri; order Atheriniformes; family Atherinidae; genus Atherinomorus; species Atherinomorus stipes. The sequence goes on from JALJCO010006282.1 coordinate 427,024, forward strand.
ACCATCCTAGACCTGAACCTGGACCTGAACCTAGAAGACGATGGTCCCCACCATCCTAGACCTGAACCTGGACCTGAACCTAGAAGACGATGGTCCACTATCCTTCCAGTTTGTAATAAAGCGTTGGACTGCTCTGAACCCGGTTTTAGTTTCTGCATCTCCTTAGAAGTTTCCTCTGCTTGATGATGCCGATGATCTGACCCTTCTCAGACAGACTAACATCTTTTCCACGACCACGGATGTGTCTTTCCACATGGTTGTTTAGGAAATGAGAAGCAACTCATTGCACCAGTTGGGGTTAAATAACTTGTTGCAGCTGAAAAATAATCGCCCATGCAGTAATTATCCAATAGGAGGCTCGTACCTGTTTGCTTAGTTAAATCCAGGTGGAGAGTCTCTTTTTGGGGGGGGGGGGGGGGGGGGGCACTTTAGTTTCCCGGAACCCAGATGTGATTATGTGGCTCATAAACTGTAACATGTTTGTCTTTCTTCTGTTTTGCATAGAGCTGATGACAGAATAAATAATGAATATAGTAAATAAAATAATGCAGCTGCTTGTTTTTGAATAGTTCATTCATACTGCATTCATGGTGAAGTGTAACCTTAGACGTAGGTGTTTTAAACGTGAAAAACCTCATGGCTACTGGGCTCAGACAAAAGGGGAAAGCTGATCTGCTGTTACAGAAAATATTCACTTTACTTTGATGTTTGTTTTTTATGATTGCACAGTTTTGTCTATTTTGACTTTAAGTTTCCTGCATGCACAGAAGAGGAACTGAAGATGTGGCAGAGTCCCGATCAGACAAGATGAACATGCTAAATGGTTTTAAATCACTGATTTTATCTCCATGAGGAGTTATATCTGTATCTCTGCTTCACACATATGTTTTCCTGTGTCAAATGATATTATATTGATTTATAAAAATGGATGAAAACATTTCTGGCCTATTATTTAAATTGTGTAATATTATCATTATTTCTAGACAACTGGTTTGGTAGTTTTCACATAATACTGGTCCAAATAATGAAAGATGGGGAATTAGCCTGAGCAGATGACTTCTAATTTAAGGCTCACAATAACCTCATACAAAGAACTAGTATGGGTTTATTATACTTTTCCTGAAATGACAGTCTATTAAGTATTGCAGTTGATGATTTTTGGGTCCCCGATGACCCCTGATCCCACAGGGATTAAATAAATTATATAGTTTAGGTGAAAATTGTGAGAAAATGTGTGAAATTTATGATTTAAAGAGGTCATGTGACCTCTTTTTTCAGAAAGCTACAACTTTGGGCTTAAATGAAAGCCTTGGATGTCCCCTTTACAATGACCAAACAACCATATATAGAATATTCACAACTTGGAAAATTATAGCCATTATTGCGCAAATAATCAATCATTATGCTAATATAATCAATAATTATGACTAAACCTTAACTTTTACAGCTTGACATCTGGCAGAAGTGGATTCAGCGCCCAAAAATTCCATAAGGACAACCAAGAAAACACCAAAATGCCTACAGGGTTGCAGAATCCTGAAGTTACAGCCCTGACTGGGAAGTTTCACCAGTCATAGTCTACTGCATATGAAAAATCCGTAGATGGCATTTTCCCGCGGTGAGAAACATTTTTTTGGACAACATGCGGACATGGTGCAAGTTCTTAAAGTACTGGTGATTACAGTCCGTGAGTTATTTAACACATTTGTCTCTGAATGATCGTGCACTGCTGATGGAAACGCAGCTCGTAAGAGCGGATGTTTCACAACATGCAGCGTGGTGACATCGTATCTGCTTCAGTTATCCCGTGCAAATGTGCAACAGAAAAAACAGACATAGGGTTTAGTTATTTGTTACATGAGATCCCTAAGTAATACTAATCCGTCAGGGCTTAAGACTCTTGATCCAACATCAGCTCCTCAAGTTTCACAAGATATACCAATGCTGAGTTAAAAACATCACCTGTGGGTCATCAGTAAATCTTCATCCTGCCTGAAAACCAGCATTGGACGACCACTGATCAGTGTCAGTCTAACGCAGACCTAATAATACAGGAAGTAATCTTCACTGCAAAAGTACTGGACAGTTACAACACAATGTCAGAACAAGCGTGTGTCCCTGCTGGTCTCTGGGACAGACGCGTCTCCATGTACGACCACAGATGTGTCTGTCAAACATTTCAAACATGAGAATAAACTGAAGGTGAATATGGTCAAGCATCTACACACACGATGAAATCCAGCGGCGATGATAGCTCAGCTAATCCGGTGATGGAGTTGGGAGGATCTCCTTATCTGCAGATTAAGCTGCTCTGATGCAGCGTTCTGACTCTGCACCAGCAGTCAGAACAAAGACAAGATGAGAAGAAGGCTGAGAGCTGATACGTTTTCTGGGTCTGATCTCTGAAATAGGCATCAACCAATACAGATTTTTTTTAGGGTTATTATGGCATATTCTCATCAGCCTTTACCGATACAATCTGCTGATATTTGGGGCCGATACTGCATTTGACCCCAAATATAATATAATGAAGGACACAGTGAAGACTTATTTAGAAAACTCTTTTAAGATAAAAAAAGAAAAGAAACAAAGCACTTCAAACAAATATATAAGTTTCTGTTTGGAAACAAATATTAAATGGAAACATTAAACTTGTAATAAATATAAAAAAAGATAAAACTTGTAACAATATCAAAAAGATATGTTAAACGTGTAATATACACAGTCGTCCTCAAAATTATTCACACCCTCCAATTAAAGAGGAAAAAATCAGCTGTCAGTGAAATAAGATGAAATTGACAAAAGAAATAATAAATAATTATATTAAAATCATGACATTGATTTTCAATTGTGGTTTGAAAGAAATATTAAAACAAACTAGGGTTGGATGATAATTCAATATCAATATATATCGATCGATAGAGGTTTTTTCAATATAAAAAAAAGACGGTCAATAAAAGTTCAATATAGAAACACAGTTTTCTGCTGTAGCCTATCGGGTAGCATGATACTACAGTCACTCCTTCCACCAAACAAATCACAAACGCAGACCAGGCAAAGGCTGAACTGGAATTCAGTGTTATGCTGCTTTCAGACTTCCACTTGAAAGCGGTAATATTGCAAACTCTGTCCTTTATAACGCTGCATTCAGACATGCGTACCGGTCTTTTACCTCGGAGATGTAGCGGACATGTACCGGCTGGTCTACATGTCACAAGAGCAGAAATGTTGCAGCACGTCGTTTTGGCTGAACGCACAAGAAAATGTTCTGGACAGAGTTGAAGGGAGAGCGGGGGGGGGGGGGCTGTGCTGACTTTTCTGCAACATTTCCTGATGTCTGAAAGCGCCGGGACACGATAAGTCCGCAAGGAAGCAGCATGTTTGAAAAGACGAGTCTGTTTAAAGAGCGGATGAACTTTACCGCTCATGTTCCTCAATGCAGGTCTGAAAACGGCTTTACTGTGAATCCGTATTATGAGTAGGTCATTCAGCAAAAGCTGAAATGGCCGGAGCTGCACCTAAAATAGCTTTTAATTTGATAATGGCTTTTTTTTTTTTTGATAAATATCGATATCGATCGATACAGATTTTTTTTTATCGATAATCTTTTTTTCTATATCGTCCAGCCCTAAAACAAACACACAAAAATAAAACAAGCAAACAAGCATGGGGCGAAGAAAAAAATGTTTTACCAGCACTTTGATCCAATCACTGCAATCAGGTGTTTCTGTAACGTCCAATCAGACGTCTGCACCTGTTCACAGGTATGTTGGTCCATGTTCATGGAAAGATGCTCTGATGTGTCTGGGACAGTTTTGTTTGTTAGGTTTTTTGTAAAAATATAATTTCCAACCACAATTCAAAAGCAATATTTAATTCACTAAAACATATTATTGTAAATTGTTATTTATTATTAGTTTCTTTAGTTTCTTCTTATTTGAATTACTCTTGTGAATTTCGCCTTTTCTGTAATTGGAGAGTATGAATAATGTTGAGGATGGCTGTATATAAATTGCTGCCTGTAGAGATGCCTGTCTGGAAATTTGGCCAACACATCTGACATATCGGCTGATGCCGATACCAGCAAAAAACACAAATATCGGCTTGAAATAATGGCTGGCCAATGTATCGGTCTGGTCTTGTTAAACCACTTAATCCTCATATCATGTTCGGGTCATTATTGACCGATTTTCAACTTTAGTATGTGAAAAATGCCATTTGCCTTTTTTTTATTAGAGTTTCATGATTTCCTCAAGAACAGCTATTCTAACACAACGAGACATTTTGGAAAATTTTGGTCAATTCTTGGGGTCTATTATGGACTAAAACTATTGTTTTTGAGTATTTTAGGTAAAGTTAGATTCTGGGTCAAATTTGATCCACCAACACTAAAGAGGTCGGCAGCTTTTGAACACATCACAGGGGTTAAATTGATCCAAGCTGGTTCCAGAAGCTCTGTTAAATTTAGCATTGTGTTTGTTATTCTTTACTATAAATTGTGCTGCTTATGTGTTTTTTGAGAGCAACAACTGACACGGTGGCCTCACTTGCAACACAGTGCTCAGGGCAGCACTGTAATCTTTGCAGAGGACGCCAAGATCTCATCACACACACACACACATCTGGTTTTCTATTCCCGTGGGGTACATCCACTGACATAATGCATTGCCTAGCCCCAAACCCTAAACCTAACGCCCATAACTGATTGCCTAAACCTAACCCTTGTCTTAATTCTAATCAAAACCTAAATGTAACTTAATCTCGAAAACCTAATCTTGATCCTAAAAATGGGGTTCGTACCCGTGGGGGCGGGAAAATGTCCCCACGAAGGCAAAACTTCCTCATGGTGATGGTAAAATATGGAAAATGGTCCCCATAATGTAGCATAAACGCACCCAAACACACACACACAGGTCTGGTTTATATGCAAGCATGATGGGACTTTACTAAATTATAATTTAGAATTATTTTATTTATTATTGCTTTTTTCAGTTTCTTGTTATTTGAATTACTGTTGTGAATTTAGCCTTTTCTGTAATGGCAGGGAATGTTAACTTTCAGGCACAACTGTAAAATGCTTCATTTTAGTCCGTGTTTATAAGACAAGTAGGTGGAAAAAAATTCCCCAGCAGGAGTGAAATGTTGTCTTTCAATTATTTAGTAATACTGTGTTCTGTTCCCAGGAAAAAAAAATACAACAACAAAACAGAGAGCAGATATTGGCAGAAATTCACAAACTAAACAAAAATCACAAAAATCTGCAATATCAAGAATCACAACTTAAATTGAATCGGCACCCAAAACAATCATAAAAGAATTGAATCGTAAAAAAGCCGCTGTGAAACTGTTGTATTTCTTAAAAATACAGTGTTATATAAGTTCTCATATCACCCAGCACTACTTCGTACCCATGGGGACAAAATCAATGTCCCTACAGGAGGTCCCCACAAGTTGTGCAGTCAGAGTTGTGTCTCCATTATGTATGATAAACAAGTACCACACACACACACACACACACACACACACACAATCTAGAAATGAGACTAAACCAACTTCCAACCACAGTTTCCATCTAATGACCGTCTTTTCCAGGCAAACTTCCACTCTGATAACACACACACACAAACATGCACACGCACACACGCAGACATGACGTTGGATGGAATGTTATTTTTGAACAGGCAAGCAGGAGACGACTAAACCCACATTTAGAGGCGACACTGTACAGTCAACACCTGGAGGAAACTTTAGTCACCGGGTGTTGTCGTGTTTTCCTCCATCACTGCAGGAGGGAGGAGGAACGTAGGACCAAGGGAGGAATCATCGGATAAAACAGACGGAGAAAGACGAGGAGAAACAAGACGGAACAAAATCACAACACGAATGACCCAGAACAGCCTCACAGTAGCCGACAAATGAAGTAGACATCAGCTCCTCTAAAGCTCAGTCATTAAAATGTTCGGTTTAGAGTTAAAGGGGAGTTTTTTTAACCTGGGGGGTGTTTTCATGTCCTTTATATGTGAGTGATGGAGAAAGGAATGTTCCAGATAGCTCCATATTTATCCAGCAGCAGCTAGCAGCAGCTAATAAGTGTGGGAACTGGCCCCCACGTCTAAGTTTGTCCTAAAAACCTGCTTTTTTCCACCCTGAAGGGCTCAGATCGTCTCAGCGAGTGTGCGACATCATACTAGAGAGGAGACGTGAACCAACGTATCTACATTACCTGGAGATCAATGTTTGTTTTGGTGTTTGTGTCCAACTCGTGGAAATATTCGGAGTAGGTGCGTGAAGGCCTTAACCGTGCTGAACCTGCACAAAACGTATGTTGCACGTTTTCTGTACAACATATGTCTGTAAATGATCAGTGACGTTTATCTGATGTCAGTGTGAAGTGATAAACGTTTGAAGGAACGTTGTTTGTGTTAAACGTTTTGACAATGGTAGTGATGCTAACTGCGTTAGCCTGTCTATGGGTTTTTCAATGTAAAGTTAGCATTCATGCCAATAGATAGTCGTGTGTGCATTTAATGGGAGACTCAGCACTGGTTTCCATGGACACAAAGTAATATTTGCTCATATGTAAATAAGAATCTAACTCATTTGAGGTAATCAATTTAATAATTAATAATTCATTAATTTGTATATTTGTATGTTTGTATTTCAGTTCCACAGTACTTCTCATATGTACAAACATCTACTGGGTGTTTATTGAGGAACCTGTTAATCTGCCAAACAAGAAGTCACGTGAAGTTCCAGTTAAGGATGAATATCTGTTTTAATAAAATGAAAATTAAGTAGGTTTTGTCTGTTCTGGCTGGTTTGTAGGAGGTTTATCCTCCATTTATGTTACCGAGGTGAACTGCTCAGTATATGGTGATATTTTATCGCCCAGCCCTACCGCTGTCCACTGATTGGTCAAAGGAAATTGTCATCATACGTGTTGTTTTTGGTGACTACAGCCACAGAGAAAACACCAGCAGCAGTAACACCCCCATGTCATCCACGCCTCCATCGTTGTTTTTAATTTACTGACCACCGTGTGCGACGGCAGTGATGTCACAGCAGTGATGTCACGGCAGTGATGTCACGGCAGTCTCCACCGCGTCTACTACTGCTTCTCCTGTGTGGAAACCAAAGCCGTCCTGGTCGTCTTTAGCGTGGTGCTGTACCATACCGTGCAGCTGCAATGGAAACGGCCCATAAGTGGACCCCCCCCCCCCCCCCCCCCCCCCCATCAGACGAGGGGTCTCCTCTCACATCATTCTTTCCAGCAGCTCTCTCCATCCTCTGCCACTCTCTGCTTTCTAATCCTTTCCTCTTTCTTGCAGCACTGCTTTGCCCCCCCCCTCCATCGTTCCTGTTTCACTGCTCTCACCATCATCCTCTTATTCCATCCCAGCTGGCCTGCGAGCTCCCGTTCCCTCCTCTTTCTCAGCAGCCTCTTCGGCATTCCTCTCAGTCATCCTCTTACTGGCTTTCTGAGCGGCGCCGTGTTATCTCGGGCGCTCAGGCTGGATGTTGGCTCTGGAAACCAGCCAGGACGTAAACCCCGCCACCATCCCTCTGCACACATGTACGTAACACACTCAATCCAATAAACAAACACTGCAAACATCAGCAGGACTCGCGCCTGGACGTGAGCAGAGATCACACGTCGGCTGCAGCGCCTCGCTTCCCGTCCTCACAGACGCAGACAGCTCTGTTTGGCGTCGTTTCCTCTGAAACAACAGTTGCTACCAGATTTTATTAAGCTAACGTTAGCAGCCTAGCTCGGTTCCTCCAGCAGTTCCAGTTGCTGGTCCAAAAGTAGTCGAGTTGTTTTGTAAATGATCACAAACTGACTTTAATCCTGAACATAAACTAATCCGACCAGCGTTTTGTGTGTTGCGCCATCTTGTGGCGCCACTATTGCTTAAGGAACGAGTCCTGATTACCTGGTATCTGCCAACATGGGCAGCAGCGTGAGTATCTGGATCTACAATAGTCATAAGGTAATGAAAACCTACTATAGCTATGTTATCCAGAGACCTCTAACCCTGTGTTCACACCGGACGTGTCCGTTCACATACAAACCTAGATTTCAGCGGGCGAACGCCAGATGTTTACTCGCTTGATTCGGGCATTTTTTAGGTGTGACTGGAGCGTATAATACTCGTAAAAAAAACACTGCATTTGCACGTCAAGTCGAATTTTCTGGAGTGGGAATAGTGGTTTGTCACCCGTCAGTCACTTCAGTCAACTACGAACATGGCAGATTCTGGTTATTTTAATACTTTTAGAGAGTTGCAGCGTTGTTCCTGCTTTAGAAGTCGGATAATCGAAGACGCCACCATGTTTGTGTCCACCAGATTCTCCAGAGGGCTCAGACCTCTGTGAATATCAGCACCTGATCCAGGAGTTACGTCTGCATCTCGGCCTCTAAACTTCTACTGTAAATGTGTTTATTTCTGCTGTAAACATGTTAATTTCTGATTCAAATATGTTTATTTCTGCTGTAAACATGTTTATTTCTGATTCAAATGTGTTTATTTCTGCTGTAAACATGTTCATTTCTGCTGTAAACATGTTTATCTCTGATTCAAATGTGTTTATTTCTGCTGTAAACATGTTTATTCCTGCTGTAAACATGTTTATTTCTGATTCAAATGTGTTTATTTCTGCTGTAAACATGTTTATTTCTGAGTCAAATGTGTTTATTTCTGCTTTAAACATGTTTATTTCTGATTCAAATGTGTTTATTTCTGCTGTAAACATGTTTATTCTCTGATTCAAACATGTTTATCTCTGATTCAAACCTGTTTATTTCTGCTGTAAACATGTTTGTTTCTGAGTCAAATGTGTTTATTTCTGCTGTAAACATGTTTATTCTTGCTGTAAACATGTTTATCTCTGATTCAAACCTGTTTATTTCTGCTGTAAAAACATGTTTATTTCTGCTGTAAACATGTTTATTCTTGCTGTAAACATGTTTATCTCTGATTCAAACGTGTTCATTTCTGCTGTTAACATGTTTATTTCTGATTCAAACATGTTTATTTCTGCTGTAAACATGCTTATTTCTGATTCAAACGTGCTTATTGCTGCTGTAAACATGTTTATTCTTGCTGTAAACATGTTTATTTCTGATTCAAACGTGTTTATTTCTGCTGTTAACATGTTTATTTCTGATTCAAACATGTTTATTTCTGCTGTAAACATGCTTATTTCTGATTCAAACGTGCTTATTGCTGCTGTTAACATGTTTATTTCTAATTCAAACATGTTTATCTCTGCTATAAACATGTTTATTCCTGCTGTAAACATGTTTATTTCTGATTCAAATGTGTTTATTCCAGCTGTACATGTTTATTCCTGCTGTATCTTGTGACAACAGAAACTGCTGTACGGCCCTCAGGTCCTCCATCCCCTGAGCTGCTCCCAGCGCTGGTTTGCGCCAGAACCTAAAAACCGGTTCTTTAACTTCCCACCACCTAAACACTGGGTCCTGGCTCTAAAACCAGCTCTTTGCTGGACCAGAGTGAAGGTCCAGTTCACGTAGCTTGTGCTGCCTGGTCGCTGGGTGAAGCAACACCAAGCCTCGCGGCTTAATAATCACTTGTCGTGTCCAAGCAGGTATTCCTACCTGCTATCCGCCAACACCAGAGGAAAATATAATCCTCGGCATATTTACCCGCAAAACGCGGGTAAAACATCCTGCTGCAGGAGACTCAGGACTCTGCTTTGAGCAAAAGGAGACGAGCTGCTGCTACCAACGTAGCAACGTAGCATCAGCAAGCTAGTAAAAGTTTAGAGAGATATTCAGGGATCAGAATAGAGGAAATATGGTAGAGAAGCCGTCTGTGTGGGGGGGTAGGGGGAGCCCCGAGCTGAACTTACTGAGTTCTGCTTTAACATGGGAGTCTATGGAGATCTGCTCTGTTTTGGAGCCCCTAGTGGATGAAGAGAGAACTACAATTATGTAACGTTACTTCTGGGCTTCACTTTTCTCCAGCGGAGTTTGCCCCTCGGTTTTTCCGTGATGACAGTGTATGCAAACATGCTGCCACACAGTCTTTACAGGTACACGTGACTCTGACAGCATACGCTGAACTATCTGCATCAAATTCATCAGCGAGGACGCTCACACCTGCATCCTAATACAGCTCACGGACGAGGCTGAGAGCACCGATGCCACCGACTCGGTCTCGCTGGTGTGTGTGTGAATGTGTGTTAATGCCAGACATGAATCAGGGATTGTTGAAAAGATAAATGACCCACCAGTGAATTAGTAAACATAATTATCAAAAACACATGCATCAGTGGAGCTAAATCTGATGTGTGTGTGCGCGCGGTGAGGTGTGTGTGTGTGTGTGTGTGTGCAGGTAGGCATTGCATATTGATTTGTAAAGCACTGTATTAATCAAATACATTATAATTATGCCTTGATAGTTCGGTAGGTAGTTAAACTTCAATAAAGTCAACAGAGTGTAACTGAAAAACGAGATATTTTCCAAAGTCAGCTATTAGCTCTGATAACAGTGAAGCACGCTACATCATCTTTCATGACCTCAATTTGGAGATATTTAGTTTATGCTGTCTTTAATAGCAGAGGTTTCTCACAAAGATTATCTAGGTTTTGTACTTCCAACATGATCAGCTTCAGCTGACCTCTGTACTGTGTTTTCTGGCCCCAAACACCATCTTAAAATCAGAAATAAGATTTGTTTTTCCTGTCAACAGTATTACACTGCAGCAACACTGGAGGAGGCAACCACAACGTTGTCATTACCCATAAATGTATTTATTTTCTAAAGGCTGTCTTGTCTGATATTCATACCCTTCAATTAAAGAAGGGGAAAAAATCAACTCTTAGTGAAATAAGTTGAAATTGACAAAATTAAATATAAATAAACATTCTATGAAAATCATGACATTGATTTTGAATTTAGGTTTGAGAGAAATGTTAAAAACAAACACAAAAACTAAAACAAATAAACAAGCATGATGGGGCTTCGAAGCTAAAATGTTGTTGAGCAACACTTTGAAAGAGATGAGTTGTCAAAAAAAAAACTAGGCTGTAAACATGTTCATTTCTGCTATAAACATGTTCATTTCTGCTGTAAACATGTTTATTTCTGCTGTAAACATGTTTATTCCTGCAATAATCATCTTTATTTCTGCTGTAAACATGTTTATTTCTGCTGTAAACATGTTTATTTCTGCTATAAACATGTTTATTTCTGCTGTAAACATGTTTATTCCTGCAATAATCATCTTTATTTCTGCTGTAAACATGTTTATTCCTGCTGTAAACATGTTTATTTCTGCTGTAAACATGTTTATTTCTGCTGTGAACATGTTTATTTCTGCTGTAAACATGTTTATTTCTGCTGTAAACATGTTTATTCCTGCTATAAACATGTTCCTTTCTGCTGTAAACATGTTTATTCCTGCTGTAAACATGTTTATTTCTGCTATAAACATGTTCCTTTCTGCTGTAAACATGTTTATTTCTGCTGTAAACATGTTTATTTCTGCTGTAAACATGTTTATTCCTGCAATAAACATCTTTATTTCTGCTGTAAACATGTTTATTTCTGCTGCAAACATGTTTATTTCTGCTGTAAACATGTTTATTTCTGCTGTGAACATGTTTATTCCTGCTATAAACATGTTCTTTTTCTGCTGTAAACATGTTTATTCCTGCTGTAAACATGTTTATTTCTGCTGTTAACATGTTTATTCCTGCTTCAAACATGTTTATTTCTGCTGTAAACATGTTTATTCCTGCTATAAACATGTTCATTTCTGCTGTTAACATGTTTATTCCTGCTTTAAACATGTTCATTTCTGCTGTAAACATGTTCCTTTCTGCTGTAAACATGTTTATTCCTGCTGTAAACATGTTTATTTCTGCTGCAAACATGTTTATTCCTGCTTCAAACATGTTTATTTCTGCTGTAAACATGTTTATTCCTGCTATAAACATGTTTATTTCTGGTGTAAACATGTTTATTCTTGCTGTAAACATGTTTATTTCTGCTGTAAACATGTTTATTCCTGCTGTAAACATGTTTATTCCTGCTGTAAACATGTTTATTTCTGCTGTAAACATGTTTATTTCTGCTGTAAACATGTTTATTTCTGCTGTAAACATGTTTATTTCTGCTGTAAACATGTTTATTTCTGTGAGTGGCTTTTAAAGGCACTGTATTAATCAAATACATTATAATTATTCCTAGCTGTTCGAGGTAGTTAAACTTAATAAAGTCAAAGAGGTAACTGAAAAAGATATTTTCCAAACTATTACCAAAAAGGACCCTACATCATCTTACCCCAATGAATATTCTTTTAAAGTCAAAAAATTATTTCTCCAACCCCCCCCCTTTTTCCCCAACCTAAAAAAAAAAAACATGTTTATTCCTGAAAGTATTACACTGCAGCAACACTGGAGGAGAAACAAAAATTAATACCAAAAAAATATTTATTTTAAAGGTTTTAAATTAAACCCTTAATTAAAAAAGGGGAAAAAAATCAACTTTGAAAAAAATAAAATAAAAAAATAAAAAAAAAAAAAAATTATAAATAAATATAATTTTAAAAAATAAAAAAAAAAAAAAAAAAAAAAAAAAAAAGGAAAAATTTAGAAAAAGAGCAACTAGGCTGTAAACATGTTCATTTCTGCTATAAACATGTTTATTTCTGCTGTAAACATGTTTATTCCTGCTGTAAACATGTTTTTTCTGCTGTAAACATGTTCATTTCTGCTGTAAACATGTTCATTTCTGCTGTAAACATGTTTATTTCTGCTGTAAACATGTTTGTTTCTGCTGTAAACATTTTTATTCCTGCTGTAAACATGTTCATTTCTGCTATAAACATGTTCATTTCTGCTGTAAACATGTTTATTTCTGCTGTAAACATGTTTATTTCTGCTGTAAACATGTTTATTTCTGCTGTAAACATGTCTATTTCTGCTGTAAACATGTTTATTCCTGCAATAATCATCTTTATTTTTGCTGTAAACATGTTTATTCCTGCTGTAAACATGTTAATTTCTGCTATAAACATGTTTATTTCTGCTGTAAACATGTTTATTTCTGCTGTAAACATGTTTATTTCTGCTGTAAACATGTTTATTCCTGCTTTAAACATGTTCATTTCTGCTGTAAACATGTTTATTTCTGCTGTAAACATGTTTATTCCTGCTTTAAACATGTTTATTTCTGCTGTAAACATGTTTATTCCTGCTTTAAACATGTTTATTTCTGCTGTAAACATGTTTATTCCTGCTGTAAACATGTTTATTTCTGCTGTAAACATGTTTATTCCTGCTATAAACATGTTTATTTCTGCTGTAAACATGTTTATTCCTGCTTTAAACATGTTAATTCTCTGTAAACATGTTCCTTTCCTGTAAACATGTTTATTCCTGCTGTAAACATGTTTATTTCTGCTGTAAACATGTTCATTTCTGCTGTCAAACATGTTTATTTCTGTACCGCTTAACCATGTTCATTCGTGTTATAAACATGTTTATTCCTGGACTATAAACATGTTATTATCAGCTGTAGAAACATGTTTATTCCTGCTTTAAACATGTCGCCCATTTCTGCTGTAAACATGTTTATTCCTGCTGTAAACATGTTTATTTCTGCTGTAAACATGTTTATTCCTGCTGTAAACATGTTTATTTCTGCTGTAAACATGTTCATTTCTGCTGTAAACATGTTATTCCTGCTGTAAACATGTTTATTTCTGCTGTAAACATGTTTATTCTGTGACGTTGGTCTTTTTAACATGGAAGTTGATGGGGATAACCTCTGTTTTGGAGCCCTAGTGGATCAAGAAAGAACTACCATTTTGGGGCAATCTGAAAGTAGGCTCACTGCTCTCCAGGGGAGTTCGCCCCTTGGTCAAAATGGAACAAATAATAATTACACTGCCTGGCCAAAAAGAGGTCGTACACTAAGATTTGGTTGGACCTCCTTTATCTTCGATTACGGCAGCATTCGCTGTGTTATTGTTTGCAGAAGCTTCTGCAATGACAGCAGATTTATTTGCATCAGTGTTGCATGAATTTTTCATTGATGATGGTAGAGTCTGACTGCAGCCCTCTCCAGCACATCCCAAAGATCCTCAACGGGGTTCAGGTCTGGACTCTGAGGTGGCCGATCCATGTGTGAAAATGACCTTCCTCCGTTGCTCCTGAGTCCAGTCTTTATGCTCCCTGGCAAACTGAAGCCTTTTTTTCCTGTTATTCTCACTGATTACTGGTTTTCTTAAAAGGATAGTACACCCACAGAATGATGGTCCTTCATCTCCTCCTCATCCTCATGCTGAGCAAGACTCTGGAGCACTTTTTAATATCTCAAATGCAGCTGGAGATTCGGGGAGGGGGAGGGGGGGTTTCATTATCCACAGACTTTCATATAATGGAGTTCATTGATGACTGAACCAAAAAGGTCCATAAAAGTCCACAAAAACGTGTCAATATTCCTCCATACTGCTCGTCCAATGTAATCCAAGTGTCCTGAGTGGGTAGCGTCCAGAATTTACTGGAAACCATCATTTAGTAGATTTTTAGAGCCTAAACAGGAGAACATTGCGAGTTCATGCGAGTTTACGACACTACGTAAGCGGCAGCGTTCAGCACCTACTCTGCCGATAATGCAAGCGTAGAAGAAGAAATTCATTGTTTACATTGTGCTAAGAGCGACAGAGCTGCAGACAAACAAAGAAAGAAAAAGAGAACGCGTGATCTCATCTGCCGCGGCTTCCGTATTGTCGTGAACTCGCATGAATGCGCTTCGTGGCAGCTACATGTTCTACTGTTTAGTCTCTAATAATCTACTAAATGATGGTTTCCAGTAAATTCTGGACGCTACCCACTCAGGACACTTGGATTACATTGGACGAGCAGTTTGGAGGAATATTGACACGTTTTTGTGGACTTTTATGGACCTTTTTGGTTCAGTCACTGCTGAACTCCATTGTATGAAAGTTGGGGGAAAATGAAAACCTGTCCGATCTCCAGCTGCATTTGACATATTAAAAAGTGCTCCAGAGTCTTGCTCAGCATGAGGATGAGGAGGAGATGAAGACACATCATTTTTTGGGTGTACTATTCCTTTAAGACCTGCAAGGTTTGAGTTTAAATTTTTCCTTTTTCCAAAGAGTACAAATGATCACATCTAGTTTTCTGGGTTTGGATCAGAGCGAAGCTAAAAGCCTTTGGGATTCCCGATAATCTGCTGCCACGGTCGAGTTTCCTATTTTACTAGTATGAAATGCTTAAAAACAATGATACTTTTTTTCTTTAAAAGATTAGAAGACACTTAACCGGTTTTGCTCCTGAAAAACAAAAATGATCCTGTGGGGACGGTTGGGAGGTTATATAACTGCAAAGTAAAGCATTGAGGGGAAATATTTAAACTGAATATGTCAATACCTAAAAAAAACCTAGAAAAAATGTATCTGAAAATAGAGTAAGACCAGTGTTAAAATAGACATAAAACGTGTGATTTCAGAGGGTGAGAAAGCAAAGGCAAGTCTAGGTTGAGGAGTAGCTTTGATCTACAAGATGGTGCATCCTTCTGAGAGCGTAAATGTCATGTTTCTGACGGAGAACACCCAGGCAGAAAACTAACCCTGCGGGTGTGTGTGCGCAGTCACATCCTGGGATGGATCTACTCCAGTTTACTACTGGTACACACACGGCTATTTCTGTCCGTCTGCTGGGAAACAAGGGCCCAAATGGATAGATGAAGATTGAGAGGGAAGGAGGACTGCAGAGAATGCTGCAGAATAACGGCAGCAGAGGAAAAGTTTAAAGCATCTGCTGATGGATTAGCTCGGTAGTGATCTTTAATGAAGATGCTACCTGAGTAGTTTCCTAAAAATGGGTTTAATAACGGTATAAAACAAGGACAAGAACAAGAGATCAAACTGACTGTCACATTTAAAATGAAATAATGAAACAGGGTTCCCACAGGTCCTGGAAAACCTGGAAAATGATTCAACATTTTTCCAGTCATGGAAACCACATGGAAAATGAGAAAAAGAGTAAAATGTCCTGGAAAAGCTCGAGTTGTCCTTGAAAATGATTCTTCTCCCTCTGCTTCTCTCTGCATGGTGGCTGAATGCAAACGGGTTAAACGTTTTACACACGTATGTTTGTTTTCAGCTGCTTTAAACGGCAACATTGAACTGTAGCTTCACTGCTTCATTTCTGCTCCATCGCTGCTTCGTTTCTGCTCCATCGCTGCTTCGTTTCTGCTTCATCGCTGCTTCGTTTCTGCTCCATCGCTGCTTCGTTTCTGCTTCATAGCTGCTTCGTTTCTGCTCCATCGCTGCTTGTTTCTTTTCCATCTCTGCTTATTTTTCTTCCTTCTCTGTTTTTTTTTTTTCCATCTCTGTTTGTTTTTCTCCATCTCTTTTCTTTTCTGCTCCATCGCTGCTTCGTTTCTGCTCCATCGCTGCTTCGTTTCTGCTTCATCGCTGCTTCGTTTCTGCTTCATAGCTGCTTCGTTTCTGCTCCATCGCTGCTTCATTTCTGCTTCATCGCTGCTTCGTTTCTGCTTCATAGCTGCTTCGTTTCTGCTTCATCGCTGCTTCGTTTCTGCTCCATCGCTGCTTCATTTCTGCTCCATCGCTGCTTCATTTCTGCTTCATAGCTGCTTCATTTCTGCTCCATCGCTGCTTCGTTTCTGCTCCATCGCTGCTTCGTTTCTGCTTCATCTCTGCTTCATTTCTGCTCCATCGCTGCTTCATTTCTGCTCCATCGCTGCTTCATTTCTGCTCCATCGCTGCTTCGTTTCTGCTTCATAGCTGCTTCATTTCTGCTTCATAGCTGCTTCGTTTCTGCTTCATTGTTGCTTCGTTTCTGCTTCATAGCTGCTTCGTTTCTGCTTCATCTCTGCTTCATTTTTGCTTCATCGCTATTTTGTCTCTACTTCATCGCTACTTTCTCTCCGTTTCGTTTCTGCTTTGTAACTATTTTTTCTCTGTTTCATCTCTGCTTCATCGCTGCTTCATCGCTACTTCGTCTCTCTTTCGTTTCTGCTTCGTCTCTGCTTCGTGGCTACTTCATTGCTGCTACGTGGCTTGTTCATCACTATACAAAAGAAAAGATAGAAATAGAGAAGACATCTGCAGGACTGAAATGGATTTCTACAATTGTTTTTGTGCTCATTTTTGATGAAAACGGTAATTTAACCCTTTAACTGCCTGGTCAAGTGGTAAAGCTCATTTTTTCAGTGGCTATGATAAAGTTTACAGAATTTGTGGAAATAAATGCACATCTTTACCACTTAGTTTGAGGATGTTTTGCCAAAAGTAAGTGTTTAATATCCCATTACTGTTTCACATTTCAACCATTTAACTAAATGTTATTTCCACCGTTTGTTAGAAACAGTGATCCTTATTATTATCGTCCGAAGGAAAATGCAAAGAAACTTTTTCTCTTGCTTTTTTCTTAGTGTGAATAGTAAATACTGTATATATATATATATATATATATACAGCCATCCTCAAAATTATTCATAACCTCCAATAAAAGAAGGAGAAAAAAAAAAAAATCAACTGTGGGCGAAATAAGTTTAAACTGACAAAAATAATGAATGAAAATTCTATGAAAATCATTTTGTATTGTGGTTTGACAAAAAATTTAAAACAAACACAAAATGAAATAAGTAAACAAGCCTGATGGAGCTCTGAAGCTAAAACGTTGTTGAGCAACACTTTCTGTAACGTCCAATCAGACGTCTGCACCTGCTGACAGGTATGTTGGTCCATGTTCATGAGAAAGGTGCTCTGATGTGTCTGGGAAAGATTTTTTTTTTGATTATTAGTTTTAACCACAATCCAAAAGCAAAAATTTCTCCCACTTAATTAGAATTCTGTAAATTTTTATTTATTATTAGTTTCTTCGGTTTCTTGTTTTTTAAATTACTGTTGTGAATTCACCCTTTTCTTTAATTGGAGGGTATGAATGATTTTGAGGACGACTGCATATAAAGATGTGTTTCTGTGAGCAGCGTCACAGATAGGATGCAGGGAAGAAAACCGACTATGAGAAGACGTGCAAGACTCGACCTTTAATGCAGATGAGGTCATATGAGGTGAACGTGTCGGGAAATACGATGTGCGAGTCCTGGTATTTGTTCTGTTGCAAAAATCAGACGATGCATGTAAACAGTTACCATGGACAGTAGGAGTAGGACAGTTCATGTCCACCTCACCCCCTTCAGTGTGTTTCACATCCATGTAACTACAGTAGCTGTGAAAGGACAATACGCTGGTTCTAGAGCTGCTTTTTGAGTTTGATGCATCCACCACAGCATGGAGGCAAGTCCAGAAGATCCAGTCTGAAAAGCAGCCAAAAATACTCGGAGATAAAAACAAGCAGGTCAAGGGTTTGATGTGAAATCCTGACGGCGCACCCTGAACTCTCGGTCTCACACACACTCATCCATTACAGAGATAGGAGGTAGATTTACAATCACAGGAAGCCAAACCCAGACCAGGACCAGCAGCCGGCCCTGGTCTGAACCTCGTCCTGCAGACACCAGCCCACGTCTGCATGCTGCAGTCCTGTTTCTCCTCAGCTCGCAGAGGTGAGATAAGAGCCGAACACGGACCAGTCCTCATCGCTCACATCAGTCTGGATGTGAACATGTAGAAGGTGGAGTTCAGGAGGGTTGACCGGGACAGAGATGATGTGATGGGCGGAGAGGAGTCCGCTGGGGCGTGTAATGGAGTCATATCATGCAGCGTCAGCAGCAGCCCCTTAATTTACTACCAAAGCTTCACCCTCAGAGAGAGGACGACACGTCAGCCGAGACAGTTAGACATCAAAATGAATAAATAAAAGAGCAAGCAAAGGTCGGAGTTTCACCGTCAGATGGATAACGGGGGAAATGCTTCACTTTACAATGACACACAAACATCCAGAGTGTTTTTACCACATGACCGTGTGTAAAGTTGTCACTGATGGTGATGAAGCCAGCCGTCACCTGACTGCAGCTTCCCTCGGCTCCATGGTAACCAGAGGACCAGGACCATGACCAGGACCAGGACCATGACCAGGACCAGGACCAGGACCATGACCAGGACCAGGACCTGGACAAACCTCCGGTGATGTTGTTTCCAGTCAGGTGATGCTACAAGCATCACCCGGTGGTTTGCTCTGTGGCTGAGATTTTGCAAACGTCCTGAAGTCTTCTAACAGAGAGACAATGTCCGGTTGGATCCAGAATATGTTTTATTATCCTTATTATTATTTTTTAATAGGGATGAACCAAAATGAAAATTCTTGACCAAAACCGAAAACAGAAAATGAGCAAACCAAGGTTGAAAACCGAAACACCAAAAGAAATTATGTCAATTATTAGACCCATAGCATTTTGGCTATGATGCGTACTAACCTTGCTAAATTCAAGGCATTGCAATAAATCAACTACAAAAGATTCAAAATATCACTGACAGTACAGCAATGCACAATATAGATTAAAATTCAAATAAAATATTTAGTTTGACCCCACTCATGTACATTACATAATGCCTTTTTAAAAATTTTCTCGTACTTACTACACTTACTCAGTTCTTCTTACTACTACAACAAATACTAATATCCAGGCCGATAACTGACTGAAGCTGAAAGACTGAGATTAAACATGTTCTCACATAAAAACAGAAAGTGCAGAAGTCGCGTGCTGGATGCTGTTTGCTGCATCATCACAAGTTTCGGTCGTGTTGTTTTGGTGATTTATGTCTTTCGGCTGAAAACTGAAAATGCACCTTTGGGTTATTTTCGACCAAAAACCTTTGGTGGCCGAATTTTCCGTACATCCCTGATTTCTAAACACAATTCAAAAGCAACATTTTATTTCACTAAATTTTAATTTTGTCAATTTTTATGTCTTGAGTTTCTTTAACTGGAACTAAGGGGCCAAGCCCAGCTCCTGAAAAACTACCCCACACCATAATCCTCCCTCCACCAAACTTTACACTTGGCACAATGCAGTCAGACAAGTACCGTTGTCCTGGCAACCACCAAACCCAGACTCCTCCATCAGATTGCAGATGGAGAAGCGTGATTGGTCCTCCAGAGAACGCCTCCACTGCTCTAGAGTCCAGTGGCGGCTGCTTTCCACCACTGCATCCACGCTTTGCATTGCACTTGGTGATGGATGGATGGATGCAGCTGATCGCCATGGAAACCCATTCCATGAAGCTCTCTGTCACTGTTCTTGATCTGATCTGAAGGCCACATGAAGTTTGGAGGTCTATAGTGATTGACTCTGCAGAAAGTTGGCCACCTCTTCTCACTATGAGCTTCAGCATCACTGACCCGCTCCATCAGTTTACGTGGCCGAGCGAGACAAAAGCCCCCGACGTGACAGAAGCCTCTGGCATGATGGAAGTAGACCAAACAGTGGTTCTTTCGTTGAGTATATTATCATTTCTTTTTTATATATATAGAAATGATATACATGGGCGCAGAGGTCCTTTTGTGACTTTTTCCCTGATAACTTTTGCAATCTGGCAATCTAGATTTTCATGAGAAATTAGACTCAAATTTCGTGGTGGTCAGTCCCAACAAACAGCAACATGACGGTTCCCTAATGATTGCACAGTTGTGACCTCGACGGAATTTTCCGTGAACGTTACTTTAGCATCGCCTAAAGGTCATAACCTTTCTCTGAACATTCAGTGAAGTTGCTGGGAGGTTGCAGCGCAACCCTCAGCGAATGTTGCCGGAACGTTGCAGACACGTTGCCGTCAGCTGCGAACGTTCCCGGAACCCTTAGAAAACTTTCCATGACGACGTTCAGAGAACGTTGTCTGCTGTTTGCGATGAACGTTCCCAGGACCGTAAACAGGTGGCATCCTATCACAGCTCCACGCTGGAATTCACTGATTCCTGAGAGCGACACATTCTTTCACACGTTTATAGAAACAGTCTGCATGCCGAGCTGCTTCATTTATACACCTGTGGAAGTGATGGAACACCTGATTCCATCATCTGCATGGTGAGCAAATACTTTTGGCAATATAGTGTATATATACACACTCCTAGCAACAATTTAGTGTGAGCAGTTACCCGATGCGAGGAAGCCGGAGTATGTAGAGGGAATCCAGGCATACATGGGGAGAAACTCCACATATGAAGGCCACTTACTGAACCCCTTCCGAGCCGAGGCTCGAACCAGCAACCTTCTTACTGTGAGGCTGTGGCGTAACCACCACACCAGCATGCACCCCACATATACCGTCATGTACACAATGAAGCTAGCTGTCCAAATGAGCAGATACAGTAAGAGCCTTGCTGACTGGACATTTACGTTCCTGATGGAAGTTGTTTTATTTCCCCCTAACAGCTGATGTAATTCACATGTTAGACTCGGATCCAGGCTGTGGGCCTCACCCTGAGCTGACCGTGTTGAGCAGACGCTGGACAGACTTTCTCATTTAAATTTATGGAACGGTGAAAGTTAAGCTGATGTATCCTGAGCTTAAAGAGCACACTGAGCTCTTTGAAACCGGGCACCCCACTGCTTTTTTATCTTTCCCTCTCCCTCACTCTGAATCGTCAACCTATTAAATGTCTCTTTGTATCTCCGCCATTCACCGGCACTAACCAATGGAAAGCTCCGGCCTGATGCACTGACTAAGAGAAAGTGTGCGTGCATGATTTGTCATAGCAGAGATGTCCTAGTTTATTCTGTGCACCGGTGCGGTTCTGCTGGCTGCATGTGTGTGAAGGAGACATGGAGGGACTAGAGCAGTGTGCATCCGTGCATGTGTGTGATAGAGTTTCATGCAGAACAATAGTGCTATTGTACCTGCGTCTGCAGCGACTGTCTGCCTGGTGCTGATAGTCCAGCTCCACACTCAGCTGCATGATTAACTATATTTAACTAATTACCAGAATTATTGGACTGATCGCGCTTAATTCTTGTTTTAGTCTTCAATCAACCTCAACGAACGACAAATGCAAGAAAAAGACTTCACAGCAGCTGAATTTAACCCCGCCTGCACCATCCCCCTCTGCATTGGCACTTGGCCTTGCTACCATAGTAGCACAAGGGGGGTTGGAGACGGAGGGTGGCGATCAGAAGAAAGAAATGGAAAAAAGAGATGATACAGAGGAAGATAAAAGTCTGATGGAGAGAAAGCTGTCTGTGAGTGTGTGTGGGGGGGGGAATCTGGATGAATGAAGAAGGGGGGAGCTGGTGAAAGATGAATAAAAGGAAGAAGGGGAAGCAGCAAAGAAAACAATAGATGTCTGCTCAATAACCGGTGGGCCAGTAGGTCTAAACTAATCTGTAATGTCAGATTATAGTGTAATCCCATGCTACACACACACACACACACACACATCCTTGTACTTCCATCTTTGTGAGGGCATTCATTAATATAATGCATTCCTTAGACCCTAACTAGGGCTGGGCGATACACCGGTATGATGAGGGAAATGTGATATTTACATATACGGTTTTATCGCAGTATTACAGCTGTGTGAAAAAGTTTTTGCCTCCTTCCTGATTTCTTACTTTTTTGCATGTTTGTCACACTTAAATGTTTCAGATCATCAAACAAATTTAAATATGAGACAAAGATAACACAAGGAAACACAAAATGCAGCTAAATGAAGATTTTTATTCCTAAGGGGAAAAAAAAAAACCAAACCTCCATGTCCCTGTGTGAGAAAGTGATCTTCCCCTAAACCTAATAACTGGTTGTTCCACCTTAGCAGCAACAACTGCATCAAGCGTTTGTGATAACTGGCAGTGAGTCTTCTACAGCGCTGTGGAGGAATTTTGTTCCACTCATCTTTGCAGAATTGTTGTAATTCAGCCACATTGAAGGCTTTTCCAGCATGAACCGCCTTTTTAAGGTCATGCCACAGCATCTCAATGGGATTCAGGTGGGGGCTTTGACTAGGCCACTCCAAAGTCTTCATGTTGTTGTTCTTAAGCCATTCAGAGGTGGACTTGCTGGTGTGTTCTGGATCATTGTTCTGCTGCAGAACCCAAGTGCGCTTCAGCTTGAGGTCACCAACAGATGGCCGGACGTTCTCCTTCAGGATTTTTTGGTAGAAGCAGAATTCATGGTTCCATTTACCACAGCAAGTCTTCCAGGTCCTGAAGCAGCAAAACAGCCCCAGACCATCACACTACCACCACCATATTTTACTGTTGCTATGATGTTCCTTTTCTGAAATGCCGTGTTACTTTTACGCCAGATGTAATGGGACCTACACCTTCCAGAAAGTTCCACTTTTGTCTCGTCAGTCCACAGAGTATTTTCCCAAAAGTCTTGGGGATCATCAAGATGCTTTCTGGCTAAACTGAGACGAGCCTTTATGTTCTTTTTGCTCAGCAGTGGTTTTGGTCTTGGAACTCTGCCATGCAGCCATTTTTGCCCCCAGTCTCTTTCTGATGGGGGAGTCATGAACACTGACCTTCATTGAGGCAAGTGAGGCCTGCAGTTCTTGGATGTTGTTCTGGGGTCTTTTGTGACCTCTTGAATGAGTCGTCGCTGTGCTCTCTGGATTTGGATTTTTTTCCCCCCCTTACTAATAAAAACCTTCATTTAAAAACTGCATTTTGTGTTTACTTGTGTTATCTTTGTCTAATATTCAAATTTGTTTGATGATCTGGAACATATATGTGTGACAAAATGAAAATAAGAAATTAATGTGTTAAAAATTAAAAAAAAAAAAAAAAAAAAAAAAGAAGGAAACATGCAGAAAAAAATTGATCAGGAAGGAAGCAAACACTTTTTTCACACAACTGTAGCTGTGCAAATGTTTTTGTTTGATTTTTTCGTGATGACCCGGCTGCACCTCGACTAATCCCAGCAAGAATGGGAAGTTGCTCTCGCTCCACCCATTTGCGAATGCAGTTACTAGGGCGGGGCGATATGGCCCAAAATGTTTATCAGGATATAAATGATAAGATTTGCGAAAACAATATAGGTGGTGATATTAATGACACGAGACAAAATCGCACAACTTTATTAGTGCAAATAAAAATTTACAATTTCTTTTCACTTTAACGAGCAGCTGTTTCTGATGTGCATTAAAGTTGTAACTTTTATAGAATCAACAATACAGACGTTGCAAATTCCTTGCTGACAGTTAGTTTAAAGGTGGAGTCTGAAGTCCCCCCCCCCCCCCCCCCCTGAAAATAAAGGTTAGACTTGTGCAAGTGAAATCCGTCTCAAACCTTTGAGCCTTTAGTGGTGCGTTTGAATGCAGCTGCCTCTCCTCCTGCCTGTAATTCGCTCTTTAGCTTTGTTTTCTTGTGTTCGGGACGTTTCTGGGTGCAGATTTCTGTTTATATCAGCAGCCAATGACAGAGCTAAGAGCATGACGCTGTGTGGGAATAAGCTCATGATTGGAGCAGACGCCGGTCACTCAAACTCTCGAAGGAAAAAGAAAAAAAAACGGTAGATGCATGGAAGAAAAGGTAAGAGCTTTAGATCGTGCACGTTGGAAAACCAGGTTAATCATAGTTTGGCTTTTACTGCTTCTGAGCTCTGAAGGAGAAGCTTGAAGCTGAAGAACGAGGCGGCCGTTAGCCTGAGAGGGAGGGGCTCAGTTCGAATACTGTTTGCAAACAGAATCGGTGGGGGGACTTCGGACTCTACCTTTAAGCAAAAAGCATTTTCAATTGGGCTGCATATGCTGAACATAATCATATGTAAGAGGCCCCCGTCCTGCATTTGTTCCAGCACACCTTCAGCATAATCAGTCTCCGAGCAGAACGTTCATCTCATGGGACGGGGCTGCACGACTGAGGTTTGAACTGCTGCGGTAACCTAACCTCGTGAGCCTGAGGTTTGTTTGGGTTTTTTCTCTGATATTTGAGTGACAAACCTATTCTCCAATCAAAATGGCCGAGCCCCGCGTTTCCGGCTCGCTGGCCAATCAGAAATGGTGATGGAAAATGAGCTTGTATGCACGACAGTGGCTGCAGTCAGCAGCATTAACAACAAATGGTGCACGTGTACCTGACGTTGCACTGTGAGCGAAATGGTGACTGATTATCTTCATAAAAACGGCTGGAGGAGCTTCTGCAGTAACAGAGAGGAGCTGTTGGTAACAGTGATGGAATAATGGCGTTAACAGAAACGACACGAGAGGAGGCGGAGTGATCCGGTTACACCTGGTCACTCGTCATGCGCTCCAGAGTTGCGTCCTCATGATAACTGTTCAGACCAGCTGCACTGCAGGAAGATGTTCATGCGGAGCCTCTGCAGACCTGCAGGACAGCAGCGTCACCAACCTGACAGACGCGCACGAGTATGAATCCAGTTAATAAAACAGCCACAAACAAGTGATGACGATGACTGACTGATGAAGATGAACTGTCAGCAAGCACGACTCGACGTGCGCAGCTGAACACACGTGCACACACACACACGCACACTAGAGACGCAGCAACGGTGAATCCAGAGAAAACGGGAAGAATTATAATCTGGAATCTCAAACGTGAGTTTCTCTCAGAGATGAAAGACACGAACAACGTGAAATGTTCATTAAAACTACGTGTTTCTTCGTGTCGGCTGGAAGCCGATAGAGATGAAGCTCCTCAGACGTCCGTCAGTCCGACTGTCCAATATTCTGTTTATTTATTCTGTTAAGTTTCCGTTTCATTCATCAGTGAGATCTGATTTTCACTTTTATCAGGAATAATTCAACACAGATTAAAGTTAAGCCAGTGGGAATATTAAAAAGTAACGGAATAATTACTTTTCCAAGTAAATATTTTTACAAAGCTGAACCTCCATTTTAAACACTTTTACTAATTCCTTCTCCAAAAAGTAACTATAATTATTCACTTTGGTAGTAATCACAAAACACTGAACAGCCTCCATCACTGTAGTTTTTATCAGAGATTTCTCAGGTTTAACATCAGGATAAGATGCTGGACACATAAATAGTTTTTAAAGTAGATTATTGTTGTAAAAGAAACAACTTCTTTCATTGATAATTTTAGTTTTATGCATTTAAAAGTATAAATGTAAAAATCGCAAATTGAATCACAATATTTGTCAGAAAAATTGCAATTAGGTTTTTTGTCAAAATCGTGCAGGTCTAGTATGAGAAGTAATGAGTAATCATTGATCATTGATCAGTGATGTGACCCAGCCCTCGCAGTTACCGTTCATTTCTCATCAAGATGGAAGAGACAGACATAAATGTTCATCCAGCGTTCTTGAATTATTTCCATTTAACAAACATCTCTAACAGTGTTTGTCAGTTCCATCAGTGCAGCGACAAACATGGTTCAGCGCTAAAAACCGCTGTTTGATGGGAAATGAAACCTTCAGACAAATTAGGGTAAAAATACCGGCACATATTGTATATCATCATCTAAAACAAAAATATCCTGATATGATATGTGGTCCATACACCCCCCCCCCCCCCACACACACACACACACACACACACACACACACACACACACCTCGAACCACAACCTAACCGTAACCTAAACTCTAAAACCAAATCTTCACCCTCAAAAGTGGCTTTTTCCGAGGCTTTTTTAGTGAGGACCGGCCAAAATGTCCTCACTTTGTTTGTTAAACACGCAAAACGGTCCTCACAATGTAGCAAGTACAGTAACACACACACACACATACAATGGGAGCAGGTCTGACTGGACCCTGCAGTGCTGCATTGGAATAAGTGGTGTTGATCTAGAAATTTCCTGGCCAACACTGCTTCTTGTTGCCATGGTGATGGCTCTGGGAACAGGAAGAAAGAGAGAGAGAGAGAGAGAGAGGGAGAGAGAGAGAGAAGTGAAAGAAGATAAGATGTGATGAGAGGGAAGGCATGGAAAAGAAGTAAACAAAGACTGAGACCAGAACCAGGCGGGGCCAGGCCGGGTTTGGCATCAGCGCCATGCGCACACGCACACACACACACGCACACGCACGCACACGCACGCACACGCACATATACATAACATGCACACACACACACTAACACGAGCATGCAGACCAAACCACACGCTCTGCATGTGCTGAGCAGCTGCATGTAAGCGGCCCATTAACGGCCCAGTTCATTGGTTCAAGGGGCGCCGCTGCTTCTTCTCCATTGGCTGACGTGCAACAACACAACCGTCTAATTGGCCCACGGTCTCACAAACATACTGTAGCGGAGGATCAAAGGAGAGAAACACGGATGTTGGCGTGCTGTGATGTAAACACGCGTCCTGGTGTCTGCTCGTGCTTTCACAGCAGATCACGGATGCTCGGACCACGAATCCGTCCCGCTGAAAACATCAGTTACGCTGCAGAATATATCTGAGCTGATTCTCGGGATACAATGCTGTTAATATTCATCCTGAACTTCTGGAGACGTTTGCACCAAAGTGGTAAAACAACCACCCGCCCATCAGAAACCACCCGTCCTGCTGATATTAATAACGTACATGCAGTCGTCCTCAAAATGATTCACACCCTCCAAAAAAAGACAGAAAAAATCAGCTGTGAGCGAAATAAGTTGAAACTGACAAAAGAAACAATAAATAAAAATTTTATGAAAATCATGACATTGATTTTTAATTGTGGTTCAATGGAAATATTAAAAACAAACACACAAAAAATAAACAAGTAAATAAGCAATTTTAGCTCCGAGGCTAAAATGTTAT
Source organism: Atherinomorus stipes (assembly GCA_023101725.1). Taxonomy (NCBI): domain Eukaryota; kingdom Metazoa; phylum Chordata; class Actinopteri; order Atheriniformes; family Atherinidae; genus Atherinomorus; species Atherinomorus stipes. The sequence goes on from JALJCO010006282.1 coordinate 454,674, forward strand.
TGAGCAACACTTTGAGCCAATCACTGCAATCAGGTGTTTCTGTAACATCCAATCAGACGTCTGCACCTGTTGACAGGTATGTTGGTCCATGTTCATGGGAAAGGGGCTCCAAATCAGTGATTCCTAACCATGGGGGGGGGGGCCAAGCTCGGCCTCCAGCGCCACCTAGATGCCGTGAGGACCATTTATTTACACAGTTATTTATGACTGGATGAGTTAAATGTAGCCTCCCCCCACCTGGAGGCGCTAATCTGTCAGAGTTCAACAAACAAGCAGAAGAAGACACTCAGCTAGCCGCTAGCCTGTAGCTAACGTTATAAAGAAGAATTTAAACTAAATAATGAAGATAAAAATGGTCCCAAACCGCCCCTAAAGAGGCACAAACCCACTCCAGTTTAATAAATACGGATTAGTGAGTGGAGATAACAAAGCAGAGCTGGAAGATGGATGGAGCACCAGCTAATGCTAATGCTAATGCTAACAGAAGCTCCGAAGCATCTGCAGCTTCATGTAGAAACAAACATCTAACACTCATTGGAAAAAAAGAATATTTAAGAAAAAAGAGAGAAAATCAGCTGTTGATGCAGAAAATGTCTGTTATGTTTGGAAGTTCTTTAAAAAATTCAAAGAAAAGTTTAAATAAAAAATTGTTGAATGAAATTTTCTGCTTTAATTTTCTGTCTGAACAAATAAAATCCAGGTTTTTACAGATTATTTCAATTGAGCCTTTTTATTTCCAATGTGATCTATTACTGCAGCATTTTATCTCTTTTTTTAAATCAGTTTCCATCAGTTTTTTCTGTTGTTCCTCTTTTTTGGAGTAAAATGTTGTAGAGTTTGTGTTTATAGTCTAATTCTGATTTGTTCTTGTAGGAGTCTGATTTTATTCCATGAATTATACGTGTGATATAAATGTGTTTGTGACCATCTCAGAATACATTTTATATGATGTTATTCATGTTTATCAGCCACATTTTACAGGTTCAGTCTGTTAAAGCAGCTGGATTTGCTTTAGTTATTAAATAAATAAACCAGAAATGATCATTACACTGATACAGAGTTAAAGATGAACCTGGACCAGTTTGGACTGGAAACTGGACCCATCATGAACCCCTGCTGTAATGTGTCTCAGTCAGTTTTGTTTATTTGTTTTTTCTTATCATTATTTTCAAACCACAATTCAAAAGCAATATTTTATTTCACAAAGTTATAATTTTGTAAATTTTTATTTATTATTAGTTTCTTTAGTTTCCTGTTATTTGAATCACTGTTGTGAATTTAGTCTTTTCTTTAATTGGAGGGTATTGGGGACGACTGTAACACAGATGCAAACAATCAGCACGCTGAACTCTGCTGCTGTCACGCCAACGCTCGGCCGTAACACAAGCACATCCCGGTGCAGTGAGGAGGGCAGATGTTGGACCGCGATAGGAGCTCATCTGGATCAAAAGTGTTCAAGGTGGGAATCTGGTCTGAGACCCCTGGTTCTTTTATTCCTTTCCAAGACAACGAAATAAAGGCAGCTGCTGCTCTTGTGGACTGTTCCAGTCACTCCCTTCCTGCTGCGAGCCGAGCAGATCCTGGCCCAGTTAGACATGACTAATCGCTCTCACCAGCTCCCTGACAGCAGCGCTCTGCCAGCCGGACTGATTCATGGTTGGTGAGGGGCTGGGGCAATAACCAGGAAGCAAAAAGAAACCCAAAATGAAGGTGCAGGGGGGCCATGAGGGACAGACCCTGCAGACATGGATTATCTATGTTACCACACAAGCAAATGCAGACGATTCCACGACAACACGAAAAGAAAAAGAGACATATGTTGTTAGAAACTGTATTTGCAGCAAAAACATTGATAGTCAGTCATTTTCTGAGCCGCTGATCCAGCTCAGGGTCAACACCCCAGGCAGAAAGGGGACAAATGTAACTGCTATCACCATGAAACTTTGCTGCTTTATTCCCCACATCAGGGCTATCACTTTTGTATTGCAAGTTTTCTGAAATTTTATGTTTAAATATGCGAATTAGGTGTTATATAACCAAAAATGCGCTCATTTGCATATATTTCTAGTGAAAAAAAAATCTAAACACAGATTAAGCAGGTTCAAAGTTTCTTTTGAATTTTGTTCACATATTTAAGTCAAAAGTTTTTACAGAGGGGATTTTGGATATTTCTGTAGATTATTTCACAATTTAGAATAAACTGTCAACCAGAAAAAACTATTTTTTGGCATATTTTTGGGATGAAATGTTCTATAAATCAGGCTGTGAATGAGAAATCAAAAATCCTTCAGTAAAACTTTAAGAATCCAGTCAGGAGGAATACGTGAAGGTTTGGTTTCTGTAAGTGCTGCTGAAGGGAGATTTTCTACCGGAATAAGAGAAAAAACTCAGTTACAGAAAACGGCCTTTAAAGTTTTGGATGTAAAATTCTCCACGTTTTTGTTCTATAACTATTTACAGACATCAGATCCAATCAGATTCATGAGCTGGAAATATCACGGTTGGTTGAGATGACATGGTTCAGGAAAAAGAGACGTTTCCATGGATACCAGACATGACGGGTTCAGACGAGCATCACGGTGCTGCTCCGTTAAAAACATCAACTTTAGCTGCATTCAGAGGAGATTTGGTTCATCAGACAAAGAATCAGGAAATAAACTCCTAAATGTTGAAGAAGGGAACATGAACGGGGGTTTTACCTGTAGTGTTTTCCCTTAACCCAACATCATGTCTGTGGACGGTGGGAGGAAGCCGGAGAACCCACGCATTCACAGGAGAACATGCAAACTCCACACAGGGAGAACTGCTGGAATTGTTCAAACCCCCCCCCCCAGCTGAGACTCGAACCTTCTTACTGTGAGGCTGCGGTGCTAACCACCACGCCACCGTGCAGCCCAACATTAGCAGAATATTTGCAAATATAGATATGTTCACATTCGGGGTGTCACGATTCTCCAAATAGTCGATTTGCTTTCATTTTCGATTTTAGGGTCACGATTCAATTCGATTCTCGATTTTTTCTTTTTCTGACAGCAGACAGGCCTGTGTCATTATTAGACTAGTCTACTTTATTATCATTGGTTTATTCATAATATTTTTCAACATGAAGAAAAAACGCCCTAAAAAACATCATTTTATATTTTTGCTAACAAAGAATACTTTTGTTTTTGTTGTAAAAAATATTTCTGTATGATTCGTGTGAAATATGCAGTCATCCTTAAAATTATTACTCTCCAATTAAAGAAAAGGCTAAATTCACGATAGTAATTCAAATAACAAGAAACTAATAATAAATAAAAATTTACAAAATTATAATTTAGTGAAATAAATTACTGCTTTTAAATTGTGGTTGAAAATAATAATTAAAAAATTAAAAACACCTGATTGTTCAACAACATTTTAGCTTCTGAGCCCCATCAAGCTTGTTTACTTGTTTTATTTTTGTTCTAGTTTGTTTTTTTTAATATTTATGTTGAACCACAATTTAAAACCAATGTCAAGATTTTCATAAATTTTATGTATTATTACTTTTGTCAATTTCAACTTATTTCACTGACAGCTGATTTTTCCCTCTTTAATCTGCACAAGAGACCATGTTTACTAATGAAAAAGAACTTTTTGGTCATGAGCGTGACGATTGTAACTTAAAGACTGCGTTACTGTGAAGAGAAAGAAAAACAGATTCAGAGGGAGGAAGGTGGGTGCAGCGATGGTGGGAAATTAAATGGCTGCAGTGGAAGAAATCAATCCCAGAACGTGATGAGACGGGAATAAGTGCAGAGTGATTAATGACTGCACGTGTGTGAGGGAAAGTGTTCAGTTCAGCATCTTTGGTTTTGCTTTGCTTGTATCTGGTATCAGCCACATCAAAACCGCCTGACAAGAACCTTACAGGTGCCAGTTAAAGACTGTAAACTAAACCATGAGGAGGTGGTCTGAGAGAGAAGCACAAGCTCTGCCGGGTTGAGGTGAGTGGTACGAATCAGAGTAACATCAGTATGAACAGAAGGAGCCATGCTTCATCAATAATCTGGATTAATTTATTTACTTTGCTGCAATCCTTTAGTTTACTCGACAATCCCTGTTCTGAACCCTTCTCCTTATGTAACGCTTAACTGCCACCGGTGGCATTTACAGAGGAGGTCGAGCCGGCAGCTTCTTCTGGAGTTCAGGAGACAGGAGTCGCGGCGGGGGAGGTGCAGACGCAGCATTTTCCCCGCTGGAACCTCCTCTGCAAGCATCTCCACAACACATGAGGCTCTTCTTAGGCAAAAGTTCAGAAAGGAGAACTGCTGCTTTACTTTCTGAACTTCGTCAGTCCGGTTTCATCGCTCAGCATCTGGACGCAGCTGCTCTGATGCAGGTTTAGTGGTGCAGCAGTGAAAACGGTCCCACCAGAAACAGTTTCCATGATTCAGCTTAGGGCTGGGCGATAACGGCCAAAAATAAATATCACCATATATTGAGCAGTTCACCTCAGTAACGATAAATGGATGATAAACCTCCTATAAACCAGCCAAAACAGACAAAAACTACTTTTATTTTCGTTTTATTCAAACAGATATTCTGCCTTAACTGGAACTTACAAATATACAAATTAATGAAAGAATTATTGATTATTACACTGATTTACTCAAATGAGTTAGATTCTTATTTACATATGAGCAAATATTACTTTGTGTCCATGGAAACCAGACTATCGATTAGCATGAATGCTAACTTTACATTAAAAAACCCATAGACAGGCTAACGCAGTTAGCATCGCCACCGTTTAACACAAACAACGTTCCTTCAAACGTTTCTCACTTCACACTGACATCAGATAAACGTCACTGATCATTTACAGACAGATGTTGTACAGAAAACATGCGAAAGACGATGAAAAACACAAGTTCCAGTGCAGGAATGTCACGTTACAGAAACTACGGCAAGTTGGAGAGAACAAAAACGTCCCGTGTGGCATTTCCACTGCCGGCAGCACCGAACATACCGACACGGGAAACATGACGTCAGTTATCGCTGGAAATGTCGGTAAATTTTCGTTTTATGGCCCGGTCCGAAATCAACTCAGATCACACTTAGCTGCATCAAGCACCAGCTATCTAAGTTGAAAATGAAAAAAATAAGCTTGGGGGGACTTCATCCACTGCTGTGTGGTTCGGTTCTGACGCTAAATTTAAGGGCTGGGCGATATGGCCGAATATCAATATCACGATATACTGAGCAGTTCACCTACGTAACGATATACGGATGATAAATCGTTCCAGACTGGACGGAGTCACATGACTGCAAACGGTCCGTGTAGCTCAGCATCTTACAGGGACATGAGCCGACCTGGAAACGGCCAAAAACACACTTCTTTTTACTAAAACACCAATATTCTGCCCGAACTGGAGCTTGATGTGACTTCTAGTTCAGCAGATGGAAAACAGGTTCCTCAATGAACACCCAGGAGGCCGTAGGTACGGTTAGGACGTTTATAAGAAGCTCTGTGAAACTAAAATGCAAACATACAAATGTTCATGTTAGGGCTGCACAATTAATCGTTAAAAAATCACAATCTCAATTCATATTTGTGTGAGTGGAATAACTCGTGGCTACAACACGTCTGTGTTGCTGCAGCAGCAGTCAGATATCAGCCTGTCCAGGTTTGTGAGCATCGTTTATCGCAGAATGAAACACCGGCTGTTTTAAATGATCTTGTAGCCTTAAAAACACCAACATGGATTTATTACTGCAGCATCACGTGGAAGTCCTGTCAGAAAACCGGAGCTTGCGTCAGTGAGAGGTGAAGCCGATCAGGACCGGGTTCTGTCGGGGTGGGTCCCGGACCCAAAGGACCACAGTGAAGTACGTTTGGGTCAGTGCATGGTAGGAAGTGTTAATATTAACACAAAACCAAAAATCCTTTAGTATTCACCTCCCCTCACTCAGAGCAGGCCTTTTTTCATTTTTATGCTTTTTACTCTTAAAGCGTTAGGCATTTAACTCTAGATTAGTGTTGATTTAAACTCTGAGAACAGTGTAAAATGTACACCGACTCCCTAGACTCAAATAAACACCGAAATTGGTGAACAATATACTCCTAAAGTGTTAAATGTACACTGTTAAGTTTGCTGTGTTTTCTTCCAGCCGGGTTCCTGCAGAGAACCAAAGTGGAACAAACCCAGAACCTCCACAGTCATAAAGTGATGGGTGAGGAGAAGACCTGGTCCCGTGTGGACCTGTGTCCCCCCCCACACTCAGAAACAGAGGTACAGTTTGTACCTGAAAGGGTCCAAAGCTTGTTGTTGGGGGGATATATTCTTTAAAAAAAATATTTTTACCTTGGTGGATATTTTTAACTTTAAAAAGGGAAGAGAAAAAAAAAAAAAAAAAAAAAAAATAAAGAAGAAGAAAAAAAAAAAAAAAAAAAAGATAAAAAAAAAAAAAAAGAAAAAAAAAAAAAAAAAATAAAAAACACATATATAATTATACATATAATTATTTCTATGATTATTATGAAAATCATAATATAATAACTATAATTATACTACTGTTTAGAAGTACTGCTATTTATAGTTATTGTACAAGCTGCACACATTTGTCAATGCTGCAGGTACCCTTAGGGTTGAAATGGTACAAATGTGTACTTTATATTACTTTGGAGCCTTTTTCATAGTATATAGGTACTTCTGGCCTCATAAAGACCAATATTGAACATTTATATTATACATTTATATAGAACATTTGTCGTAAATGTACGTACAGGTACAGAAACGTTCCTGTCTGTGCCTCTGTTTCTGAGAGTGTGTGCACGTGTGAAGCAGATCACAGGTAGTAACATGAGGTCTTTGGTATTTCAGTCACAGACGGACTCACATCCCAACTTTCCATACTTCAGGCCAACTTGCTTCCTTTTTGTCTGCCTGTAACTCTGATTAGAGAGGAAGGAGTTTTCACATTCAGGCTGCTGCTGGGAGGACGTGGCTCAAATAGTCCTGACCCAAGTTTGCTGATCATCTCCTAAAGAAGTTCATGCTTCCAGGACGATGAATCTGACTCAGATATTTTCCTCCAGTTAAGGTTTCCTCACAGCACAACGAGACGACAAATTCTAAAATCTAGAATGTGTCAAATGAAGTCATCGCCAGCTCAACAGTATTTCCTGAACTTCATCTTAAACAGTATTTACAGAGTATAAAGTAAAAATGTACACAATATCATAAGCTATAGCAAAAATTGCAGAAACTTGCACAAAAAAATCTCTTTTCCATCAAAAAATGACATGACAATGACAAAAACAACAAAGGAAACAATGTGGTGCAGAGTTCCACTAAATCTAACTTACTCCAACACACACTGCAAGTCTGGTGTGTCTGGTTTAGGGATCGACCGATACTGATTTTTTTAGGGCTGATACCGATATTTTCTCATCAGTCGATGGCCGATACAACCTGCAGATATTTTGGGCCAATTTTACTCCCAAATTTATATAATGAAGGATAGAATAAAAAGGAATTTAACAAATGTTTTAATATAAAAAAGAACAAAACACAAATAAATGTATAAAATAGAAACAGTGTACTTGTAAACAAATATTAAATAGAAATATTATACATGAAGAAATAATTGTTATGCAGTCGAGTACCAATTGTGGTGTGAATCAAAGAGACTAAAAGAGACAGAAAAGAAAATCTCGAATGCCTAAAAGCTGTTTTTGGAAGTACGATACCATAGCTGTTAAACAGCCTGCCAGATGTGTGAATGGGATCACCAGTCTGAGACGAATTCCATCTAAATATCATGGCACAATTTCAGAAACACATCCCTCAATGTAAAATTGCAAGTACTTAAAGATTCCCCATCGACAGTGTAAAATATCAAAATATTTAGAGAATGAGAAGGAATCTCTGTGTGCATCTCAGGAAGAAGAAAATCCAGGTGGGTCTAGGATATAACGCACCGTTATACTACTTTCATTCAGTTTGACTTTTTCTACAAAACACAAGTTCAGGTGTTTTTCTAATTTTGCACAAGGAATGAATATTACATCATTTATCTTTCAGCTTTAATATCGGTATCGATATCGGTTATCTGCCGCGACTTAGGTATCGGCCCAGATCCCTAAAAATGATGTTTAGAATCAAGCTGTAAACGTGTTTATTTCTGCTGTAAACGTGTTAATTTCTGCTGTAAACATGATTATTTCTGCTGTAAATATGTTTATTTCTGCTGTAAACGTGTTTATTTCTACCGTAAACGTGTTTATTTCTGATGTAAACACGTTTATTTCTGCTGTAAACGTGTTTATTTCTGCTGTAAACATGTTTATTTCTGCTGTAAACATGATTATTTCTGCTGTAAACGTGTTTATTTCTGCTGTAAAAATGTTTATTTCTGCTGTAAACATGCTTATTTCTGCTGTAAACATGGTTATTTCTGCTGTAAACATGGTTATTTCTGCTGTAAACATGTTTATTTCTGCTGTAAACATGATTATTTCTGCTGTAAATATGTTTATTTCTGCTGTAAACGTGTTTATTTCTACCGTAAACGTGTTTATTCCTGATGTAAACACGTTTATTTCTGCTGTAAACGTGTTTATTTCTGCTGTAAACATGTTTATTTCTGCTGTAAACATGATTATTTCTGCTGTAAACGTGTTTATTTCTGCTGTAAAAATGTTTATTTCTGCTGTAAACATGATTATTTCTGCTGTAAACGTGTTTATTTCTGCTGTAAACACGTTTATTTCTGCTTTGTTTACTGATCAGTGGTTGCACTGGGAAGCGTCGCCCCCTAGTGGGCAGTTGTTGTAACTACGGTGGTTTAACCGGGTTGTTTGTTCCGCTTTCATTGCTGCAGTTTGAACGTTAACCGAAGCAAAGTAAGGAGTGAAATTTTTCAGAAATCCCCACCCCATCAGACTGAGGTCCTGGACTATCCTGGTGTGAATGCACCCTGAGATTTTTTTCATTTTATGTGCGATTAATTGATTTATTGATTGTTGTCCCAGGCCTGGGAACACATCTTACAGCGATGACGTCAAATTCATCGAGGCATTTTTTCTAGAGAGTGCAGCTGGTGAATAAACCTGAAATGATACCAACTGTTACCATCTAACATGGGGACTTCAGAGGTTTGTGGGAACTGTACAACGCTGGCTTCACTCCAGCTGCTCAGTGTTTACTGATGCTCCGTTTTATCTTTAAAAGGATGTGAGGGAGGTCACGGTGAGATAGAGTGATACCACACGGCTCGCTTTTATAAAGTAGGGGGGCATCAAGGTCTACCTCTGTGCGCACAGATTTAGTGCAAACTGCAAACACGTGCAGCATAGATGTTGGGTATACGTGGCATCTACGTATCTGCAGCTATGTGGGCAGCAGGCCATCACCAGCCATCTGCTCCACATGTTCAGTATGTACGATCACATATGCTCGCTGGGTCAGACTACATCTGTCCTGCTGGCCAGCCTCATCTGGCCTCTGATCGCCTCCCCAGGCATCAGGACACACACAATTATACACTCATCAGCTACTTTATAAGGTACACCGTGCTCGTGGACCCTTTCCGGCCTTCACAACTGCCTTAATTCTAAGTGGAATTCACAAAACAAGGAGTTTTTTGTCAATTTGACATGATAGCAATAAACCTTTGGTAGGCTGTACTCAGCTGGTACTAGCGTGTAGCAATAAATCATCATGTGATACAGAAGCTAGAATCTGATAGGCTACCACCATCATGTGACACAGAAGCTAGAATCTGATAGGCTACCACCATCATGTGATACAGAAGCTAGAATCTGATAGGCTACAACTATCATGTGATACAGAAGCTAGAATCTGATAGGCTACCACCATCATGTGATACAGAAGCTAGAATCTGATAGGCTACCACCATCATGTGATACAGAAGCTAGAATCTGATAGGCTACCACCATCATGTGATACAGAAGCTAGAATCTGATAGGCTACCACCATCATGTGATACAGAAGCTAGAATCTGATAGGCTACCACCATCATGTGATACAGAAGCTAGAATCTGATAGGCTACCACCATCATGTGATACAGAAGCTAGAATCTGATAGGCTACCACCATCATGTACTACAGAAGCTAGAATCTGATAGGCTACCATCATTATGTGATACAGAAGCTAGAATCTGATAGGCTACCACCATCATGTGGTACAGAAGCTAGAATCTGATAGGCTACCACCATCATGTGATACAGAAGCTAGAATCTGATAGGCTACCACCATCATGTGATACAGAAGCTAGAATCTGATAGGCTTCCATCATTATGTGATACAGAAGCTAAAATCTGATAGGCTACCATCATCATGTGATATAGAAGCTAGAATCTGATAGGCTACCACCATCATGTGATACAGAAGCTAGAATCTGATAGGCTACCACCATCATGTACTACAGAAGCTAGAATCTGATAGGCTACCACCATCATGTGACACAGAAGCTAGAATCTGATAGGCTACCGCCATCATGTGGTACAGAAACTAGAATCTGATAGGCTACCAACATCATGTGATACAGAAGCTACAATCTGATAGGCTACCGCCATCATGTGGTACAGAGGCTAGAATCTGATAGGCTACCACCATCATGTGATACAGAAGCTAGAATCTGATAAGCTACCACCATCATGTGGTACAGAAGCTAGAATCTGATAGGCTACCATCATTATGTGATACAGAAGCTAGAATCTGATAGGCTACCACCATCATGTGATACAGAAACTAGAATCTGATAGGCTACCACCATCATGTGACACAGAAGTAGATGTGGTCTTGTGAACGGAAGCTAGATTGATAGGCTACCACCATAGTGGTACAGAAGCTAGAATCTGATAGGCTACCACATATGTGATACAGAGGCTAGAATCTGATAGGCTACCACCATCATGTGACACAGAAGCTAGAATCTGATAGGCTACCACCATCATGTGACACAGAAGCTAGAATCTGATAGGCTACCACCATCATGTGGTACAGAAGCTAGAATCTGATAGGCTACCACCATCATGTGATACAGAAGCTAGAATCTGATAGGCTACCACCATCATGTGATACAGAAGCTAGAATCTGATAGGCTACCACCATCATGTGGTACAGAAGCTAGAATCTGATAGGCTACCACATATGTGATACAGGCTGAATTGATAGGCTACCACCATATGTGGTACAGAAGCTAGAATCTGATAGGCTACCACATATGTGATAAGAAGCTAGAATTGATAGGCTACCACCATCATGTGATACAGAAGCTAGAATCTGATAGGCTACCACCATCATGTGACACGGAAGCTAGAATCTGATAGGCTACCACCATCATGTGGTACAGAAGCTAGAATCTGATAGGCTACCATCATTATGTGATACAGAGGCTAGAATCTGATAGGCTACCACCATTATGTGACACAGAAGCTAGAATCTGATAGGCTACCACCATCATGTGGTACAGAAGCTAGAATCTGATAGGCTACCACCATCATGTAACACGGAAGCTAGAATCTGATAGACTACCGCCATCATGTGGTACAGAAGCTAGAATCTGATAGGCTACCATCATTATGTGATACAGAAGCTAGAATCTGATAGGCTACCACCATCATGTGGTACAGAAGCTAGAATCTGATAGGCTACCACCATCATGTGATACAGAAGCTACAATCTGATAGGCTAGCACCATCATGTGACACAGAAGCTAGAATCTGATAGGCTACCATAATTATGTGACACAGAAGCTACAATCTGATAGGCTACCACCATCATGTGATACAGAAGCTAGAATCTGATAGGCTACCACCATCATGTGGTACAGATCTAGAATCTGATAGGCTACCATCATTATGTGATACAGAAGCTAGAATCTGATAGGCTACCACCATCATGTGACACAGAAGCTAGAATCTGATAGGCTACCGCCATCATGTGGTACAGAAGCTAGAATCTGATAGGCTACCATCATTATGTGATACAGAAGCTAGAATCTGATAGGCTACCACCATCATGTGACACAGAAGCTAGAATCTGATAGGCTACCACCATCATGTGATACAGAAGCTAGAATCTGATAGGCTACCACCATCATGTGATACAGAAGCTAGAATCTGATAGGCTACCACCATCATGTGATACAGAAGCTAGAATCTGATAGGCTACCACCATCATGTGACACAGAAGCTAGAATCTGATAGGCTACCACCATCATGTGATACAGAAGCTAGAATCTGATAGGCTACCACCATCATGTGATACAGAAGCTAGAATCTGGCTGCTTTCATCATTTCATTGCTTAAAACTCTCAGACGTGAAAACAAGCAGTATGATTTGTCTGTACAGAACTATTTAAATACTCAAAAAGTATCAATTCTAATATTTTGTCTGGTTGGTATCAAAGTATCAACTCCAGGGTTTTGATATGCCCATTCTTAGATGAAACCTTGTATTCTGTGTTTAATTACTGTCATGTGATATTTAGATTCTTGTTTTGGTCATGCAATGCAAAATGTTTTTAGGTTTACATGCATTGTTATATAAAGTACCCAAAAGCCATACTTGAGTAAAAGTAAAAGTACCTTTCTAGAAAATGACTCAAGTAAAAGTGAAAGTTGACTGCTAGAATATTACTTGAGTAAAAGTAAAAAAGTAGCTAGTATTTACTGTACTTAAGTATCAAAAGTAAAAAGTACTGTTAACAAAACGCAATCAGAAATTTGAGTTAAACATTTTCTTTATTTCTGTTTAGTTTAGTTTTTAAGTTTTAATTTGCAAAGTGTAAAGGAGCTTCAATACCTCCTTCCATAAACCCAACCATATAGAAAAATACGCACAAACATCCTTACAGACCTGCGTGCATGCCTACCAACATTCATACCCATGTGCATTCAATATTAAATCATTCCTAATAAACTCTTGGTGCTTGGAGGTGATGCAAACAAACAAAGAACTTGATTGGTTGAACTTTAAATGACTGCAGTGCGACAGCACTTGAACTGTCCATCCAGTCATTACTGAACCCTGAAAAACGTTTTGTTCAACATCAAAATAAGTTTCTCAAAATGGTGAGAACTCAGTCTCGCTCTTTCTTGGACTGAAGACCAGACCAGCGATGCTAAACAGCCGTTCACCTGCTGCTGAGGCAGATAAAGGTGTGTTTAGCTTCAGAGACGGCTGCTACTAGTGGCTACTGGTCCCACTACAACAAAACAAAGAGTGTACATTGGCGATAACGTTCCTTGTTATTTTGTAATGAGTAACTAAGATGTTCAGGTAAATGTAATGGAGTAAAAGTATTGATTTTTCTTGGAAAATGTAGTGAAGTAAAAGTAAAAGTCATCAGAAATAGAAGTAGTAAAGTAAAGTACAAATATAAAAAAAATACTATTTAAGTAAAGTAACTAAGTATTTTTACTTAGTTACTATACATTACTGATTACATGATGCATTTTTCTGGAATGTTTTGGTTCTGTTGCTACTTTATTACAAAAAAACACTGCTGCACTTAAAGGAATGTGGTCACATTTGCTTTGCTGTTGTTTTGTTTTGCGTTCGTATGTTGTGCACCCCGACCTCAGTACGCAACACATAGGAAATGTTTGACGCTGCTTGGAAACAGCACAATAACAGCCCCTCCATCCCTCAAACATTCCCCCATGTATCGCTGTCCTGAGGATGTCAGCGACGCCCCTTTTTCCCAGCCGTGAGCCTGCACCCAAACTGTGTCACAGCCCTGTTTTTAGTGGCTGCTCACATAGCAGCAGAGCAGCGGCATTCATTCACAGGCTCCCAAGGCGATGCTAAATGTATTCACTGTGGGCAGGGTGGAACGTTTGTGACAGCCTCTCATGGAGACTACAGTAAAACCTTGTCCACAGCGTGTTGGTTTAGCTTTAGAAGTTGAGCCAGAGAGAGAAAAAGCATCATTTCCTGCCTTCATTAGAAGCTCAAACATTAACATGAAGCTGTAAGAACACTGTAACTGTGGTGGATTCAGGGTGGAGTGGAATTATCCTGTCAGTCTCCAGAAGAAATACCTTCACACTCTTACATAACAAATCTCAGATGACATGGCTCAGCTTTCTTTTGTCATCCACTCATCAGAAGCTCGTACCAGCACTTCTGGTGACTTTTGTCTGCATGCTTGACTTCCACACTGATAATGTAAGTTCCTGCAGCCCGTACCTCTCTGCACCAGTCACATGATGCTGGGGGGGTGTATGATGAGTGTGGCTAAGCCAGAGCTGTAGGTGGTTCATGCTGCACTTTTTTAATTGGTACCGATTGTGTGAGGGAGGTCCCACCCCACTGGCCTTTCTATTTCATGGGTGGTCTTTAAATCAGGACTAAACCTCCAAGCCCCTTCCTCGTTTCTTGTAGACGGTGGGCCCCAAACATTTATGTTGACATTTTCAACATTAATGTTTTTTAAAGATGCATCACCATGCAGATGTGGACGACTGAATCAATCGACAAATGTAAAAAAAAAACAAACAACCGATTCAGATTTTTTTAGGGCCAATACAGATATTTTCTCATCGGCCTCAGTTGGCAGATACAACCTGCCTATATCTGAGGCAGATATTTGGGGCCGATACTGCATTTGACCCCCAAAATTAATAGTTAAGAACATAATGAAAACTGAATATGTGTATATATATATATATATATATATATATATATATATATATATATATATACACAGTTGTCCTAAAAATTCTTCCCTCCAAGTAAAGAAAAGGCTGAATTCACAATAGTAATTCAAATCATAAGAAACTAAAGAAACTAACAATAAATAAAAATGTACTAAATTATAATTTAGTGAAATAAAATATTGCTTTTGAGTTGTAGCTTAAAATAATAACAATAATAATAAACAAACAAAAAACTGTCTCAGACACATCAGAGCATGTTTCCCATGAACATGGACCAACATACCTGTCAGCAGGTGCAGACGTCTGATTGGACGTTACAGAAACACCTGATTGCAGTGATTGAATCAAAGTGTTGCTCAGCAACATTTTCAGAGCCACATCATTCTTGTTCACTTGTTTTTTTGTTTGTTTGTTTTTTTTGTGCGTTTGTTTTTAATATTTCTGTCAAACCACAACTCAAAATCAATGTCGTTTTTCTTAGAATTTTTATTTATTATGACTTTTGTCAATTTCAGCTTATTTTACTGACAGATTTTTTTTTTTCACCTGTAATTGGAGGACTGTATATTTACATACATATATATATAAACTTCTGCCTGTATAGATGCCTGTCTGTAAATTATCCTGAGTGGGGGGCAGCCAACACACCCAACGCATCAGCTGATGCCAATACCAGCAAACAACCCAAATATCAGCCTAAAATATCGTCAAGTCGATGTCTCTGTCAATCCTGATGAAAAAACAGTTTTTAAAGGTGCCATGACAACAGCTGTGACTGTTCTGGGGTTTGGGGGTATAATCTGATCTGCTGTGCACTGATGAGGCCATATGAGTCAAAGTTCCTGTTCATGGACGGTCAGCTTTGTTTGTTTGGTTGAATCAGACAGCAGCTTATTGTTCTATCATTCTATCATTCTAGGTAATTCATACCGTATTCTCTAATTCCAGTACACTATCAAGCAAACAGCCCCCCCCCCTCCTTCAACCCTAACCCCCCCCCTCCTTCAACCCCCTCCCTTCCCCCCTCCCCTCTACCCCCAGCTGATACACCGATGTGAATGGCTTGCTGACTGCTTTCCTGAACATGGATGAATTCAGGCCGGGGTTTTTTTAAACAAATGGATTTTTTTTTATTAACTTCTCCAGCAACACTAAAGGAGGCAACCATGATGTTGTCATTACCTGTAAGTTTATTTATTTTCTAAATGCTGTCTTGTCCGATAAACACTGTTCACTGTCTGAAGTGCCCATGATGCTAACAGATAGCCTTTAGCAAACTCCAACCCCTAGCTGCTGGCAGGTTGACCTAGTTTCTCTGAATAAGGTTATTGACAAATAAGGTCGTAGCCAATCAAAAATTAAGTCAACTTGGTCTCCGGGCAGATCCAGGCGTGTCAGCCAGATAGAGATAGCTGTGTCTGCTTCTGTAGTAGCGTGATGCTACTACATCACGCTACTGTATGGATTTAAATGAGAAGAAATCAACCATATTGTGGCGCTGTCGCTGCTTTGTTCTTGGTACCGAACTGCACGGGAAGTGATGACTCTTTCAACCAATCCGTGGCTGGAAGCGTGTCAAACTCCAGCTTTTTGGACCAGATCGGTGAGATTGGTACCCTAACGGAAAGATCCCAAAAAAAGCAGAACAGGTCGGATTTAAGAGTTCCCATCCCAGTTTTAGCCTATGTGGAAATTACCTATTTTATCTGGGTCATTTGTTTATTTATTTGTTTGTTTGTTTGTTTTCAACTAGAATTCAAAACCACTATTTTTTTCACTAAACTATAATTAAGTAAATATTTATTTATTATTACTTTTTTTAGTTTCTTGTTACATGAATTACTGTTGTGAATTTAGCATTTTTTGTGAATAAATTGAGGATAATTATCGTAGGGGATTTTAACCACTGAAAACAAACAGAGCAGCATCATATGTTGGAGAGCCGAAGCGAGGGGGGGCCAAAATAACATAATCATAAGCTAAACCAATGCTATTAGGGTCAGAAGGATTTATGAGTTTCTGTATTAGATGTTTTTGTTTGTTTGTTTTGTTTGTATGGGGGGGGGGGGGGGGGTGTCAAAGACTATCCTCATTCTCTAACTTTTTCACCTGTTCTCTCCAGTCTTCCACTCCATTCTTTTTATCACACCTCCTCTCCCTTCATGCCCCCCCCCTGAACTTGCCACCGACCCATTAAACTGTGGATGTTATTTTTGGTTGCTGCAGATGAGTTCATGTGTGCGACAGGTTGGGTGCAGTCACAATGAAAGGGAGGTGAAGATGACGGCGTTCAGCTATCCCTCCGTTTCATCACCTCGTTCTCTCTTTTATCATTCTCCGCCTTTCATCACCCTTCCTCCATCTGTCCCACCCGCTCATCAAAAAGCATCGTGCCCCCTCCTCCCCCCCTGTCTACAGGACATCTTTTCCTCTTTCTTCATTCATCCTTTGTGGCACCATTCCTTGTCTTCCTCAAAGCAAAACGACCCATCCAGCCCGCTCTCTTTCACCCCATCTGCTCTGTAATTCAATCATGGCAGCAGAAGTGAATGATGATGTTTTGGAAGAAAATGCAGGGACCCAGAGCCAATCTTCCACTTTCTCTCCGTTTATATTATCCTTTCCAGCATATTGAGCCTCAATTTCATTAATAAACTGGATCGTTTACAACATCTAAGAATTTTTGGCACATTTTCTTCTTCTTTTCTTTTTTTTGATCCACTGTTTATATCCCCGAGGGGAAATCAGGGCTCTGCATGTCACCATCTCTGTACAGGAGTACCAGAGAGCAGGGGGCTGCTACTTAAAGCGCCCGGGGAGCAGTTGGTGGGGGTTCGCCTGAAATATCGTGTCGGGGACTGGAACCCGGGTCCTCCCAAGCCCTCCTCCCCCCCTTTTGGGTGCAAGTTTCCTCAGGGTTCCCACTCTTTCCTTGAAGTTATTTTCAGGACTTTTCCAGGAGATTTTCAGGACTTTTCCAGCTGCTACAGTATCAGTTTTTGGAGAAGTGTTCTACAAAGTAGCTTCTATTTTTTACTGCAATGAAGCAGCGACGGAGTGGAGATGAAGCTTTGTTTTGCCAAGAGGAGCTTTGTAAATATAATAATATAATATATATATATATTATAAATACAACTGTCTCAATATAAAGCAATTCATAAAGTAACTGC
>JALJCO010006282.1:475000-537500 GCA_023101725.1 Atherinomorus stipes
TATAAAAAGCTAAAACTAACACTGAAACCAATAAAAACTAAACTAAAACTAAGCATTTTCCCAAAAAATTAAAACTAATACAAACTTGCAAAGCTGCTCAGAAAACTAGCGAAAACTAACTGATTTTTTTTTTTAAGTCAAAATTGATTAAAAACTGAAACAGTTTAAATCTCCAAAACTATTATAACCTTGGTAACCACATGCCTTGGGGGGAGGGCAGCCACATTAGTTTCCCTACGCAAGTGCAACAAGTACGGGTACACATCAGATCTGCAGGTCCAGACTGATTCTGCAGGTCTGAAATTTCAATCAAATATGACGTCACAAAGTCATGTTGATAATACATAACACAAGTCATTTTTTTACAAGTCTGTAAATACAGTCAGTTTTACACCAGGACATGAGTTGGAAATGTAAAACTGACCAGTACTCTGGCTGAATTCCTTCCTCCCCCCCCCCCTGGCCTTACCTTCGTTTTGCACGTTATGTGAAGGGGTAGTGGTGTTCCCATTCTGGTTATAGCGAGGGGGAGGAGGAGGGGGGGGGGGGGGGGGGTTGGGCTATCCGACCCTCCAAATGGAGATTTTAGGGGCAGTGGTATATTACCAAAATTTCATGTGAAATATGAGCAAAATGGTGAGAAAATCTGCAACCAAAGAAATGTACAAACGTGAGAATTTTTGTCAATAAAATATGAAAATCATTAGTTTAAGTAGTTTAATGTACTACAGACAGTTTAATTACAAATATGAAAAAAAATCACTTGTTTTGTAACGTTACGTGCATCTGCTCGTAACGTTACAAGTCGAAGGCATCTTCTTTTCCTTTCGTTTTTTGGCCCAAAGCCAAAAAAATAAACCAAATGCCCTGGAAAGGCAGATTACTGCTGCTGCAGACGGCATTATGAACTCATCCGGAAACAGTTTGAATGTCAGTTTACTGACCCACGGACGACTGTTGGCGAGGATTTTGCAGGTTTGTCCCATTTCTTAGGAGAATGTAAAAAATGTAACATCTGCATCATATGAAAATGATCTGGGTGTACCTCAAGGTTTAATCTTGGGACCATTGCTTTAGTATATAAACGACCTTCCCAATAACTGTCCACCCCATGTACAATGCCACATGTATGCTGATGATGCCATTCTGTACGTTCATAGAGTACGTAATAGTAAAAACACAACCTGATGAGCTGTGAAAACATGATTATATATTCAGACTGTATTTCGGTGTTTAAAATCCTATGTGATTTGGCCCCTGCTCCATTAAAAGACTCCATAAAGAAAAAGGAAAACTCAAACAGGTTGACCTGATCCAAATCTAGAAGCAACTGCCTGGTGCTGTTTAGGAAAAGTACTTTTGGTCAAGATGTGTTTTCATATCGTGCCTCCCGAACTTGGAATACAATACCTACGTACATATGCGAGATTCTCACTTCCAGACTGTTTACTACACATCTAAAACTACGGCTGTTAGAAAATCAAATTGGTTCTCACAACAAACAGAAGGTTTCTTTTTTTCTCTTTTGCAACATCAAGTGCATATATGTATGTAAATATGTGTGTGTACATATATATATATATATATATATATATATAGTACATACACATATATATAGAGAGAGAGAGTACACACACATATATATGTGTGTGTGTATGTATATATATATATACATACATGCTGTAATATTTCTGGGTTTTTTGCTTTTTTGTTTTTTCTTTAAAGACACACAACGTAACTTTTAGACCTTAAAAATCTGTGTTTCTGACTCGTTTTGATGTCACACCAACATTCATTATGCGCATTTTCGAGCTGTCAGTGCCCAGAGGCGTCCCGGGGCTCAGAAACAGCAGTATGTAAGATTCCCATCCGGGACGCGACCGTGACGTTGCAGCCAACTATTGGTTGCAGCACCGCGTCACTCACTAGCAACCGGATGTAAACCAGGTATCAACATCGCGGGTGTTTTGTATGTCGAATTCGGTAAAGAAACGCAAGGAAACATCACCGCAGGAAGAGAGGGAAAGAAACAGAGGAAGGGACAGAACAAGAGTGAAGATAAGACTGTCTTTTACTGGCTGGAGTGAGCTTACAGTACAGGTACGAACAAGATGGATGCTAGTTTAGTCGCCGATAGGGGGCGCGTCACTCAGAAAACTGCTAAAAGTTCCGTTGTGTGTCTTTAAGGGCAGCGAGCAGGAATGTTTTTAAACTGTAAAGCGTTCTGAGTCGCGCAACTTGCTGGGAAAGCACTTCATAAATAAAGATTGATTGATTGTTTTATATATGTATATATATATATATATATAATATATATATATATATAGATATATAGATATATAAATATATATCTATATATATATATATATATATATATATATATATATATACAATAGAAAAAGTTCGGGATATCTGGGTTTCTGTATGATGTCAGAATGAATCTAAAATCCACTGCAACCTTTCCAGGTGAACTGAATTAAACTTTATTTAAACCTTTCAATGCACATGTTCACTGTTCAATGGTTAAAAATCTATTGCACATCATGCTGTTCTCCAAAAACCGAAAGTTGAATATCCCTAACTTTTTGTGAGTAGTGTATATAAATATAAATTAGCTTTGCTATAATCCTGCGTATTTACATTTTATGCTCATTAATATGCACTGTCCCTTTTTAAATAAACTCAAACTCAATAATTCAGTTCGTAGCACTTGAAACTGAGTTTCAGCTGGAGCCAAGGGGAAGGGATAGGGATGAAAACAGGAATTGGGCCACTGACTCCTAAAGTTTACTTCTGTTTTCAGTGAGATTGACTCGTATTTCTCTGACTTGTGAAATTTACTTGTACTGTCAGACTTGCAGAACTGATCCACACCTTTATGTGGAGTTTCAGTTAGAACGATAGAAGTTATAATCATGGAGTTATATAACAGAAAGTATGTCCTATGCTAGCTCCAAACTTCCTAGCTCTGTTTTTGACACTGGAAGACAAACAGGTGAGTGTTTGTCTGCGTCTCTCAGCTCCAGTCTGTCATTACCCACCGCGCTGCTATCAAACTTTTTGGGTGTTTTTTTCTTCAAAGAGCAGGGCCTAAATTCAGGGGGTTATTTTGCTTCGCACGGCCACCACATATGAAGGCAGTTTCCTGCCATTTACATGAATCAGAAAGCTCAGCGTAATATTAGAAAGCAGGGCTTTGCAGCACGCTGGCAGGACTTGAACGGCGAGGCTGCACAGGGATAAATCTCCATCATGTGTTTAAACTGCTTCAGATGTGCACGATGGTGTACGTTACAGAGAGGTCGGACCCAGAGCGTCAGCCGATGATGAGACCTCAGAGAAAACCAGGAGTGATCGTCTGTTTACTGGGAACAGACGGCAGGTTACATGTTAGAGCTTCATCTGCAACAGGCTCTCAAGTTAACTCTACGTCTGTAAAACCAAAAATCACCGTATGACCTGTTTCTCTAAGATGCTGCAGGATATAATCATAAAAAACTAGAACTGCAAGCAGTTATCACGGGCTCCAAGCCCCTCCGTGCACCGCCTCCCCTGGCCAACGTTTCTGGAAAAATGAAGGTGAGGTCATTTTCATTCACTCATGAACCATGTCCACTTTTTTTAATCATAACCATCTTCCAGAAATCGGTTCAGTCTCTTTGTGAACATACAGTCCTAAAATTATTCATACCCTCGATTAAAGAAAAGGGTAAATTCACAACAGCAATTTAAATAAGAAACTAAAGAAACTAATAATAGATAAAAATTCACAAAATTATAATGTAGTGAAATAAAATATTGATTTTGAACTGTGGTTGGGAATAGTATTTATAAAAAATAAATAAACAAAACTGTCTCAGACACATTAGAGCATTTTTCCCATGAGCATGGACCAACATACCTGCCAACAGGTATTTAGGACTGCTGCGGCCCCTAGATTAAAAAAAAATCCAAATTCTTTATAGGTGTAGCCAACCAAGTTCCCCACTTGCTATAAATTACTATAAATTTCCTGTAATTATCTGTTATTATTTTCAAGTTATGGCCATTTCAGCATTTTGCTAGTTATGGCTGCAAAATTGTAATGGAACGAATTTGAAAAATCTGCCTCCAGTTTTGTTTGCTTGGTTTGTTATATTTTGAGCCAAACTTTCCGTCCGTTTGGAGCAAAAATGCAGGACGAGTTAATAAAAAAAGGTTTTGTATATTTCACCCCATAGCAAAAAACTTCTTTAGGCACAAATGGGCGTGGTTTACGCCAAAAGATGCAGGAAGATCCAAGAAATCTGCTGATATAAAGCACTTTAATATGCACCACACTGCTTAGGAACTACAGGCCAAACATACTTTCCCTCAGTATACCGCCACCTGGTGTCCGACATGTCATCTTTTGTATTTCTCTACATGGACAGTGGTCCAAGCCCTCGGAGAAACTTGGGGTCCATGCATCGCGAGCCCCGCGCTGCTCCGCAGGCTTGGACCGCTAAAGAATCCTCTGGTTCTTACGGGTCTTAAAATGAGGTCTAAGATGATGCAAAAGAACACATTTGCTGGAAAACCAGCCTCAATCATGAACCCTCCCCTACCGTGTCCAACAGTTATGAAGAGATTCTGCAACTCTCTCAGTATAAGCATGTTACTGTGAATATTTTTTAAAATTGTAGTAAGTCACTGATGTCAAGTTCTTTGAGCAAGTCGGTATCAGGGTGAATGCATGCAAGATATGAATAAACGTCCAGCAGCAAGGGAACCAGTCAGGAACAAGCCAATCTAAAACACTGATGCTGTTTGAAATAAAGACTCAGTCTATTTCATTTCCAGTAGAACATAAAACATCAGATCAGATGCTGAAACTAGACTTGTGGTTCTCGAGACCGGTTCTTGAGACCACTATTTTGCAGTCTTGATCTTGTCATGGCCTCTCCAGTCTTTGGTCTCTGTTCTCTCGGTCTCGCAATGTCTCTGACGAGCCAAGTGGTCTTGAAGGATTTGTAACCTTGAATATCCAGGCGGGCACAGGTCGCTTTTTTTATAAACAGTTTCATTATACACCCTTCTCATGTACCAATCAAGTACCAAATGATACTATCTCATTTTTATACTAAGCAGCTGAACCCAGTGTGGTTCTTAGGTTCCACAACTCATTTAAAATGGCAAAAATAAATAACTACACGAAGAAAAAAATCAGTCTGAAGTCTACTGCTGAACTGGCCTATACATGACGGTAAACATCACCCTGGAACTACTTTTTACAGACGTGTTACTACACAATGGTAAACGTCACCCTGGAACTACTTTTTACAGACGTGTTACTACACGATGGTAAACGTCACCCTGGAACTACTTTTTACAGACGTGTTACTACACGATGGTAAACATCACCCTGGAACTACTTTTTACAGACGTGTTACTACACGATGGTAAACATCACCTGGAACTACTTTTTACAGACGTGTTACTACACGATGGTAAACATCACCCTGGAACTACTTTTTACAGACGTGTTACTACACGATGGTAAACGTCACCCTGGAACTACTTTTTACAGACGTGTTACTACACGATGGTAAACATCACCCTGGAACTACTTTTTACAGACGTGTTACTACACGATGGTAAACATCACCCTGGAACTACTTTTTACAGACGTGTTACTACACGATGGCAAACATCACCCTGGAACTACTTTTACAGACGTGTTACTACACGATGGTAAACATCACCCTGGAACTACTTTTTACAGACGTGTTACTACACGATGGTAAACATCGCCCTGGAACTACTTTTTACAGTCGTGTTACTACACGATGGTAAACATCACCCTGGAACTACTTTTCACAGACGTGTTACTACATGATGGTAAACATCGCCCTGGAACTACTTTTTACAGGAGGGGTCACGTTCGTGTTACTACACGATGGTAAACGTCCCCCTGGAACTACTTTTTACAGACGTGTTACTACACGATGGTAAACATCACCCTGGAACTACTTTTTACAGACGTGTTACTACACGATGGTAAACATCACCCTGGAACTACTTTTTACAGACGTGTTACTACACGATGGTAAACGTCACCCTGGAACTACTTTTTTTTACAGACGTGTTACTACACGATGGTAAACATCACCCTGGAACTACTTTTTACAGACATGTTACTACACGATAGTAAACATCACCCTGGAACTACTTTTTACAGACGTGTTACTACACGATGGTAAACATCATTCTGGAACTACTTTTTACAGACGTGTTACTACACGATGGTAAACGTCACCCTGGAACTACTTTTTATAGACGTGTTACTCCACGATGGTAAACGTCACCCTGGAACTACTTTTTACAGACGTGTTACTCCACGATGGTAAATGTCACCCTGGAACTACTTTTTATAGACGTGTTACTACACGATGGAAAACATCACCCTGGAACTACTTTTTACAGGCGTGTTACTACACGATGGTAAACGTCACCCTGGAACTACTTTTTACAGACGTGTTACTACACGATGGTAAACATCACCCTGGAACTACTTTTTACAGACGTGTTACTACACGATGGTAAACGTCACCCTGGAACTACTTTTTACAGACGTGTTACTCCACGATGGTAAACATCACCCTGGAACTACTTTTTACAGACGTGTTACTACACGATGGTAAACATCACCTGGAACTACTTTTAACAGACGTGTTACTCCACGATGGTAAACATCACCCTGGAACTACTTTTTACAGACGTGTCACCACACGATGGTAAACGTCACCCTGGAACTACTTTTACAGACGTGTTACTTCACGATGGTAAACATCACCCTGGATCTACTTTTTACAGACGTGTTACTCCACGATGGTAAACATCACCCTGGAACTACTTTTTACAGACGTGTTTCTACACAATGGTAAACATCAGCCTGGAACTACTTTTTACAGACGTGTTTCTACACAATGGTAAACATCAGCCTGGAACTACTTTTTACAGACGTGTTACTCCACGATGGTAAACATCACCCTGGAACTACTTTTTACAGACGTGTTACTACACGATGGTAAACATCACCCTGGAACTACTTTTTACAGACGTGTTACTTCCTTCAGATTTTAGATGAGCTCATATTTTCCCTGAAATATTTAAAATGTTTCAGTTTCAACATCTCACATGTTTGTTAATGTTCTTTTGAGAACAAAATGCAGATTTATGAGATTATTGACCATCTATTCTGGTTTTATTTCCATTTAGCCCATGCGTGCCAACTTTTATGTGATTGGTTGTAACTTAAGATGGAGAGGCAGAAGAAGAGCAGGTTACTTCAGGACATCGGTGGAGAAGCTGGCAGCTCTGCTGCATCAGAGTGAGACTTTCCTGTTATTTTGTCACAGCGTGTCACAGTATGTAAACCGTTGGACGCAGCCCAGAGCTCTGTTTTGACTCGGCCGTTTCTCGGTAATGATTCCTTCAGGGGTAAATTTATTGAAGTCTGTAATCAGTATTCAGAATGTATTGATTCTGCTCAACATCAAAACTCTGAATCAGCAGCATCACCTGCAGAATCTGCCTCAGACTGTGCAAACCACTGAGGAATTTCTGCATTTCACTGCACTGAACAGCAGCCAGAGAGGGGCTTCCAGCTGAAGAGCACTTAACTGTAGCCTAAAGCTTTTTTATGATGTGTTATTGTACATAATGTCCTCCTCTGAGCTGCACACACATTATTTCGGCTCTACCTGGAGCAGCGGGCGAGCTGTTCTGGGGGAATGCCTGCATTTTTGCCCTTAATGGGACGTAGACGTTAATCCGAGGGGGTTTTCCTGCCCCGCCGTAGCCTTTAGATTTGGTTTCAGTGTGCATCACTAATTCCTGCTCACTGTTCGGAAGCCGTATGCACCACTGAGTCCTGCATGAGCTCTGCCATCTGTGGCCTTTAACAGATTTAACAGCACACTCATAAAACTCCAAATTTAAGCCGTAATTTGGGATCATAATAAATAACGCACACGAGATCAGCTGTAATCTGTAATCAGCTGTCGCTCTTCTCATGCACAGTCGTCCTCAAAATTATTCATACCCTCCAATTAAATAAAGGGCTAAATTCACAAAAATCATTCAAATAACAAGAAACTAATTATAAATAAATTTATAAAATTACAGTGTAGTGAAAGAAAATATTCCTTTTTAATTGTGTTAGAAAATAATAATTTAAAAAAATAAACAAAACTGTAACAAAACAAAACAAAACCGGGAGGACCCGGGTTCGATCCCCCGACACGACTCCTGGGTGAACCACTGTGGACCCCTGAGCAAGGTCCTTAACCCCCCACCAACTGCTCCCCGGGCGCTTTAAGTAGCAGCCCCCTGCTCTCTGATACTCACAGTACAGAGATGGTGAAATGCAGAGCCCTAATTTCCCCTCGGGGATCATACAAGTATAACAAAAAACAAAACAAAAAAAAAACAAAACTGTCTCGGACAAATTACAGCTCCAATGCTCATAACCAGTAGGACTGTTTTTACCGATATCCGATATACCGATATTGTCCAGCTCTTAAATTCCCATATCCCATATCAACCGATACTATTATGCAGAAAACTGTGAGGTTGTATCTTTCATATTTTGAGAAAATACAACTAAATATCCTTTACTCAGACAGAGTTCATTTTGGACATTAGGCTGCCAGATATCAGATACTAGCAGGTATTAGATACTACCATATATCAGATACTAGCAGGTATCAGATACTACCATATATCAGATACTAGCAGGTATCAGATACTACCATAGATCAGACACTAGCAGGTATTAGATACTACCATATATCAGATACTAGCAGGTATTAGATACTACCATATATCAGACACTAGCAGGTATTAGATACTACCATATATCAGATACTAGCAGGTATTAGATACTACCATATATCAGATACTAGCAGGTATTAGATACTACCATATATCGGATACTAGCAGGTATTAGATACTACCATATATCAGATACTAGCAGGTATTAGATGCTACCATATATCAGATACTAGCAGGTATTAGATGCTACCATATATCAGATACTAGCAGGTATTAGATACTACCATATATCGGATACTAGCAGGTATCAGATACTGCCATATATCAGATACTAGCAGGTATTAGATACTACCATATATCAGATATAGCAGGTATCAGATACTACCATATATCAGATACTAGCAGGTATCAGATACTACCATATATCAGATACTAGCAGGTATTAGATACTACCATATATCAGATACTAGCAGGTATTAGATACTACCATATATCAGATACTAGCAGGTATTAGATACTACCATATATCAGATACTAGCAGGTATCAGATACTACCATATATCAGATACTAACAGGTATCAGATACTACCATATATCAGATACTAGCAGGTATTAGATACTACCATATATCAGATACTAGCAGGTATCAGATACTACCATATATCAGATACTAGCAGGTATTAGATATTACCATATTTCAGATACTAGCGGGTATCAGATACTACCATATATCAGATACTAGCAGGTATTAGATACTACCATATATCGGATACTAGCAGGTATTAGATACTACCCTATAACAGATACTAGCAGGTATTAGATACTACCATATATCAGATACTAGCAGGTATTAGATACTACCATATATCGGATACTAGCAGGTATTAGATACTACCATATATCAGATACTAGCAGGTATTAGATACTACCATATATCAGATACTAGCAGGTATTAGATACTGCCATATATCAGATACTAGCAGGTATTAGATACTACCATATAACAGATACTAGCAGGTATTAGATACTGCCATATATCAGATACTAGCAGGTATTACATACTACCATATATCAGATACTAGCAGGTATCAGATACTACCATATATCAGATACTACCATATATTTGATACTAGCAGGTATTAGATACTACCATATATCAGATACTACAATATATCAGATACTAGCAGGTATCAGATACTACCATATATCAGATACTAGCAGGTATCAGATACTACCATATATCAGATACTACCATATATTTGATACTAGCAGGTATTAGATACTACCATATATCAGATACTAGCAGGTATTAGATACTACCATATATCAGATACTACCATATATCAGATACTAGCAGGTATCAGATACTACCATATATCAGATACTACCATATATTTGATACTAGCAGGTATTAGATACTACCATATATCAGATACTAGCAGGTATTAGATACTACCATATATCAGATACTACCATATATCAGATACTAGCAGGTATCAGATACTACCATATATCAGATACTACCATATATTTGATACTAGCAGGTATTAGATACTACCATATATCAGATACTAGCAGGTATTAGATACTACCATACATCAGATACTAGCAGGTATTAGATACTACTATATTTCAGATACTAGCAGGTATCAGATACTACCATATATCAGATACTAGCAGGTATTAGATACTACTATATTTCAGATACTACCAGGTTTTAGATACTACCATATATCAGATACTAGCAGGTATTAGATACTACTATATTTCAGATACTAGCAGGTATCAGATACTACCATATATCAGATACTAGCAGGTATTAGATACTACCATATTTCAGATACTAGCAGGTATCAGATACTACCATATATCAGATACTAGCAGGTATCAGATACTACCATATATCAGATACTAGCAGGTATTAGAAACTACCATATTTCAGATACTAGCAGGTATCAGATACTACCATATATCAGATACTAGCAGGTATCAGATACTACCATTTATCAGATACTAGCAGGTATCAGATACTACCATATATCAGATACTAGCAGGTATTAGATATTACCATATTTCAGATACTAGCAGGTATCAGATACTACCATATTCTTAGATACTACCAGGTAGTAGATACTACCATATATGAGATACTAGCAGGTATCAGATACTACCATATATCAGATACTAGCAGGTATCAGATACTACCATATATCAGATACTACCAGGTATTAGATACTACCATATATCAGATACTACCAGGTAGTAATAAGTCAGTCTGTAGCAGCAGCAGCTGCACCGTAGTCACGACTCTGAAAGGAATGCTGGGAAATGAAGTTCTTCCAAGATAACAGGGACTTTTTTACTGACAAAACCTCGTGCGATTTCATTCTTCAAAATATTGGCCCAAAGAACCAATACCGATATTTTCCAAGATCACATTTCAATGCCAATATCGTCCGATAATATCGGTAGGCTGATAATATCGGACATCCCTGGAAAAAATATTGATACACTGAAATATCGCAAATTTTCATCTGCTGATATCACATCAATATTTTAAAATGTAGTATCGATCTATTTCACGAACAAAATCTTGCAAGATTTTGTCGTTCTAGTATGAAATATCGTGGGTCTTCATGAAATCTCGCGAGATTACGTTGGTAAACTAGACCAGTATTGTGTTCTTAAATATCAATATGAAATCTGCATATGAAAATATCGTGATATTTTAGTGTATTGATATTTTTTCCCAGCCCTGATCAACAGTGGACCAACATACCTGTCAGCAGGTGCAGGCGTCTGATTGGACGTTACAGAAACACCTGATTGCAGCGATTGTCTCAAAGTGTTGCTCAGCAACACTTTAGCTTCGGAGCCCCATCATGCTTGTTTACTTGTTTTATTATTTGTGTTTGTTTTTAATATTTGCTTCAAACCACAATTCAAAATCAGTCATGATTTTTATAGAATTTTTATTTATTATTACTTTAGTCAGTTTCATCTTGTTTCCCTGACAGATTTTTTTCCTTCTTTAACTGGAGAGTGCAGCTTCATATGCTGGAACCAGCGGGGAGGGATAAGATGCAAGAAATCTGGTCAAGGAAATTTTGTTTGTTCTATTGACAGAATTTTTTGCTAATTCCAAGCAAAAATAAAATTAAATTAAATAAAAAAAAACAATATTGGCCACTTTTAAAAGAAGTAATAAGCTAAATTTTCTGCAAAATTTTCTTGACAAGATTTCTTGAAATAAGATGCATTGTCCTCAAACAAGTTCCTATATCTCTGAAATGTACTTTTGTCTTATTTTGAGTGTGATGAGATGGAAATGAGAAAAATCTACTTGGTAAGATGTGAGTGTTTGCGGCGCATCACGTGCGCATATTCAGCCGACTTGTTGCACTGAAACATTCCGGATGTGCAGATTCCCGCAGCAGCAGCATCATTGATGATCAGTGATCCTCTACAGCACCATGTCTGCCCACACATGAGAGGGGGGGTGGAATGAAACCCTGCAGGAGATGCTGCACAGACGTCTCCATAATCACAACCTCATCACAGGTAACACAAGCCCCGCGTCCCCCCCTCCTCCATCCCTGCTGCAGTGCACGCACGCGGGGTCTCCAGATGCGCTATCAGCCTCCAATCACACCGCTAATCTGCTCTGATACCCCCACTCATACCCCCTCCCCGCTGGCTCCCCTGACACATCTCCGGCCTTCAGACAGAGAGCAGCTTTTCCATGTGTGGGGGGGTCTTACTTGCTTTCCCGGGCCGCGGCCTCTGCAGCAGCTTCTGCGCGGTGAGCAGGTCCTCGGTCTTCACCGCCTGCAGCAGCTCCTGGTCCTTCCCCATCTTCTCTAGTCCCGCAGCATCCTTCAGCGCAGCGGTGCTGTCAGCCCAGCCTCACCGGGCGGAGGGTGCGACTGCCCTCCACCCCCCACCCCCCCACCCTGGCTCCTGGATTAGATGAGAACCCCCCCTGGAGCTCTGGCATATGATGAGGCTGTAACCGAGAAGGAGAAGGGGATGGAGGGATGCTGTCGGGTCCCCCTCCCTCCCTCCTTCCCTCCCTCCAACACCACCCCGCCTCTGGGTGCAGGCTGCTGGATGGAGAAGGACCGGTGTGGGGGGGGGGTAGAGGGGGGGTTCCAGTAGCGGCGGTCTAGATCCTGAGATCCGGAGAAGGTCCGGCTTCCGTCTGCTTCCTCCAGAGGCGCGAGCTCTGCCGGTCTCCGCTGCGCGAGCGTGTTCGGCTCCACCGCCGGGGAGCGGAGACGTTAGACGGAGCGGCCGTGCGCGCGCGGTGGTCGTCTCTCCCGAGGCTCTGCGTCGTAAACACGCGCCAGCGCTGCTGCAGCCAGCGCTCCGCGCGAGCTCCGCTCACTGGATCTGCTAACGATTTCCCCCCCCTCTCTCTCTCTCTCTCTCTCTCTCTCTCTCTCTCTCTCTCTCTCTCCCTCTCTCTCTCTCTCCCTCGTGTGTGTGTGTAGGAGGTGGAGGTGCACGCGCTCGCTCTCACGCGCTCTACAGCTGGCCCAGCTCGCAGCGCTGAGCGGGCTCGTGAGCTGGGAGTTGGGGGCGGACCGGGAGCGTGGAGCTCTCCCGCCTCCCCGCCTCATCTCCGGCTCTGTGGCTCTTTGTCTCCGCTTCCACGGAGGAGCTGCAGAATCCTGGAGACGCGGAGGGAGGGGAGGCTTATCAGGCCACACCTGCACCGTGGAGACCCCCCCCCACCAGCCCTCAGGATGCAGACACGCTGGAGAGAACAGCTTCAGTTACATCTGGGCTCCATGAAGCCAGGGACTTTTGATTCCTACACAAGCACGCGGCCCTCTGACACATAAAACTCATGAAAGCAGTGGTGGAGATACACAAAGGGGGCAGAGGGAGGGAAAGACTGTATGAGGAGGGGGGGGTAAACGAGACAAGAGGAATAGAAAAGTGGCAACCTCCAGGGACAAAACTGAAACCCATGCGATGCTGAGAAATTGCAGTTCTTTCTTCATCCACTAGGGGCTCCAAAACAGAGCAAACCCCCACAGACTCCCATGTTAAAAAGACCAAATTCACAGCAGAAATAAACATGTTTGCAGCAAGGTTATAATAGTTTTACATTTTTAATTAGTTTCAGTTTTTATTTCGTTTTGACTTTTTGTTTTTCCATTCAGTTAGTTTTAGTTAGTTTTTTGAGCAGATTTGCTAGTTTTTATTAGTTTCTATTTTTGGAAAATGTTTAGTTTTAGTTTAGTTTTTATTAGTTTCAGTGTTAGTTTTAGTTTTGGGGTTTTCTTTTCAGTAAATTATAGGTGTTTGTCTGGTGTGACATTCAAAATCATCAGAAAGTCACTTGTAGTAAAACCAGTAGAGCGAAGTAAAAAGGTTAAATAGAAATAGATTTCAAATCAACCCAAGAGGTTTATGTATTATATTAATTTACAAAGACTAAAACTAAGGATTTTTCTGCTATAATTTTAGTTAGTTTTAGTTAGTTTTGTAAAGACATGATACAGTTTCAGTTAGTTATCGTTTTGTTAAAAACTGTCGTTTTTATTTTTATTTCAGTTAACTGAAATGTTTTTTTAATTTCAGTTTTCGTTTTTTCGTTAGTTTTAGTTAACTATAATAACCTTGGTTCACAGCAGAAATAAACATGTAAACAGCTGAAATAAACATATTCACAGCGGAAATACATGTTTGCAGAAGAAATAAACATGTTTACAGCAGAAATAAACATATTTACTGTTTACAGCATAAATAAACATGTTCACAGCAGAAAATAAACATGTTTCCAGCCTGGTTCTAAACATAATTTTAGGTTTAACAGGTCAAGGTCACCTTCATGTCAACTGTGAGAGGGATGAATTTTTTTTATAACTCATTCATTTAGATGTTATTCAATCTGGAAATTACACATAATTTCATGCATAATGATGGGAATTTAAAAAGGGCTGACTGGCCATCAGGAGTACTGAAACTTTTCCCAGCGGGCCACTGGGTCAGTGGGCCAGTGCGGCCAGAAAAAAAAGCAACAAACACACAAAAAAAATTGGGGGGGGGGGGGTCTAGACTTCTGGGGTAACTCAACTTCTGAGTTGAATACTGGACCCAACATTGTCGTCAATATAACCCAACATCTGGGTCAAAATAACCCAACATGTTGTCAATATAAAACCAACTTCTGGGTTTAAATAACTCAACATTGTAGTCAATATAACCCAACTTCTGGGTTTAAATAATCCAACATTGTAGTCAATATAACCCAACTTCTGGGTTTAAATAATCCAACATTGTAGTCAATATAAAACCAACTTCTGGGTTTCAATAACTCAACATTGGAGTCAATATAACCAAACTTCTGGTTTTAAATAACTCAACATTGGAGTCAATATAACCAAACTTCTGGGTTTAAATAATCCAACATTATAGCCCATATAACCCCAACTTCTGGGTTTATATAATCCAACATTGTAGTCAATATAACCCAACTTCTGGGTTTAAATAATCCAACATTGTAGTCAATATAACCCAACTTCTGGGTTTAAATAATCCAACATTGTAGTCAATATAACCCAACTTCTGGGTTTAAATAACTCAACATTGTAGTCAATGTAACCAAACTTCTGGGTTTAAATAATCCAACATTATAGTCCATATAACCCAACTTCTGGGTTTAAATAATCCAACATTGTAGTCAATATAACCCAACTTCTGGGTTTAAATAATCCAACATTGTAGTCAATATAACCAAACTTCTGGGTTTAAATAATCCAACATTGTAGTCAATATAACCCAACTTCTGGGTTTAAATAATCCAAAATTATAGTCCATATAACCCAACTTCTGGGTTTAAATAATCCAACATTGTAGTCAATATAACCAAACTTCTGGGTTTAAATAATCCAACATTGTAGTCAATATAACCCAACTTCTGGGTTTAAATAATCCAACATTGTAGTCAATATAACCCAACTTCTGGGTTTAAATAATCCAACATTGTAGTCAATGTAACCAAACTTCTGGGTTTAAATAATCCAACATTATAGTCCATATAACCCAACTTCTGGGTTTAAATAATCCAACATTGTAGTCAATATAACCCAACTTCTGGGTTTAAATAATCCAACATTGTAGTCAATATAACCCAACGTCTGGGTTTAAATAATCCAACATTGTAGTCAATATAACCCAACTTCTGGGTCAAAATAAACCAACATTGTAGTCAATATAACCCAACTTCTGGGTTTAAATAATCCAACATTGTAGTCAATATAACCCAACTTCTGGGTCAAAATAACCCAATATTGTAGTCAACATTACCCAACTTCTGGGTTTAAATAATCCAACATTGTAGTCAATATAACCCAACTTCTGGGTTTAAATAATCCAACATTGTAGTCAATATAACCCAACTTCTGGGTTTAAATAATCCAACATTGTAGTCAATATAACCCAACTTCTGGGTTTAAATAATCCAACATTGTAGTCAATATAACCCAACTTCTGGGTTTAAATAATCCAACATTGTAGTCAATATAACCCAACTTCTGGGTTTAAATAATCCAACATTGTAGTCAATATAAAACCAACTTCTGGGTTTCAATAACTCAACATTGGAGTCAATATAACCAAACTTCTGGTTTTAAATAACTCAACATTGTAGTCAATATAACCCAACTTCTGGGTTTAAATAATCCAACATTGTAGTCAATATAACCCAACTTCTGGGTCAAAATAACCCAATATTGTAGTCAACATTTCCCAACTTCTGGGTTTAAATAATCCAACATTGTAGTCAATATAACCCAACTTCTGGGTTTAAATAATCCAACATTGTAGTCAATATAACCCAACTTCTGGGTTTAAATAATCCAACATTGTAGTCAATATAACCCAACTTCTGGGTTTAAATAATCCAACATTGTAGTCAATATAACCCAACTTCTGGGTTTAAATAATCCAACATTGTAGTCAATATAACCCAACTTCTGGGTTTAAATAATCCAACATTGTAGTCAATATAACCCAACTTCTGGGTTTAAATAATCCAACATTGTAGTCAATATAACCCAACTTCTGGGTTTAAATAACTCAACATTGTAGTCAATATAAAACCAACTTCTGGGTTTCAATAACTCAACATTGTAGTCAATGTAACCAAACTTCTGGGTTTAAATAATCCAACATTATAGTCCATATAACCCAACTTCTGGGTTTAAATAATCCAACATTGTAGTCAATATAACCCAACTTCTGGGTTTAAATAATCCAACATTGTAGTCAATATAACCCAACTTCTGGGTTTAAATAATCCAACATTGTAGTCCATATAACCCAACTTCTGGGTTTAAATAATCCAACATTGTAGTCAATATAACCCAACTTCTGGGTTTAAATAATCCAACATTGTAGTCCATATAACCCAACTTCTGGGTTTAAATAATCCAACATTGTAGTCCATATAACCCAACTTCTGGGTCAAAATAATCCAACATTGTAGTCAATATAACCCAACTTCTGGGTTTAAATAATCCAACATTGTAGTCAATATAACCCAACTTCTGGGTTAAAATAACCCAACATTGTAGTCAATATAACCCAACTTCTGGGTTTAAATAATCCAACATTGTAGTCAATATAACCCAACTTCTGGGTTTAAATAATCCAACATTGTAGTCAACATAACCCAACTTCTGGGTTTAAATAATCCAACATTGTAGTCAACATAACCCAACTTCTGGGTTTAAATAATCCAACATTGTAGTCAATATAACCCAACTTCTGGGTTTAAATAATCCAACATTGTAGTCAACATAACCCAACTTCTGGGTTTAAATAATCCAACATTGTAGTCAACATAACCCAACTTCTGGGTTTAAATAATCCAACATTGTAGTCAACATAACCCAACTTCTGGGTTTAAATAATCCAACATTGTAGTCAACATAACCCAACTTCTGGGTTTAAATAATCCAACATTGTAGTCAACATAACCCAACTTCTGGGTTATATTGACTACAACTGTGTTTCCCAATCCTGGTCCTCAAGTCCCATTGCCCTGCACGTTTTGGTTCTTACAAACTCCAGCATACCTGAAGCAGATCCATTGAGCCACTCATCATGTTCTTTGCAAGCCTGCCGATGAGCCATTCATTTGACTCAGGTTTGTTAAAGTATGGACACCTGGAACACATGCAGGGCAGTGGTACTTGTACTGGTGTACTGGTACTTGAGGACCAGCACTGAGAAACACTGGACTACAGTATATCCATATAGATCATGGAAAGCACATGCAGTGTATGTTGAGATAACAAAAGCAATTAGAGACCAGAACACATCAGTGAGTTTGACCTTGAGTTTTACCAGAACTGAGTGTGTTTTCACTCTCTGTCCACCCTCCTCCGGATTTTTAACTCCTCTCCATTGTGTGTGTGTGGGCAGTGTGCTCAGATGCTGCTCCTGCCTCCTCCACATATCCACCGAGTTATGTAAGAATGCTGAAGAGTAGCCCATATGGTACCGAGAGAGTATTTATAAATCCGTCTAATGAAAGCACAGCTACCCCAGAGCTGTGTTCATTTTAACGCCTATTATAAAAATGCTTACTTTTCCAACACCTACCTGCACCACCACCTTTCCTCCTGTAATTGGTTCTTCTGGTGCTGCCAGACAGGAACAGAGATTGTGAGGCAGGTTATGATGCACAGCCACGTATAAGAAGGACACAGGACCTGTGTCGCCAATACCAGTACCAATTCATACTTTCTAAAAGCTGTGTTGGGATAAATCAGCAAGTTGCTCAATCTAAATTAACTTCCATGAGCTTTAAGTGTTTTTAATGTTTATGT
This sequence comes from Atherinomorus stipes, assembly GCA_023101725.1. NCBI lineage: Eukaryota > Metazoa > Chordata > Actinopteri > Atheriniformes > Atherinidae > Atherinomorus > Atherinomorus stipes. The sequence goes on from JALJCO010006282.1 coordinate 493,645, forward strand.
GGACAGAATTTGAGCAAAGTTTATAAGAGAATAAAAACAATAGAATTGTAGAAACACTCATTTTATTCATTTATTTTATTCACAAGATGAATTTAATGGGACAAATGTATTATGTCAGCAACTTAACAAATTTTTATTTTTGAGCTGGGTAAAGAAACAAATGACAAGTTGCATTTTTCAATTGATTATTTGAAGAAATTGAAAAATGGCAATAAGGACATAAATTGTACTTTCACCGTTGTTATTTACCCAGATATTCTCTGCCATGCTGAAAGGCCTCTCTGCCAATTACCTTTACCTCTGGATCAGGGGTCTGGGGTCCCACAGGTTCATGGGAGGGAAAGTATCGGTGTTATAACACTATATTAAGCAATATCAGTACCAACATTTGTATAGATATAAAAAATATTTAGATCAACACGCCCACCATTAGTATCTATTGATCCCAGAAAAGGTCTTGTTTTTTTGTGCTGGGTTTGTGTTGATAGACAGTAATAGTACAATAATATAAAAACATAGTAATCATAGTAATTTGATAATATAGTACTAACATAGCAATATACTATACAATATAATGTTTTAATAACATAGTAAAATAATATATAATATAGCAATAATATAGTAACATAATAATATAATATAATAATGTCATATAGTAATGATATAGTACAGTAATATGATGATATAGTGATAGGCAAGGCAAGTTTATTTGTATAGCACATTTCATGTACAGAACAATTCAAAGTGCTTTACATAAAACATTATAAGCAAAAGGGAGATAAAAAAAAAAAAAAAAAAACAAAACAATTAGAAGCATGATTCAGAATTAAAAGCATTTAAGATTAAAAAGAGAGAATACAGAGACGTGCGGATTTTAACTTTTTAATAAAATCTAAGTAAATGCAGCTGAGAACAGGTGGGTCTTCAGCCTGGATTTAAATAAACTGTTTCAGCTGATCTGAGACTTTCTGGGAGTTTGTTCCAGACATGTGGAGCATAGAAGCTGAACGCAGCTGCTCCAGGTCTGGTTCTGGTTCTGGGAACTGATAAAAGACCGGATCCAGGTCTGGTTCTGACTCTGGAACTGATGAAAGACCGGATCCAGATGACCTGGGGTCTCGTAGGTTCATACTGGGTCAGAGGTCACTGATGTATTTTGGGCCTAAACCATTCAGAGCTTTATAGACCAGCAGCAGAACTTTAAAGTCTATTCTCTGATGGACCGGCAGCCAGTGTAAAGACCTGAGAACTGGACTGATGTGGTCCACTTTTCTGGTCTTTGTGAGAACTCGGACAGCAGAGTTCTGAATGAGCTGCAGCTGTTTAACTGTTTTTTTTTTAGGTAGACCAGTAAAGACGCTGTTACAGTAGTCAAGCCGACTGAAGATGAATGATGGACTAGTTTTTCCAGATTTTCCTGAGACATCAGATCTTTTATCCTTGAGATGTTCTTCAGGTGATAGTCGGCTGATTTAGTGATCGCTTTGATGTGTTTTTCAAAGTTTAGGTCCGAGTCCATCACTACACCCAGATTTCTGGTCTGGTTGGTGGTTTTTAGGTCTGAGTCCATCACTACACCCAGATTTCTGGTCTGGTTGGTGGTTTTTAGGTCTGAGTCCATCACTACACCCAGATTTCTGGCCTGGTTGGTGGTTTTTAGGTCTGAGTCCATCACTACACCCAGATTTCTGGTCTGGTTGGTGGTTTTTAGGTCTGAGTCCATCACTACACCCAGATTTCTGGTCTGGTTGGTGGTTTTTAGGTCTGAGTCCATCACTACACCCAGATTTCTGGTCTGGTTGGTGGTTTTTAGGTCTGAGTCCATCACTACACCCAGATTTCTGGTCTGGTTGGTGGTTTTTAGGTCTGAGTCCATCACTACAGCCAGATTTCTGGTCTGGTTGGTGGTTTTTAGGTCTGAGTCCATCACTACAGCCAGATTTCTGGTCTGGTTGGTGGTTTTTAGGTCCGAGTCCATCACTACACCCAGATTTCTGGTCTGGGTGGTGGTTTTTAGGTCTGAGTTCATCACTACACCCAGATTTCTGGCCTGGTTGGTGGTTTTTAGGTCTGAGTCCATCACTACACCCAGATTTCTGGCCTGATTGGTGGTTTATGGAGGTCTGAAGTCCATGACTACCTCCAGGTTTCCTTTGGCCCATAAATAATCACCTCAGTTTTGTTTTTAGGTCTGAGTCCATCACTACACCCAGATTTCCTGGCCTGATTGGTGGTTTTTAGGTCTGTGTCATCTGCGTAGCTATGGTAACTAATATTGTTGTTCTTTATGACCTGGGCCAGTGGGAGCATGTAGATGTTAAACAGAAGAGGCCCCAGGATAGAGCCCTGGGGAACTCCACAGGTCATTTTTGTCTGCTCAGATGTAAAATTGCCTACTGACACAAAGTACTTCCTGTTCTCCAAGTATGTTTTGAACCAGTTTAGTAAAGAACTAGAGAGACCCACCCACTTCTCCAGTTGTTGGAGTAATATAATGTGGTCAACTGTATCAAATGCAGCACTGAGATCCAGTAAAACCAACACTGACATTTTTCCAGTGTCAGTATTCAGACATATGTCATTCGTGACTTTGGTCATAGCAGTCTCGGTGCTGTGGTGCTGTCTAAAACCTGACTGGAAGACATCATAACGGTGGTTTTCTCTTAAAAAGTCATTTAGCTGGTGAAAAGCTGCTTTTTCAATGATCTTACTTAAAAATGGAATGGTCCTTATTTTTTTCATGTTTGTCACACTTAAATGTTTCAGATCATCAAACAAATTTAAATATTAGACAAAGATAACACAAGTAAACACAAAATGCAGTTTTTAAATTAAGGTTTTTATTAGTAAGGGGGCAGGGTCCAACCCTCCATGTCCCTGCGTGAAAAAGTGATCTTCCCCTAAACCTAATAACTGGTTGTTCCACCTTAGCAGCAACAACTGCAATCAAGCGTTTGTGATAACTGGCAGTGAGTCTTCTGCAGCGCTGTGGAGGAATTTTGTTCCACTCATCTTTGCAGAATTGTTGTAATTCAGCCACATTGGAGGCTTTTCCAGCATGAACCGCCTTTTTAAGGTCATGCCACAGCATCTCAATGGGATTCAGGTGGGGGCTTTGACTAGGCCACTCCAAAGTCTTCATGTTGTTGTTCTTAAGCCATTCAGAGGTGGACTTGCTGGTGTGTTCTGGATCATTGTTCTGCTGCAGAACCCAAGTGCGCTTCAGCTTGAGGTCACCAACAGATGGCCGGACGTTCTCCTTCAGGATTTTTTGGTAGAAGCAGAATTCATGGTTCCATTTACCACAGCAAGTCTTCCAGGTCCTGAAGCAGCAAAACAGCCCCAGACCATCACACTACCACCACCATGTTTTACTGTTGCTATGATGTTCCTTTTCTGAAATGCCGTGTTACTTTTACGCCAGATGTAATGGGACCTCCACCTTCCAGAAAGTTCCACTTTTGTCTCGTCAGTCCACAGAGTATTTTCCCAAAAGTCTTGGGGATCATCAAGATGCTTTCTGGCTAAACTGAGACGAGCCTTTATGTTCTTTTTGCTCAGCAGTGGTTTTGGTCTTGGAACTCTGCCATGCAGCCATTTTGCCCCCCAGTCTCTTTCTGATGGGGGAGTCATGAACACTGACCTTCATTGAGGCAAGTGAGGCCTGCAGTTCTTGGATGTTGTTCTGGGGTCTTTTGTGACCTCTTGGATGAGTCGTCGCTGTGCTCTTGGGGTAATTTTGGTCGGCCGGCCCCTCCTGGGAAGGTTCACCACTGTTCCATGTTTTCACCATTTGTGGATTTGTGGATTTGTGGATCACTTTTTCACACAGGACCATGGAGGTTTGGACCCCCCCCCCCCCAATAAAAATCTTCATTCAAAAACTGCATTTTGTGTTTACTTGTGTTATCTTTGTCTCACATTTAGATTTGTTTGATGATCCGAAACATTTAAGTGTGACAAACATGCAAAACAGTAAGAAATAAGGGAGGGAGCAAACACTTTTTCACACAACTGTATTCTGAATTTGTTTGATCTATTTGATTAAATTGTATTTAATTGAATACTTGTTTATAACTGCATTATACATAACACTGCTGGGCCTGACAAGAGGAAGAGAAGGTTAAGAAAAAAGGAGTGAACCAAAAAAAGAAAAGAAACACTAACAGCCAACTGTTGCATCTGCACAGAAACCCATCAGAAAATATTCCACGGTCTTTGCTGGAAAACAAAGCCTTAAAGGCACATGCCACCTCTGGGTGAAACTGAGCCAGATTACAGCAACTACGCTAAGCTAAGCTAACGTCAGTGCTGCCAGATTCAGAGAATGACTGGGTCGGCTCGAAAACGCTTCTGCCCACTTGTCCAATTTAGAGGACCGTGAGGGGAGGCTCAGTTTCACCCAGAGGGGGCACATGCGTTTAATTGCCAAATTCCCCTAATGTTGAAGAAACATTAATAAAACTGCTAATCTGGCTTAAACTCAACGTTTTCCACATTACCAGCGTAGGTCTTTGTGCAACAGAGCTTCAAGACAAACAAGTCATGATTAGCCGAAGTTAACAATCAGTGGAGAAAAAATACCATCGGCTGCTTTCTTTTACAACTTTCACTGGACTTTTTTCACAAATAACCATAGTTGTAATAATGAGTTATTAATCCCCAAACACAAACAAACTTGTGCGTCAGTGATATTCTCTACAGCAAAGGTTGTGTACACCGTTGCATCATCGCACAGATAACGAGGAAATAAGACGACACAAGGTAAAGCAAATACAAGAATCTGAAGGAGGGGGGATTTGGAGAAGAGGGGCTCCTGTTCTCCCTGATGAACCTGCATTTATCTGAAGCCTGAGTCCATGTTTACGGAGAGCTGAGTGAGGAGGGTTGTGACCATTTCATGAACCTATACTGCCCCCAAGTGGCAAAACACAGAGCGTGCACCCTGCAGAGCGCCTTCGCTGATGAGTCCTCATATTGATCCAGCTCGTTTAGTACAGATGATCATATCACTGCAGGGTTGAGGGGTGGGACGAGCTTTCGCACCTTTGCTCAGATAAATCTAATGTTGACCCCCCCCCCAGTCAGACACTGTTGAAATGGTGGCTCAAACCCAGTTGTGCTTTAGAAGGGTTTATTCTGCATATAGGTTTTCCACTATGACATCATTAAATACACAGTGAGATAACTAAATATATCTTTAAATAAAAGTTTTCCTTAAAATGTAATTTTAGTATTTGAATTCATTATTTTAAAAGGTATATTTAATTCTTTCATGGGACATTTAATTATTTAATTGCATATTTAATCATTTCATGATGTATTTAATTATTTATTGATGTTTCTAATGATTTAATGATATATTTAATTACTTAGTGGTAAATATAATTATTTAATGATGTTTTTAAGAAATTTATGATACATTTGATAAATTAATGGGAGATTTACAGGAATGTATTTCATGATATATTTATTTATTTAATTTGATCACCCTCCATACTCACACAGGAGGCATGAAATAATTAAATACACAGTGAAATAATTGAATATATTTTTAAACAAAAGTTTTCCTTAAAACATCGTTTTCGTATTAAAATTCATTATTTAAAAAATGTATATTTAATTATTTCCTTGGAGATTTAATTATTTATTGCATATTTCATAGTTTCATGATATATTAAATTATTTATTAATGTATTTCATGGTTTAATGATATATTTAATTATTTAGTTGTAAATTTAATTATTTAATGATGTTTTAAGAAATTTATGATACATTTAATTAATTAATGGAAGATTTACAGGTATGTATTTCATGATATATTTATTTATTTCGTGACATATTTATTTATTTAATTTTGTCACCCTTCACCCTCCATATTCCAACACCACTGATTGACATGAATGCTGCCCCCGAACCATGACAGAGCTCTGATTGTGGCTCTAATCTGTTGTTCCTGATCTCCTTTACGCAGATTTGAACCATGATGTTATCTCCCTCTAAAACAGCGACCCCCCCCCCAGGTCAGCACCTTTGACTGCTCAGAGACACTGTGATCTAATTAACCTTTGTGATGTGTTCAAAGGCTGTCGGAGGAATCTAATTTTACCTAAAATACTCAAAAGCAATTGTTATGATCCATTATTGTTGTTTTTTTTACCTTATAGTTAACTTGATATGCATTCATGTCACCTAATTATTGCTATTATTATCAATTATTATTATTAATAATAATAATAATAGTAATAATAATAATAATAAAATAATAACAATAATAATTCATATTATAAATTATTGCTATTAATATTATTGTTACTATTATTACTTTTCTTGTTTGTTTGTTTTTGTTGTTTGTTTGTTTTTTGGAGGGGGGCACATAAACCTTTTACCTTATATGACGCTACTTGTTTTTGATAGAAAAAAAACAGTTTAAATTCACTGATTATATTTTAAGATCATTATCTGAGTCTTCTAGGCTATTATTAGTAGGCATCCACTGATACTGATATTTTAGCGTCAACACAATACCGTTTTTTTCTCAACAGCCTCAGCCGACGGCTGATACAACCTGCCGATATTTGAGGCCGATATCTGGGGCCAATACTGCATTTGACCTGAAAATTGATATAATGAACACAATGAAAATTAATTCTGAAAACTCTTTTAGGTAAAAAAGAAACAAAGCACAAACTAAACTGGAAATTTTCTTCCTTTTCATTTATCTGTAGTTACCTGAACTTTCACATCCCGTTAACTCGTTAACACCTGAATAATGTCAAACAAATGCATTCCTGGGGCAAAAACTCTCCTTTTAAGATTGTCTGCATATTTTTTGATTTTCCACAGAGACTGTTGCTAATGTGTAAACGCTTCATTTAACGCTTAAAAATCCACAAATTTATCCAAATATTACACTCGTAGCTCTGCTGCTTATTCCCTCTGTCTTGTGCGCAATGAAATAAAATACCTAACTTTGCCTGTTTTCTGTTTTATAAATACTTCTTTTTTTTTTTTACAATATTTCTCATGTCTTAAAAAAAAGTCAGTAGAATTGCAAAAAAAGATTTGTTAAGAAATGTTTGTGATCTTCTGTTTTAATGTTTTTCCCATTCTTTAAAAGCCCAGTCATGATACTGATGATTAACTTTGAGCTTGCATTACTTTGTAACTGTAATTTATTTTATATTCTGCGCAAAATATCTTATTTTCCTTTATTTATACCCCTTTGTGTGTCTGTTCAAAGTCCTCCTTGTTATTGCCCTGACCAGAGTTTAAATGTTCTGATTTTGTTAAACAAAGTGCAGGTTTGGAGGCTCCTTCAGACCTTTAGGAAGCGGGAAAATGCTTGATGTGCCACCATGACGAGACGGCTCCACTCCTGCAGAGTTACAACTTCTGGTTTCTGAGGAGAGCAACCCCATAGATATCTATATATAATCGCTTACAATATATAATAGTATTGTATATATAATATAATATAATATAATATAATATAATATAATATAATATAATATAATATAATATAATATAATATAATTTATATTAATATTCTAATATAATATATATTAGATATATTATATCTAATATAATGTATTAGAATATTTGGCTAATAATTGGTTTAAAAGTGACACGGTGTCCCTTTAAAGAGGTAATTGGGCATGTGTGGGGGTGGGGGGGGAATACGAGTGGGTGTGAAAGGAAGATGAACGTGCGTGTGCGAGTGTGTCCTTTTATCTATTTAGGGGTAAATTGTTTATTATGTGGAGCATTGCATTGTTTTAAAGCACGAAAAGTGCTATATGAATAAAGTTTAATTGATTTGTAAAACACCATACACAACGTGGATTTGTATGGTGACTTTTTTTTTCACTTTATTGAACAACTTCAAAATTACAAAAAAGACACAGGTATAATAATATACCTATAATATAAACGATTGATGTTTATGAGGTTTAGGGGAGAATAAGGTGGATAGGCATGAGAAGTGGTTGTAGGTGTGTGCATGTGAAATGTGTAAGTGTGTATTTGTGGAGAGCTGTTGTGTGTTTACAAACTGACTGCACAAAGATACATATGTATGTACATATGCATATATTTTGTAGTTTTATTTGGATGTTGGTCATTCTAATTGGCAAATAATAATCATGAAGCGGAAGACTGTGATCTATATATATGTTTTTTTTTTCTGAAAAAGGGTGGGATTGGATACGTTTTTATACTTCTTCCCACACCTTTTCATACATGAAATTGATAAATGTACATTATTTTTTATTTATTCACTTATCTATTTCCTTTTTGGGGGGGGGGGGGGGGGGGGGGGGGGGATTTTTTTATTATTATTTTTATCTACTGTATTTATTATCATTTTTTGGTGCACTTATTATATTGTTTTGGTAATGATTCACGTTTGGTCATGTATGGAATAAAATAAAAATTAAAATAAATTACATTAAATAATATGAAGTGCCATCAAAATATTCCAAACAACTGATTGAAAAAAACAGAAAAAGAAAAAAATAAATAAAAAATAAACAAACATAAGTAACAAAAAAATTAATCCATAATAATAGTAAAAACAATAACGATAGTAATGATTGTTATAACAATACTAATACTAACATTAATAATAATAATAATAATAATAATAATAATAATAATAATAATAATAATAATAATAATAATAATAATAATAATAATAATAATAATATCATCATTATTATTATTATTGTTGTTATTATTATTATTATTATACATAATTGAAATAATCTATTATGGCAATGACTTTCGAAGTTTTACAGATGATTATTGACGTTTACGCATCTTTTAGGAGGACCTGAATGCATCTCGAGGATCCTCCTCCCGCCTCTCTTCGGCTTTTGATTGGCTGACGCTTACGTCGGTCAAAGAGCGAACGTCATCGAGTCAGCCGGAGTGAGGGGAACAGGTTGAAAAGAGTCGCAGGCAGGTTTGCATAGTCAAACACTGTTGGCTGCAGGTTGTAACCGGACCCAAACACAAGCTGGTGAGCAGCCGTAGCTTTGGTTTGTTTCATTTTCTTGTTATTTGACGCGTCTCCCGCCTTCCAGCGAGCACCACCGTGCTTTCCGACGCATGAAAAATCACTCGGCGCACTCCGGAGCCGATTATCCAGCCAAATATCGCGTTAGTACCCGCTAGCCGTTTTCTCACCATGCTACTCCCAAACAGCACAGTTTCCTGCCATCATCGCCACTTTATCACTTCACTTCATTCATGTAATAGTCAGTGACCCCGCGCAGACTTCGTATACTGTCTTTGTATATCGACGCGCTTATTTTTAAGATTAAAAAGTAACGTTATGAGCTAAAATCTGTGACATGTAGCTAGCTTAGCAACAAGAGGCTAATGTCGTGACTGTTGTGTTGATGGTTAACCGGAAAGATTCGTACCGCGCATAACACACTCAGTAGTTTATTATACGACTGAAACAATAATAAATGGTGCAGTAAATGTCTCACTTGTTAACAGTTGCTCATCCAAATAGTTTAAGCTCCTCTACATGTGTGCACATGGACCTTCATTGTAGCCCTGCCTTTTTGTTCGCAGTGTGAAAGCATGCAGCCTAAAATGCTTCTTAAAACCTTTACCTGCTTTACTTTAACAGTCTATTGACTTAAATGTGTTCGGACATACACATTGGTACATTAAGGCAAGCTTAAACACCTGAACATGGTTCTTTAAACCGCTACAGATGCTTATCTTTGGAGTTAACTCCTCACGTGAGTTCTCTGGAGGCAATGCAGACTAAAATTGGTTCACTGCAAAGCTCAAATATACTTAGTAATACCAAGTATATTTCTCTAATTTCTAGTCAGAATATCTAATCAAACTCAAATTAAGACAAAATTACTTGAAGAGAAACATTTCAGTGAGATATAAGAACTTGTTTTAAGACAAATGCATCTTATTTCAAGAAATCTAGTCATGAACAGGGCTGCTCAATTATGGAAAAAGTCATTATCACCATTATTCTGGTTAATGGTGACATCACAATTTTCTTTAGTTACACACTACCTTTGAGCGGCAACATTGAACCGTAGCGTTGCTGCTTCGTCTCGTCGCTGCTTCACTATTTCATCATTATTTCGGCACTGCTTCGTTGCAGCTTCGTCACTATTTCGTCTCTGCGTTGTTGCTTCGTCTCTGCTTTGTCACTATTTCATCACTATTTCGTCTTTGCTTGGTTGCTGCTTCGTCGCTGTCCAAAATATAAGGTATAATTGTAGAAAATAACTTCTCCAAAAGTTTGGGGTGGAATTTATTAGTCTTTATTATCAATCAATCAATCAATCAATCAATCAATCAAAGCTTTATTTTTAAAGCGCTTTTAAATACCAAAGGTAACAAAGTGCTGTACAGGTTATTAGTCCTGAAAATGTCCTGGAAAATAACTTCAAGAAAAGAGTGGGAACCCTGGAAAAACTTTCAGAAACTGTACAAAGAGAAATAAATCGTTTGAACTCCGTTATGAGTTTGGAGATCATTCACGATCAAATTTCGATTACTTGCACTGCCCTAATTAAGAAAATTTGGCTTGTTCCATTCGCAGATTTTTTTTGCTTATAACAAGCATAAAAATCTTGGCCACTCTTAAAATAAGTGGGGGGGGGGGGTTTGCTTGTAATAAGCAAAAAAAAATTCAGCCAACAGAACTAGTGAAATTTTCTTGACAAGTTTTCGAGAAATAAGATTCATTGTCTTACAACAAGTTCCTATATCTCACTGAAATGTTTCTCTCTAGGTAACTTTGTCTTATTTTGAGTGTGATGAGATATTTTGACTTGAAATGATAAAAATATACTTGTAAGATTTGAGTTTTTGCAGCGTTGAAGTCAATGTAGCCCTGTGGAGTCACATGATGCTCTCATCTTCGCTGCGACCGATCTAAAATGTGTTTCCTGTTCTTCTGTGATAGCTGTGAGAGTTGACACATCGGTTTTTAAGGAAGTGTGGCTCTTGTGTCTCCTGCAGGAAGGTCTCAGTGCAGCGTGGGTGCCCAGGGATCCACTGCCTGAGTGTGGAGAGAGCAGCGGCCGAGACCCCAAAGACATGAACCACACCAAGGGTGGCTTGGTCATCTTCACGGCCAACTCGCACCCCTCCAGCCGCGAGTTGGGGAAGAGGATTGCAGAGTGAGTACAGGCTGATGTTCACCAACCATGCTGGTGCAGCAAGTAGGGATGCATTATATTGGAATTTTGTCCGATATGCCGATATTTTAAAACCCATGTGGCTGATAACCGATGAATAAGCAGTCATTGCAAATAGCAGGTTTGTTATGCTTCCGAAGCTTTAAAAATAGGGGGAAATAAATCAATACACTGAAATATCGCAACATTTTCATATGCCGATATCAAATTGATACTTAAAAATGCGGCATCGATTTATTTTACTTACAAAATCTTGTGAGATTTCACCATTTTGTTACAAAATCTCACAATATTCTGTGATTTCATAACAGAACGATGAAATATTGCGAGATTTCATTAGTAGATTGATACTGTGTTTTTTATTTGAATTTACATTTGTTTTTATTATGTCGAGCACTTTGTGTTGCCTTTTAATGGTATGAAAAGTGCTTCATGAATAAAGCTTGATTTGATGATTTGATTTGATTTTTAAATGTCAATATGAGATCAGCATATGAAAATATCATGAATTTTTTGTGAATTCTCGCAAGATTTCACTGGTAAAATAGATCGATACCGCATTTTCAAATGTCATTATAAAATCAGCACATGAAAATATTGTGATATTTCAGTGTATCGATATTTTTCCCTAGTCTTTAGAAGTTTTAAAGTCTGTAGAAAAAAAGTTTTTTTTTTTTTTTTTTAGACTTTAGAAACAGCGGGTTGATCGGTTAAAGTTGTACTTCCATGGTGATTTCATGAATATTTCTGTGTTCTCCATTATTATTGAATGCATTCTGCATCGTTTCTGTTTAAAAAACCTTCTGGTATCTTTGTATCCAGCTGTATTTGTATACTAGAAGAGAGGCTTGTGGTCCAACGGCAGCTTTTCCGGGTCCTTCTCATGAATTTCCGTCTGATTGGCTGCCTCCCATCAGTGTATGAAGGAAGCTCCGCCCTCCGCTCTTATTTTGCTACAGACAGGAAATAGAGCCGACAAACAAGTTTGTTCCGCCATGCTAACAAACAGTTAGCTAATTAGCTTCTCAATTCCGAAGCTACAGTCGTGCCGTCTTTACTTCTAGTGTGTAGTGGAGGGTTACCTGCCTTCCAATGGACAGATAGAAACCCCACGTGGGATATGCTATTTGCAATGTGACGTAGAAGTGCGAGGCTGTTCCCGATTCGCTCTTTTCTTCGTATTGTTTCTGTGATGAGAAAGCACAGCCGACTGGGGGGAACGCAACGCTAGCAAGTCAGCATGTGTAAGTAAACAAGGGAAACCCTCCGTATTTCAGAAGGAGCAAGTTAAACGGGTTTTCAGTGGAAGGAGGCCTTTAAAAATTGGGGGGTGGCCGATGTCCGATACTCAGTTTTAAGGCTGATATAGGCTGATACTGATAGGAGGCTGATTATATCGTGCGTCTCTTGCAGCAAGCACTAGTTGGCTTTGCGGTCAGGGTTCTTCCACAGTTTAAGAAAATATGGATATTGTTGAAGTATTCTTGAGGTCTGAATAAATAGGAGGTATTTGCCTTCCCTTTACACCGGGACCGATGCAAATAAACGGCACGAAATTTCAAATAATTCGGAGGAGAAATATCGACGCATTTGTCTATACACACCTGCTCCGACGCGAAATTGCGAAGATGCAAGAACAAACTCGCATCTGTGAGGAACGTGAGCACGTGCAGCAGTGACGGAGGGAGGGGCGGCTGCAGGGAAACTCCTGGATGCTGAAAACAGCTGATCTCACCGTGGAGATGCCATATGGGGATTTTAGATACAACACCTGTAGCTAATGACCTCGAATGGCTGAAGCCATTTCCGAGCTCCCGGTGGAACCCATGGTTCCTGCCACAACTACCGATATGAAGACCTCAGAGACTCCCAACAGTCCCGAACATGCATCACAAGTGGATTTACGTGAAAATGCTGCAGGAATGTCTGCAGTAACCCAGGAAACACGGGCTAAAACATCCCCGTCTCAGCCTGATCCTGGATGTGACATGATGGCTCAAATTCCAGCAGAGCCTCAAATCAAGAAACTGTTGTTTCGTTTTTTGTTTTTCGTTGTTGCATTTCGTTGAAGTCCGCCCGGACACTTCAGTGGACGGACTGGGGTTCGTCCACTGAAGTGGTGCAGATTGTGTCAGTACAATCTGCACCTGTATTTGGGTTTTTCATGTCTTTTATTCAAAGCTATTATAAAGGCTAACTCGCCAGCTTTCCCTTCCTTTCCCTTGTTTACCTTTTCTTGAAGTACACCCGGACACTTTAGTGGACGGTCCGTCCATTAAAGTGTCCGGGCGGCAGCCGCAGATTCTACTGCTGTAGGCTACTTTGCAGCTGTATTTGGTCATTAAATTAATATGAAAATAATTGCTTTTGGACATTTCAAAATGGTTATCGATTCGGGACGTGTTCCATTGTGATGGATTTAATAATGAATTGGTACACTCCTACTGTAACAGTTCTTGTTGTTATTAAAATCTCAGTAAACAGGTAAACAGCTGTGGGACTTTTTAAATATGGCGGGCTGTAAGAAGCAGAGCTCACGCAAGGGGCGGGGCTTGCCAGTTCTACCAATCACCAAACACCTACATATTTCACTTCCTAAGGACCTCCGAAAAGATCCTACCTCGGAGTAGGAGCTAAAAAGGTTCTAGGAACTGAGGGCCGAGGTTCCTGGTTCCTATATGTCCGAATGCGCAAAAAACCGGCCTGGTTCCTGAAACGGTTCTAGAAACTCCAAACGGTTCCTACAGTCCGAAAGCGCCTATTCTTGTTAGCAGTGGTCCCTGATGCTAATGCTAGCATAAGTCAGTAGGAATCTGCTCGCCTGTCATTCATAACAATCGTATCCACTCCACAGAACACCTGAGGCACATCAGTTATAACACCAGACTCTGCGTAAATGCGATGTTAACAAAATAATGTTGCACATTTTTACTTCCAGTATTTGGCGGCAGAGTGATGATATCTGCCGTTAAGTGTACGAAGGAATTTGACTACAGTAGCGGCTACTGTAAAATGAACACAATTAGCATCACTACCATTGTCGGAACGTTTAACACAACATTCCTTCAAACGTTTATCACTTCATCCTGAAATCAAATAAACGCCACTGAGCATTCACAGACGTGTTCAAGGTTATGCACAGAAAGCGTGCAAAAGATGATGAAAAACAGCCAGCTGCAGTGCAAGAACGTCACGCAACAAGAAACTATAGCAAGTTTGACAGAACAAAAAAGTCCAGTGTGCAATACCACTGCCGGCTTTAACCCTTTAAAACCACGGGGATCACTACTGCACATGTGTATTTCCAGTTACTGTAGCTCCTCGCTAATTCATGCAGTTTTAATCATCCAAACTGCCCCTGCACTTTTCAAGAATTTATTAAAAGAAAATTGAAGGAAATTCAATTCCATTTTGGTCCTTTTCTTCTGATAACACAGTTTTAGCTATTTAAAGCAGAACTCAGTAACTTCAGCTCGGGGCTCTCCCTAGTGGCGTCCTTTCACTGTCGTGTTTATATTTTTCTCTGGTGTTGGCGAGTAGCAGGTAAGAATACGAACTTTTATTTACTTTTTGCGGACGTGACAAGTGATTATTGAGCCTGAAGCAGTGATGCTTCACCCGGCGCCCAGACAGCGCAGCTACGTGAATCACTCTGGTCCAGCAAAGAGTTGGTTATGAGAGCCAGGAGCCGTGTTTAGGTGGTGTGAAGATAAAGAAATGTTTTCTTTGAATTAGCGCTGGTAGTCTGGTTCAGATCAGAGCTGGAAGCAGCTCGGTAGATAGGGCACCTGAGTACCGTACAGCGGTTTCTGTTGTCGCAAGTTCTGCTCGGGTCGGCGCAGGCAA
Source organism: Atherinomorus stipes (assembly GCA_023101725.1). Taxonomy (NCBI): domain Eukaryota; kingdom Metazoa; phylum Chordata; class Actinopteri; order Atheriniformes; family Atherinidae; genus Atherinomorus; species Atherinomorus stipes. Next base: position 508,680 of record JALJCO010006282.1, read on the forward strand.
AGTTGTATAGAGCTGCTCGCAGGCCAGAGGCACCGGCGGGAGGGGGGGAAACATTGAATCGCTCCGTAAACACTTTGTTTAGCCCCACGGGGATTCCGAAAAGCATTTATTGAGGTAAAAAAGTTACTGAGTTTCCCCTTTAATTACATAGGAATGGTAAATACTTGACAGACTTTTAAAGTTCTACTTCTCCTGGAAAAAGAGTGTAAATTATTTACACACGGCATTTTCTGACAATTATTGGCAAAAATAGAGAAAAAAGACCAGGCGTTTTAATAAATATACCTATTATTATGGCTCTAAAAGGATTAAAGGGGCTGCAGAGCCGAGCATACTGACATGGACAAAATGAGGTCTGTAAATTTTCGGTTTATCACCCAGGCCCTAAAAGGCAGAAAGACGATTTGAACCAACATCAGACTTACTTTTACTGGCAGGAGAGATCTCGGAGAAGAGACGGGATGCAAAACATGCTGAATTTGCTGCCATTAGGAAGCGGCAAAGTTGAGTTGTGGAGCTTTAAAGGCATTTAAAATGTAGTTTTCTAAATGTGACTTAGGTGTAACTGCAACATCACATTAAAGTTTACAGCCGTTTCATAACCACCTACATGTTTGTGTTCGTATCAAATATGACGAAAAGTCAACGGGAGATTTTGTCTTTAATAGAAAAAAATGTAAAAACTCCAGACTCCACCGCTAAATGTCGAGTCCTTCAGGAGCAGATGTGACTCCTCCGTGCTTACAGATGGACATAAACTACTTTTAACCTCCTGTTTATTTGTTTTCTCTCCAGAGAAACTTCAAAGCAAACTGTAGCTGTTCTGTCTCCTACAATGACTTCATCTGCAGTTGTGACACAGCAGAATGTAATCACTAAAAATAATCCCTGTGAGAATGACGACATCCTGCTCAGATGACTCGGTATCAGACTGCAACAGATTCTGCAAAGTAATGTTGGAAACAGACCGTTCTGAAAATGTAACAGTCATTTAACCCAGAACCAGAGCGACACTTCCTTCATTACGCATGTAAATGCGCTGGTGTTGGTTAAAAGAAGAAATAAATGACCCAAAAACCACATCTCTGTTTTCCTTTCAGAAAATAAAATTAAATGAAACTACTTTTTAATCCCAGAGGGAAAATGAAAATATTGTAGTGGGTTGTTTTCTGTTGTTGTTTTTGGTTTTTTTAAGATAATTTTTATTCAAGTGTCATGCACCAGCGAGTGCCCAGCCCACATGGGACAGCCCAAATGGGCTTATAAGACACTCAACAGACAGACAGGATGACAGCCGGTTACACACGTCCTGAAATGTACAAAGCTCAAATGGGATACGACACTCTGTCGTCTGTCCCAGGCCTTACTGACAAATGCAAAAATTTCACAACATGTGATCCAACTTAAATTATTTTCATCCGGTAGCCAAAACAAATTTGCATTATTTCTGTTCATGCAGTCAAATGAAACAAGTCTCTCAGAGGACAATAAAGGACAGAATGGTATTCATCTTCCACCACATTAAGCTCAGAGTAAGCAGACCCTCTCCTCTTCAGGGACCCCTGTACCTGCCCACCTCCACTGCCAGAGGGAGGTACCAGTTCAGAACTGGGCACACAGACCTCGGTTTTCTTAATATCTTAAATTTTACATAAGATTCAGTTTGGTACTCTTCCTTAGGGCGCATTCAGAAAGCATAGTCCGAGTCTCGGTCCGTTTGGGGACTCGGTTGGGGGGGGGGGTTTCGAACCGAGATCGCATTCATGTTGCACTATCTCCAAGCGGGCCAAGAATGAGAATCTCAGGTGGTGCTGCTTTCAGATTCACCGTAGACGAGGACAAGACGCACGAACAAGAAGGTTCTCACAGCTTCTGTTTCCTCCACAAAGCGACATTATTTCTGTACGAGGAGCTGATATGATTTCATTAGATCAGATATCAATTAAAGCTTTTACTTCTTCGTAACTCCACGTCTGACCACGAGCCATCTTCATCAGTACTGCAGTCCCTCACGTGTGTTTGTTGTCGTAGCGTTTACCCACGTTGTCCAACATTTGACCCACAATGCAATGCAGTTTGTAGTCCACTTCCTGGCTTTGGTTCACTTGAATCGGACCGAGACCTGCGTTTGCAGGCGGACCGAGTCCGGTTGTTTGTTCCGGATCAGAGTCCGTTTGCGCGTTCACACCTCCCTAAACGAAGCGACTTTCCGAGCAAACGGACTCTGATTCAGATCAGAGAAGCTTCGTGAACGCGTCCTTTAACTATGTTACTTCTTAGTTTGGGTTTTCTACAGATGTCCTGTTTCCATTCTTTTTTAAAGTTATTGAAAAGAGATCGTTTCAAATTATTTAGATTACATTGCAGTTTATTTATATAAATTCAAGTTTGACATGGAAAATTATTGGCATTTATTTTTCCCAGAGATGACCTTATGAGCAATCCCATGTAAAGATCTTCTTGGTCAGTCTATCATCTGGTATCATCTGGCAGTTGGGTGAGGCGGTTCCATAAACGCAGCATCTCCACTCTGCTGTAGAAGGCAAGGCTCCCAACCCATAATCACCCTCCACAGCTAATTTATGAACACCCAGAAAACATCTAATGGCTCTGTTCTGAAGAGCATTGCTATGTTTTATTTCCTCAAAGCCCCAAATGCCAGCAGCATGTAACAGGATAGAGCCAACCATAGAATCAAAAAGCCTTGTAAAAACAGAAAAACTTTTAAACTGAATGATTATCAGTATCTGAAGAAGGTATTGGCTCCAACATTTTATTATATATATATATGACAAAATATTCATATACATTTTAATATAAACTCATATAGATATAAATTTATGAAGTTAATTTTCCCTTTAAACTTCCCAAATGTTAAATTCTTTTGATGTATGAATTTTTATATTTTTACTTTTATTATTGTCATTATGAAGTCATTCAAATACGACACTACATGTTCATTATGACTTACAGATCACAATGGCTCTAGAAAATCACTGTAATATTGAATCACAGATATCTGGAACTAAACTACGGTATTTTTACATTATGAATGGTGGCTTTTTAAGAAAAATAAGATTTCCACATGTGGTGTGTGAACTAATCCTGACCTCATAATATAAAGTATGAGGTCAGATCTGTAAGGTTATATTGAAATATGTTATATTTTAGACATTTAAAAGATACCAAGCTCTGGTGGACCAATATGAAACTAGAGCTTGCTTTATTGTTTTAAATGTGATGTAATAATTCACCTCGCAGGCCAGACTGGACCCTCTGGCGGACCGGTTTTGGCCCCGGGTCTTATGTTTGACACCCATGTTCTCCCATGTTAAAGACGCCAACTTCACAGCAGAAATAAACGTGTTCACAGCAGAAATAAACGTGTTCACAGCAGAAATAAACGTGTTCACAGCAGAAATAAACGTGTTGACAGCAGAAATAAACGTGTTGACAGCAGAAATAAACATGTTTACAGCAGGAATAAGCACGTTTACAGCAGAAATAAACGTGTTAAAAGCAGAAATAAACGTGTTAAAAGCAGAAATAAATGTGTTCACAGCAGAAATAAACGTGTTGACAGCAGAAATAAACATGTTCACAGCAGAAATAAACATGTTTACAGCAGAAATAAACACGTTTACAGCAGGAATAAGCACGTTCACAGCAGGAATAAGCACGTTCACAGCAGGAATAAGCATGTTTACAGCAGAAATAAACATGTTCACAGCAGAAATAAACATGTTTACAGCAGAAATAAGCATGTTAAAAGCAGAAATAAACATGTTAAAAGCAGAAATAAACGTGTTAAAAGCAGAAATAAATGTGTTCACAGCAGAAATAAACATGTTCACAGCAGAAATAAACATGTTTACAGCAGAAATAAACATGTTTACAGCAGAAATAAACATGTTTACAGCAGGAATAAGCACGTTCACAGCAGGAATAAGCACGTTTACAGCAGGAATAAGCAGAAATAAACGTTTCACAGCAGAAATAAACATGTTAAAAGCAGAAATAAACATGTTTACAGCAGAAATAAGCATGTTCACAGCAGGAATAAGCACGTTTACAGCAGGAATAAGCACGTTTACAGCAGAAATAAACATGTTAACAGCAGAAATAAACGTGTTCACAGCAGAAATAAACGTGTTAAAAGCAGAAATAAACGTGTTAAAAGCAGAAATAAACGTGTTCACAGCAGAAATAAACGTGTTCAAAGCAGAAATAAACGTGTTCAAAGCAGAAATAAACGTGTTCAAAGCAGAAATAAACGTGTTCAAAGCAGAAATAAACGTGTTCAAAGCAGAAATAAACGTGTTTACAGCTGGAAGAAATCAGAGGTTTAGTAGGTGTTTTTACTGCTATTTTTCAAGCGTAACTGATAACAAAGCTGCTTATTTCCAGCTTTTATATCAGTATTGATATTGGTTATTGGCCACATGCGTTTTAAAATATTGTCGTATTGGATATCGTGCATCCCTGCTTATTTATATAAAAAAAAGATATCCCAAAATAAACTTGCAGCTTTAATACAATGCAAGAACATTCCAAATCTAACATTGTTGTTCATGAGACCCAGCAAACTGCAGGACTGGAAGCCACTGAAATGAAGTTACTGGCAGAAATTATGTAAAGAAAAATGTATTGAAAAATTGTTTTAACTCGATTATATGAGTTTGGAGATTGTTTCACATGAAAATTGAAATGACGATCAGATTTTGATTAATCACAGCCCTGTTCTACATAACAAAGTTAGTTCAGGGGTGTCCAGCTCCGGTCCTCCTGGGCTCCTGCAGGTTTTCCATGCCTCCCTGCTCCAACATGCATGACTTTAATGAGTGAGTGTGCAGAACATCTGAGGCTGTTGGATCTATTTCATCTGAGTCAGGAGCAGGGAAGCATAGAAAACCTGCAGGACAGCGGCCCTGGACACCGCTGATCCATTTGCATGATCACGTGTAAAGAAAAACTGTAAATCCTGCTTTCAGCACAGCGTCTACGACTCTAGACCAGGGCTACTCTATCTGGGACTACGATGGTTTTCAGTGTGTCCCTGCTCCAGCAGACCTGACTCAAGTTAAAAGGATCCAACGGCCGATGGCGATCTGCACTAATCTGGTTAGTTTGTCATGTTTCGGAGCAGGGAAACGGAGAAAATCCGTAGGCTGGGTTGAGTGTCCCTGCTGTAGATGGTTTAAAGGAGACCTGGGGGGGGGGGTTGCAGCAGCCTGGTCTGCTGTTAGCTCCTCTCTGAGCTGAAGTAAACTCAGTCTCTGCAAGTTGGCGCTAAAGTTTCACAGCGTTTTCTGTCTTTCAGGAGGTTGGGGGTGGAGCTCGGCAAGGTGCAGGTGTACCAGGAAGCTAACAGAGGTGAGACCGCCTGTGATGAGGAGTAACGCCTCATGCATGTTTACGTGTTTGCTTTGTTCTTGCTTCAGATACTTACTGATGTAGAGCAGGAGAAACGATAGAAGATGGACAGAACAGCCGTGTTTTACACCTGAAACATGCTTCTGGTGCATGCTGGCCACACAGGGAATTTAGTGGCTTATACACCAGATGCTGGACTCGCTGACAGCAGCCTGTTTGACCGGGACAAAAATTAGATTAGATCTGATTAGATCGCATACTTCACTCATTCCCAGAGGAAACTCACAATTATGATCACAAATTAGATGAGGGGGCGCTTTATTAATCCCTGGAGGGAAACTATAATGTAGCTGGGGGAGAGAGTACTTCTTAAAATTAAAGGTAAAACATGTCTTACATGGGAGTTGTAAAGTCAGCTTCCACTGGTTCAAAGTGCCATTAAAGAAGTAAACGTAAGAAAACCAAACTGGAACCTCGTCTCAGTATCAGTGTGAGCAGTATTCTTAGTTTTACGGTAAAGAGAAATCCTCATTGTTCATCACGGATGACTCCACTAAGATGCATTCACTGCTGCTTGAAATGTCGATAAAACCGCGAGTCTGAACCCGTATAACAGAACGGAACAACCGGTCACACCTGATAGTCTGCTAAACGTGGTGTGGGGACTCGTTCCGTGGGGGGTGCAGCGTTCTTTTGGTCCAAGTTTGCTGTCACTGAAACAAACTGGACTTTTAACTAGCAGATTTCCCTCCTCACCAGAGGCGGTGCTGCATGGAGAAAGTCTTCTTTCAGTCAGACGAGAGGAAAACTGGCTTCTCTATTCACCTTCTTCAGGAAGTCTGGATGGGTGCCGCCATTTTGGTCTACAACGTCCGGTTAGTCAGTGCCGCGGCCGTCTACCACGGCCTCCACGGCACAGATGAGCTACATGAACAGATTTAATGCTGTTTCATGCTGCAAGTGTTCAAACATGAGCAACAGCTGGAAGGAGAGAATCTGACACTTTATTTTGACTCATCACAATTTCTGCCTAGCAACTACCAGTGCTAGCTGCTCTCTAGAGGTGGACTCTAAACCTTTATTCTTTATTTACGGTCTCAGTTTTAAAGAAGCCGTATCATGAAAAATGGACTTTCAGAGCTTTTCAGCATGTTACTGTTATTTCCTCATTAAAACTTCATTTAAGTCGTGTTTTTCTTCATCTGTGCATATGTGAGTGTATATATATAAATATTCAGGCCAAGCTGTAGCTTCCTAAAAAGACTGACTGACATCGGTATACGCAACGAGGTGCACCAATCAGGAAGCCACAAACACGCATGCGCAGCATCGTAGCCAGACGCCCTCTTTGTGGAACAGAAACTCTTAGAGAATCCAAACATATACACACTCTCTGAGGAAGAAACTAACAGCTGCAGGAAGATTTCCTCAGAGACAAACAGCCATCAGCTAACAGACGTTTGATCCAGATTCAGGAGAAAAAGAGTTTTTTAGCTCTAGAGGACGGCATGCTGGGAAAAATGTGGTTATGTTCAGCGTGGGAGTTTATTTGTTGTACTGGACGAACCGACTTGCCAGAAGTGGTTGGATTATAACTTCAGGAGCAGAAAAAAACCTCAACTTTGTGTGTGAACTTCACTCCTGACAACTTCATGAATGTCGGGCAGTAAAGTGTTTTTTTCTCTGGGATTACTTCTGAAACCTGACGCAGTTCCTGCTATAAAAACGCCTCATGGACAGACAACAGCACTGGTGAGAGAAAACGGCTCTCAGATCAATGCTAACTGTTAGCTTATGATTTGTTCGCTAATTTACTTCCATGTCAGGGTCTCTGTTTGTGTACTGTGTATTTCTGTGGTACTTCTGTGGTACTGCGTGTACTTCAAACTCCATATCAGACTGGGTGGAGCATACAGCTCCATAACAGGCTGCTCCGTTTTATCCCGTCGATCAGAGTCCGATTATCCATCAATGTTTACAGATAACATCCATGTGAGCTGCCGGTGTTAAGAACAATTCTGTTACCTTCAGAATCGGTGTCTCTTCCGGGGCGACGTCATGAAATGGACGTAAAACATGTTGTGATTGGTCGAGAGCTCCGTGGTTCAGGACAGTCAGCCATCTTACTTCCATGTTGGAAATTAGACGATAAAAACTGATATTTACACCAGATTAGTTTCTATGGCAACGATGTTTAGCTTATAAATGCCTGGATTTGACTTTTGGAACGTTTGAAAAGCTGATGCAGCTGCTTTTATAATCAGCTCAGCACCTTTTGTAGGATTTTAACTTTCAGATGAGGCAGAACTTGATCATATTTGCAGTTGTGTCCTTAAAACAACTTCAGCCTTTAACTGCCGTAACCTTAGCTAATATAGCTAACTTAGCATGACAGCAAACAACACGGAGCTTCAGCCTGAAGAGATTACACTACTGCTTATTGGGAGAATCGCTACCGAGTGAAATAAAGTCCCGTCCACCCATCCCTGCCATACCGGAGCATCCCAGCGTCTCCCCGGCTCCGTTGGCTCTCACCGACACCCAGGCCCAGTGAGGGGTTGCTGGCTGGACTTGGACTGACACCGGCTTTCAGAAGAACAGGTTTTTATTCTTTATGCAACAGATCGTGAAATTATTGAACGTTAACACTGGCTTTTAATAATAATAATATAATATACTTTATTAATCCCAATAATTTATTAGAGCCAATCAGGAAATTCGGTCTCTGCATTTAACCATCTCAGGTTGAACCTGAGAGCAGGGAGCTGCTAGCTAAAGCGCCCGGGGAGCAGTTGGTGGGGGTTGAGGACCTTGCTCAGGGGTCCATGGTGGTTCCATCTGAGTCACTCAGTTTGAATGAAGAAACAGCGTTATCTTTTGGATGTCAGACATTTTAGAAAACAGGCTGATTTCTCCAGTGGGAGACGAATGAAGTGAAGTTTTGTCTTAACAGAGTTTTTTTGTAGCAGAGAGGAGGGTAATATTTCACAATAAATCGTGTTCACTATCTAAAAATGGGGTTCGTTTAAAATTCTCTGCCTTACGGCTACAGCGTGACGTCCCGACGGCTGCTTCCTCTTTCCTCTGCGTGACCTTCCTGTCATTCAGCCTCCCGTTTTATGAGCGGTGGCAGCAGGTTCTGCCTGGATGAACGTCAGAGTCCCGCGACGCAGAGCCGCGATGCAGAACCGCGACGCAGAGAATTAATTAATGAGTTTATGTTAAAATGTATATGAATATTTTGTCATATGTATAATAAAATGTTGAATGAAATTAATATATCAAATGAATAAAGAAAAAAATATGAGTAAATGAGGCAAAATATCGTTGAAACCACTTATGTTCATCAATAAATTTCATGCTGATTTTTTTCTAGAAGGAAGGTTCATCAAACATCTTGACAAAGGGAAACATTTGTGTTTTTTGTCATTGATTGTCTGAGAATTTTCCCGGTCCGGCCCACGTCAGATGAAATTGTGCCGTATGTGGCCCCTGAACTAAAATGAGTTCGACACCTCTGATCCAGAAGAAAGGTCAGAGTGGACTCTGCTTCTTCAGGAAGCTGAGATCATCTGCACCAGGATGCTGCAGGACAGAAAGGGACCAAAGATCATTGCTGTGGCCATCGCCCTCCAGAACAAGCCAATACCTTCTTCAGATGCTGATAATCATTCAGTTTCAAAGTTTTTCTGTTTTTACAAGGCTTTTTGATTCTATGGTTGGCTCTATCCTGTTATATGCTGCTGGCATTTGGGGCTTTGAGGAAATAAAACATAGCAATGCTCTTCAGAACAGAGCCATTAGATGTTTTCTGGGTCTTCATAAATTCGCTGCTAAATTAGCTGTGGAGGGTGATTATGGGTTGGGAGCCTTGAAGACGGCGTGCGGCAGGACGTTTTTTGTCTCCTGTGATGAGTGATGTGCTGGTGTCCCGGATGAAGACGACGTGCGGCAGGACGTTTTTGTCTCCTGTGATGAGTGATGTGCTGGTGTCCCGGATGAAGACGACGTGCGGCAGGACGTTTTTGTCTCCTGTGATGAGTGATGTGCTGGTGTCCCGGATGAAGACGACGTGCGGCAGGACGTTTTTGTCTCCTGTGATGAGTGATGTGCTGGTGTCCCGGATGAAGACGCCGTGCGCCAGGACGTTTTTGTCTCTGGACTCTGGACAGTATGGACCTGCAGACTGAAACAAAGCTGCTATCACAGCTCTCCGAACAACGCTGATGCAATCGGAGCAAATCTAATCAGAGTATTGATGCAGGTATGAAGGTTGGCGTGCCGCGTGACCGGTGGATGCTTCAGGGTAGACTGGGACGTTTGTCCGCCCGCTCCTGTGGTTTAGTTGAAGCATGGCTGGGGGAGCTTCTCTCTGTTGGTTCTGTCCGTGTTTGGCTTTCGCTGGACGCTGAGGGGGGAGGCGTTTTGTTTTCTAATCTCTCTGCTGTGGGAGGCTCATTCCAGGAATGCTGCTGTGATTTCCCACAGTGAGGGGGCAGGAGGGGGGGGGTGTAACAGGCTGTTTGTGTTCATGCTTTTGAACGTTTCCATAGAGACGCGGGTGCAGATCCAGGAGTCGGTGCGAGGCAAAGACGTGTTCATCATCCAGACCGTGTCCAAGTGAGAAATAAAAACTTATTTTTGACCTTAAGTATCTGCGCGGGCCAGGTTTTGGTAAAACCTCCTCCTCTTCATCGCTTGTTCTCTCCAGGGATGTGAACACCACCATCATGGAGATGCTGATCATGGTGTACGCCTGCAGGACCTCGTGTGCCAGGAGCATCACGGGCGTCCTCCCCTACTTCCCCTACAGCAAGCAGTGCAAGATGAGGAAGAGGGGCTCCATCGTGTCCAAGCTCATCGCCTCCATGATGTGCAAAGCCGGTCAGTACATCGCTGCCGACGGCAACACGGTTAAAGGGACAGTACACCCACACAATGATGCTCCTTCATCTTCTCCTCATCCTCACGCTGAGCAAGACTCGGGAGCACTTTTTAATATCTCAAATGCAGCCGGAGATCCGGGGGGGGGGGGGGGGGGTCATTATCCACCAGCTTTGAACTCCATTATATGAAAGTTGGGGGGGGAAACAAAACCCCCCTGGATCTCCGGCTGCATTTGAGATATTAAAAAGTGCTCCAGAGTCTTGCTCAGTGTGAGGATGAGGAGAAGATGAAGGAGCCTCATTTGTGGGTGAACTATCCCTGAAACCTGTGATGAGACGTGTGTGCGTGTCTGTGTGCGTGTGTGCGTGTGTGTGCGTGTGTGCGTGTGTGTGTGTGTGCGTGTGTGTGCGTGTGTGTGCGTGTCTGTGCGTGTGTGTGCAGGCCTCACACACCTGATCACCATGGACCTCCATCAGAAGGAGATTCAGGGCTTCTTCAACATCCCGGTGGACAATCTGAGAGCCTCCCCGTTCCTGCTGCAGTACATCCAGGAGGAGGTAACGCCGCTAACCACGGTTGTTTACCACAACAGGCTGATATCTTCCGCTGCGTACACAACAAACGCGATTTGGGCGTCAGGTCTGCATGCGAGGTCAGTGGCTGATGCAGGTCTAGTTGCGTTTCGCACGTCGAGTTTTGAGATTTTCAGCGTTTCGCACGTCACGGGCAGCAGACGGTGGAGTTGGAAAATCTGAACGTCGACCAATCAGAGCTGCTCAGTGTCATGACACAGACACACATTTTCTGAAGAACCAGGAGAACCTGGTCTCTCTGCAGACAGAGGAGGATTAACGGTGATCTGTGTCCGGTTTCTGAACGGCGGTCTGATGACCTGGGGTCTGTTGCACGAAGCAGGTTTAATGAAACTCTGAATGTTGTTTAACCCTGAAATTCGGGAAACTGAGTTTTCCGTGACACAAAGGTCGGTAACTCAACCCAGGGAAAGAGGAGGAACAATAGCCTGTTTCACGAAGAGGGGGAACTTAAACCCTCGGTCAGTTACCATGGTAACACTCTCTGAAACTAACCGAGTCAGGAGCAGGTTAGTGTGGAGAAACCCTGAGTTTCTCTCTGTCTCCGCCCACTTTCAGCCACACTCACCGTTTCATTTCCTCATTCATTCATTCATCAGCGGTGAGTTTTGGCTGCTGCCGTCTCAAATTAAACATGTTAAAATAAATCAGTCGGTAGGTTACATCCTTATCTTTTGATGAGGATTTCATGGAGTAAGATGCTGCACGAAGGGTTAAACATTTAGAGATCGTTATCAGACCACGAGCAGAAGTTTAATTTCCGACAGTTGTGATTTCTGACGTTACAGTTACACATCAGTCACTTATCTATCTTGATGCAGGAAATGGGGCGCATGTTTGACACCCAAATCACGTTTGGTGTCGCAGCGTTTGTTTTAGTCTTTTGCCTAAAATGTTTAGGTTTAGTCATAATTTTGTCATCTTGATTCAGTTTAAGTCTATGAAAATGATATTCTAATCGACTAAAATACAGTCGAGTTACTAAAAATGGGGTCAAATGTAAATGAGTAAGTTATGTATCAGGCATGCACAGACAGATTTTGTTTATTTAAAAATAAAAAGTGCATTTTTATGCAATTTGCCTTCTTTAGATATAAAACACACACTCGTCCTCTGAATTATTCATACCCTCCAAATAAAGAAAAGGCTCAATTCACTATAGCCACCGAAGAAAAAAACTTCTGACATAAAAGTCAGAATTCTGAGATCAAAGTCAGAATTCTGAGATCAAAGTCAGATTTCTGACTTTATGGTAATTTTGAAAAAAAAAAAATCCTAAAATATGTCTTTTTTAAAAAGTTCTTTCAGAATTGTTGTATTGTTGCAGCGGCCTGATCCTCATGCGTATAATTCTGTTATTTGATCAGCGAGTGTGAAGGTTGTAATCCTGAATGAACGGTAACTTCTGAACCCGCAGATCCCCGACTACAGAAACGCCGTCATCGTTGCCAAATCTCCAGCTTCTGCCAAAAGGTAAACATCCTCCTTCCCTGCTCTGATATCGGTTCAGATCTCAGCCAGTTAAAGCCGTCATAGCTTTATTTTTAGTTTCTGTTATTAGTTAGTCATTGTCATTTATCATTATCATTATCAATTATCATTATCATTTTAAACACCGTGGAAACATGAGAAACAAACATTTTCCTTTTATTTACTGTTTGTTACCGAAAATTATTGAGGTTAAAAAACGATGCACTGGTAGATATTTAACCTGTATCGGTCTGACTAATAGGTGTCTTACGTTCCGTATCGGTCTGACTGGTAGGTGATTAACGTCCAGTATCGGTCTGACTGGTAGGTGATAAACGTCCGGTATCGGTCTGACTGGTAGGTGATTAACGTCCGGTATCGGTCTGACTAATAGGTGATTAACGTCCAGTATCGGTCTGACTGGTAGGTGATTACGTCCAGTATCGGTCTGACTGGTAGGTGATAAACGTCCGGTATCGGTCTGACTGGTAGGTGATTAACGTCCGGTATCGGTCTGACTGGTAGGTGATTAACGTCCGGTATCGGTCTGATTGGTAGGTGATTAACGTCTGGTATCGGTCTGATTGGTAGGTGATTAACGTCCGGTATCGGTCTGACTGGTAGGTGATTAACGTCCAGTATCGGTCTGACTAATAGGTGTCTAACATCCAGTATCGGTCTGAGTAATAGGTGTCTTACGTTCTGTATCGGTCTGAGTAATAGGTGTCTTACGTCCGGTATCGGTCTGACTAATAGGTGTCTTACGTCCGGTATCGGTCTGACTAATAGGTGTCTAACGTCCGGTATCGGTCTGACTAATAGGTGTCTAACGTCGGGTATCGGTCTGACTAATAGGTGTCTTACGTCCGGTATCGGTCTGACTAATAGGTGTCTTACGTCCGGTATCGGTCTGAGTAATAGGTGTCTTACGTCCGGTATCGGTCTGACTAATAGGTGTCTTACGTCCGGTATCGGTCTGACTAATGGGTGTCTTACGTCCGGTATCGGTCTGACTAATAGGTGTCTAACGTCCGGTATCGGTCTGACTAATAGGTGTCTAACGTCGGGTATCGGTCTGACTAATAGGTGTCTTACGTCCGGTATCGGTCTGACTAATAGGTGTCTCACGTCCGGTATCGGTCTGACTAATAGGTGTCTCACGTCCGGTATCGGTCTGACTAATAGGTGTCTAACGTCCTGTATCGGTCTGACTAATAGGTGTCTTACGTCCGGTATCGGTCTGACTAATAGGTGTCTCACGTCCGGTATCGGTCTGACTAATAGGTGTCTAACGTCCTGTATCGGTCTGACTAATAGGTGTCTTACGTCCGGTATCGGTCTGACTAATAGGTGTCTAACGTCCGGTATCGGTCTGACTAATAGGTGTCTAACGTCCGGTATCGGTCTGACTGATAGGTGTCTAACGTCCGGTATCGGTCTGACTGATAGGTGTCTTACGTCCGGTATCGGTCTGACTAATAGGTGTCTTACGTCCGGTATCGGTCTGACTAATAGGTGTCTAACGTCCGGTATCGGTCTGACTAATAGGTGTCTAACGTCCGGTATCGGTCTGACTAATAGGTGTCTTACGTCCGGTATCGGTCTGACTAATAGGTGTCTAACGTCCGGTATCGGTCTGACTAATAGGTGTCTAACGTCCGGTATCGGTCTGACTAATAGGTGTCTAACGTCCGGTATCGGTCTGACTAATAGGTGTCTAACGTCCTGTATCGGTCTGACTAATAGGTGTCTAACGTCCGGTATCGGTCTGACTAATAGGTGTCTAACGTCCGGTATCGGTCTGACTAATAGGTGTCTAACGTCCAGTATCGGTCTGACTAATAGGTGTCTAACGTCCGGTATCGGTCTGACTAATAGGTGTCTTACGTCCGGTATCGGTCTGACTGGTAGGTGATTAACGTCCGGTATCGGTCTGACTAATAGGTGTCTAACGTCCGGTATCGGTCTGACTAATAGGTGTCTAACGTCCGGTATCGGTCTGACTAATAGGTGTTTAACGTCCGGTATCGGTCTGACTAATAGGTGTCTAACGTCCGGTATCGGTCTGACTAATAGGTGTCTAACGTCCGGTATCGGTCTGACTAATAGGTGTCTAACGTCCGGTATCGGTCTGACTGATAGGTGATTAACGTCCGGTATCGGTCTGACTGGTAGGTGATTAACGTCCGGTATCGGTCTGACTAATAGGTGTCTAACGTCCGGTATCGGTCTGACTAATAGGTGTCTAACGTCCGGTCTCGGTCTGACTGATAGGTGTCTAACGTCCGGTATCGGTCTGACTAATAGGTGTCTAACGTCCGGTATCGGTCTGACTAATAGGTGTCTAACGTCCGGTATCGGTCTGACTGGCAGGTGATTAACGTCCGGTATCGGTCTGACTGGTAGGTGATTAACGTCCGGTATCGGTCTGACTAATAGGTGTCTTACGTCCGGTATCGGTCTGACTAATAGGTGTCTAACGTCCGGTATCGGTCTGACTGATAGGTGTCTAACGTCCGGTATCGGTCTGACTGGCAGGTGATTAACGTCCGGTATCGGTCTGACTAATAGGTGTCTAACGTCCGGTATCGGTCTGACTAATAGGTGTCTAACGTCCGGTATCGGTCTGACTAATAGGTGTCTAACGTCCGGTATCGGTCTGACTAATAGGTGTCTAACGTCCGGTATCGGTCTGACTGATAGGTGTCTAACGTCCGGTATCGGTCTGACTAATAGGTGTCTAACGTCCGGTATCGGTCTGACTGGTAGGTGATTAAGCGTCCGGTATCGGTCTGACTAATGGGTGTCTAACGTCCGGTATCGGTCTGACTAATAGGTGTCTAACGTCCGGTATCGGTCTGACTAATAGGTGTCTAACGTCCGGTATCGGTCTGACTGGCAGGTGATTAACGTCCGGTATCGGTCTGACTGATAGGTGTCTAACGTCCGGTATCGGTCTGACTGGCAGGTGATTAACGTCTGGTATCGGTCTGACTAATAGGTGTCTAACGTCCTGTATCGGTCTGACTAATAGGTGTCTAACGTCCAGTATCGGTCTGACTGGCAGGTGATTAACGTCCGGTATCGGTCTGACTAATAGGTGTCTAACGTCCGGTATCGGTCTGACTGGTTCAACATCCAGTATCGGTCTGGTTCTAATGGTTTTCATGAACCGTCTTGTGTCCGCAGAGCTCAGTCGTTCGCCGAGCGGCTGCGTCTGGGCATCGCTGTGATCCACGGAGAAGCTCAGGACGCCGAGTCGGACCAGGTGGACGGCCGACATTCCCCACCCACTGTCAAGACCACGGGAGCCATTCACCCCAGCATGGAGATACCACGTAAAGCACCCAGAGACAAAGTCTGACTCTTTTAGGCCGCTGTTGTTCCAGTGGTGTCAAACCTAGGGCTGGAGGATAATTAATATATATAATAGGGTTTAATATAAAAAAAGAGGGTCAATAAAAGTTCAATATAGAAGCACAGTTTTCCGCTGTAGCCTATCGGGTAGCATGACACTACAGTCACTCCTTCCAGCAAACCAATCACAAACGCAGACCCAGGTAAAGGCTGAATTGAAATTCAGTGTTATTCCCCTTTCAGACTTCTAGTGGAAAGCGGTAACATTGCGAACTCTGTCCTTTATAACGCTGCATTCAGACATGCGTACAGGTCTTTTACCTCGGAGATGTAGCGGACATGTACATGTACATGTATAAGAGCGGAAATGTTGCGGCATGTGTTTGGCCGAAAGCAAAGAAAATGTCTGGAAGAGTTGAAGGGAGAGTGGGGCTGTGCTGAGTTTTCTGAAACATTTTGTGATGCATGAAAGCGCCGGGACACGATAAGACCGCAAGGAAGCAGCATGTTTGAAAAGATGAGTCTGTTTAAAGAGCGGATGGTCTTTACCGCTCATGTTCTGCAATGCAAGTCTGAAAACGGCTTTAATTAGATCTTTTCTAAAATGGCCAGGGCTGCACCTAAAAAAGCTTTTAATTTGATAATGGCTCTTTTTTTTTTTTTTTGATAAATATCGATATCGATCGATATAGATTTTTTTTTTATCGATAATCTTTTTTTCTATATCGTCCAGCCCTAGTCAAACCTGTCATTTGTTTCCAGTGCTGATCCCTAAAGAGAAGCCTCCCATCACTGTGGTCGGCGACGTAGGAGGACGCATCGCCATCATCGTGGTAGGTGGAACCATGCAGACTCCAGCACATCCTCAGCTTACAAGCTGCACAAACCGGAGTATTTATGACCTTTAGCCTCTTATTTCTGGACACTAGGACTCGTGTCCAAGAGTCACGAGTCCTGCAGTCACAGTTGTTAGCCCGACACAAACAGCTGAAACCAAAGAGGGAGGCAGGTACAAGGCGGTATCGCACAAAAACACGATATATTAACTGAGACCAAGGAAAAACACATAAGTCATGAGCTCACAGTGAAGTGTGGATTCATCGGCCGCATACGTCACAGCGGCGCGTCCAGTACCGTTTCTGTCCCGCAGCTTTAACTGGTCGAGTTTGTCCTGCAGGATGACATCATCGACGACGTGGACAGCTTCGTGGCGGCAGCAGAGACGCTGAAGGAGAGAGGAGCCTACAAGATCTTCGTCATGGCAACGCACGGCCTCCTCTCCTCCGAGGCTCCCAGATTCATCGAGGAGTCGGCCATCGACGAGGTGAGAGCTCGCTCGCCCGAAACCTTCTCTGTTAGGGATCCACCCATAGCGTGGGTTTGGTTTTATAGGGCCAATACCAATATTTTCTCATCAGCCTCGGTTGATACAACAAAAAAACAAGCTTAAAAATAACTCAACTGAGTAATTAATAATTAATACATTTGATTTAGATATTTATATATTTTTTATTTTGGAAGTGACTTTAAATTTTAATGTAAGAATGCAGGTGTAAACGCACCTGATGGGTGATTTATTAAACATATGAAAATATTTTGTGGCGAAAGTACAAGAGAGAGAGAGGGAGAGGAATAAAGTTTCAAGTAATCTGCTTAATATACAAAATATAAGGTACAGTTGTAGAAAATGACACTTCTTCAAAGCTGGGGTGGAATTTATTCACTTGAATCGTAATGTAGCAGCTGAAAAAGTCCTGGAAAAGTCCTGGAAAATAGAACCCTGCACTGTTCACCAGAAAGGTGCTCCAATGTGTCTGGGACAGTTTTTTTTTTTTTTTTTTTATTATTATTATTTCCAACCATAGTTCATAACCAACAATTTATTTCACTAAATTATAATTTTGCAAATTTTTTTATTATTAATTTCTTTAGTTTCTTGTTATTTGAATAATTATTGTGAATTTCTTTAATTGGAGGGTATGAATAATTTTGAGGATGATTGTATTAAAAAGAAACTGCACTTATAAATATTAAATAGAAAAGTTAAACTCATTTATAAAATATTTTTTTGATAATAAAAAAAAAAGGCTAAATTATGCAGTGTGGGGGTGTCAGCCGATACCAGCAAAAACTACAAATATCGGTGTCTCCTTATTGCCGTGCTGGCTCCTCCTCATCCTCTGCCGTGTCTCCTCAGGTGGTGGTGACCAACACCATCCCCCACGAGCTGCAGAAGCTCCAGTGTCCGAAGATCAAGACGGTGGACATCAGCATGATCCTGTCGGAGGCCATCCGCCGCATCCACAACGGGGAGTCCATGTCCTACCTGTTCCGCAACATCGGGGTGGACGACTGAGCCCACGCGTGTCCTCACTCTCCCTCCTGTCCCACACTAACCAGTAAACCCAGTCTCTACCCCGAGGTCGCGTCTGGGTTGGTGGTGCCGCTGCCACATAAAAACAAACACATCCATGTCTTGCTACACTTGTGGGGACCATGCTTAAACTTCGCCCTAATCTTAACTGCCATGTAATCTGTAAACCAAGTCCATGTCTTCACGAGCATGTTGAGTTCTTAAAGACCCACAAATATAGCAAAACAATTAGGGCTGGGAAAAATATCCATATGCTGAAATATTGCGATATTTTCACATGCAGATTTTGTATCGATCTATTTTAACTGTGAAATCTCGCGAAATTTTGCTAGTAAAATAGATTGATACCACATTTTCAAATATCGATATATCAGCTTGTGAAAATGTCACGATATTTCAGTGCATCGATTAGGGCTGGGAAAAATATCGATATAAATATCGATACACTGGAATTTTGCAATAATTTCATATGGAGATTTCATATCGATATTTGAAAATGTGGTATCGGATCTATTTTACCTATGAAACCTTGCAAAATTTCGTTTGTAAAATAAATTGATACCACATTTTTTAATATTAATATGATATCAGCTTATGAAAATATCTTTATTTCAGTGTATCGATTAGGGCTGGAAAAAATATTGATACACTGAAATTTTGCGATATTTTCATATGCAGATTTTATTTAAAAATATTATTTTACCAAGGAAATCTCACAAGATTTTATTGTTCTCTTTCAAATTCTCACAAAAACCCGCGAGATTTCATAACAGAACGATGAAATCTCGTGAGATTTTGTTGGTAAAATCAATGCCACATTATTAAATATCGATTAATATCAGCATGTAAAAATATCACGATATTTCAGAGTATCGATTAGGGCTGGGAAAAAAATATTGACTCACTGGAATATCAAGATGTTTTCATATGCTGATATATCAATATTTTAAAACGCGGTATCGATCTATTTTGTCATTCTGTTGTGAAATCTTGTGAGATTTCATTGGTAAAATAGATCAATATCGCACTTTCAAATATTAATATGAGATCTGCTTATGAAAATATCACGATATTTCAGTGTATCGATATTTTTTCCTATCCCTAAAAACAATCCAGTATACACAGAAAATCTTCCTCCTCAGCCTCAGAAATGCAACAAATGTTGAATAAATGCTGAAACTGGCACATAAGTATCTGACTGGAATCATAAACTTAACCCTTTCCAGGGAACTTGACTCGATAATAAAGTACTTGTGTACTTTTAACAAAGTGGTGGGTTTATAGCTGACCACACACCTTCTCTGCTCCGTGTCCTTAAACGCCTCGGCCACCTGCATCCTTCTGTGTTGCCTCCATAAACATGTTTAGTCGTAGTCGGTCCGTGTTTGTGCTGAACGTTACGTGTGAATGAGATTGTCCTGCGAGAGCGCCAGTGCCTTCCTCCCGTTTGTTACATTCACGGTTCACGCGCATGCTTGGGTCCACATCTGGTTTCTAATCATTGGAAGTGGTGGGAGCGATGCGTTCAGGGTACACTCCCAGCTTTTAGCCATGTCCGTGTAGCTGCCATGGAAGATGCCCCGGTGGTTTTATCTGAACTGGAATCATCAGTCTGGTTATTACGGGCAGCCGTTTACGTTACGTGCCATTGTCCGTGCTTCCTCGTGTTTTAACGTTGGGTCATGCCACAAACGCACACCCATGCCTTTCAGCTAGAAGTTCTGGATCAGAGGAGCTCGCGTTCGCTTCCTTCGTTCCTCGTCATGTAGAGATTAACTTTAGTGGTCAGTGTAGTTTCTCAGCACGACTTCCAGAAACGTCCCGAACTTCGGCTGCAGCAGAAACGTTTCTGGCCAGCTGTACTTGACTGAAGCAGGTCTTTGTCACTTTGCCAGATGTTCCGAAAAATGTTTTTGTATTTATTTTCAGCACTTGATATGAATAAATATGAGCTGTACAAATAAACATGCTGTTCTGGAGTTTGTTTGCTCATGGGAAAGCTAACAGGTAGGGATGTTCGATATTGGCTTTTTTTTTTACCGATATCAACTGATACTGATCTCTGCAGACAACTGTGAGGTTGCATCTCTCATATTCTGAGAGATGCTATATTCTGCTCCAAGAGCAAAGATCCCAGAATATCCTTGACCTGTTATTTCCGCGTACTGCCCGCAGGACGCCATGTATTTTTCATAAATATGTATTTTGCTCTGTGTACATTCTAAGTACCTACACGTTAAACACCATCGGAAAGCTGAGATTCTTGAGATTTCACTGATTTAAACCATTACAGGCTGCAATAATAACTGTAGATTCAGAAAACACTTATTTCAAACCAGCAACAAATACAAAAGTTTATGTATTTTACCTTTGAAGCTGTACTGTTATCCAGTAACAGGTGATACTGCAACAAAAACGGTCCTATTTCATCAGCGAAGGTCAAATAATTGGTCCACAGCCAGTCTTTCATCCATCAAGGCCCATTTACCACGGCCGTAAGCATTAATAATATCCATCTGATGCACATTTTCCATATACAGGGAGTGCAGAATTATTAGGCAAGTTGTATTTTTGAAAATTAATTTTATCATTGAATAACCATGTTCTTAATGAACCCAAAGGCTCAATATGAAGTTGGAGTGGGGCTTTTTTTTTAGTTTTAGCTATTTTAGGAGGATATCTGTGTGTGCAAGTGACTGTTACTGTGCATAATTATTAGGCAACTTAATAAACAAATATATCCCTATTTCAATTATTTATTTTCACCAGGGAAACAAATATAACAGCTCAATATTCACAAATATACATTTCTGACATTCAAAAACAAAACAGAAACAAATCAGTGAGCAATATAGCCACCTTTCTTTGCAAGGACACTGAAAAGCCGCCATCCATGGATCCTGTCAGTGTTTTGATCTGTTCACCATCAACATTGCGTGCAGCAGCAACCACAGCCTCCCAGACACTGTTCAGAGAGGTGGACTGTTTTCCCTCCTTGTAAATCTCACATTTGATGAGGGACCACAGGTTCTCTATGGGGTTCAGATCAGGTGAACAAGGAGGCCATGTCATTAGTTTTTCTTCTTTTAGAGCCTTTCTTGCAGCCACACTGTGGAGTACTTGGATGCGTGTGATGGATCATTGTCCTGCATGAAAATCAGGTTTTTCTTGAAGGATGCGGACTTCTTCCTGTACCACTGCTTGAAGAAGGTGTCTTCCAGAAACTGGCAGTAGGACTGGGAGTTGAGCTTGACTCCATCCTCAACCCGAAAAGGCCCCACAAGCTCATCTTTGATGATAGCAGCCCATACCAGTACCCCACCTCCACCTTGCTGGCGTCTGAGTGGGACTGGAGCTCTCTGGCCTTTACCGATCCAGCCACGGGCCCATCCATCTGGCCCATCCAGACTCACTCTCATTTCATCAGTCCATAAAAGCTTAGAAACATGAGTCTGAGATATTTCTTGGCCCAGTCTTGACGTTTCAGCTTGTGTGTCTTGTTCAGTGGTGGTGGTTTTTCAGCCTTTCTTACCTTGGCCATGTCTCTGAGCATTGCACACCTTGCACTGGAGTGCTTTTGGGCACTCCAGTGATGTTGCAGCTCTGAAATATGGCAAAACTGCTGGCAAGTGGCATCTTGGCAGCTGCACGCTTGACTTTTCTCAGTTCATGGGCAGTTATTTTGCGCCTTGGTTTTTCCACGTTTCTTGCGACCCTGTTGACTATTTTGAATGAAACGCTTGATTGTTGGATGATCACGCTTCAGAAGCTTGGACATTTTAAGAGTGCTGCATCCCTCAGCCCTCAGCAGATCTCCTTAAGACAAGACAATTTCCACACGTGTATTTAGCTGGTTATAATTCTAGACAAAGAGGTGTAGCTATTCTGGTTAATAGCAGGTTAAAATTTGACATGGATGACATAATCAGAGATCCACAAGGCAGATTTATAATAGTCACATTAAATGTTCAGAATCTTAAGGTATGTATTGCGAATTTATATGGACCGAATATCGATGACCCATTATTCTTTGACTCATTTTTCTCTGCTTTGCATAAGTACTCAGATAGAGCAATATTACTGGGCGGAGACTTCAACATGGTGTGTGATCCAGAAATAGACAGGCTTAGTCCAGCAGGAAACAGTAAAAGATGGCAGTCATTAGAAATTGTTAAACAGTACATGAAGGACTTTGGCCTCTGTGATGCGTGGCGATCACTCAACCCCACCACGAGACAATATACCTTCTATTCTGCGGTCCACCACTCCTATTCTAGATTAGATTACTTTTTAATCAGCAGCTCACTGATGAGTGAAATCTCAGAAATAGAAATCCACCCAATAACCATCAGTGATCATGCACCAGTATCAGTAGCTCTGAGAAATAAAACTGTTAAACCAACAACGAGGAGTTGGAGATTCAACACCTCATTACTGAAAGATCCTGAGTTTATCAGCTATTTCAAAAGAGAATGGTCCATTTATCTAGAGAACAACGACTTACCAGAAACCCCAGCATGTGTCCTTTGGGAAGCAGGTAAAGCAGTAATGCGAGGAAAAATAATTTCCTTCTCTTCTCATAAGAAAAAAAAAGGAAGCTGCAAGAACCTCAGAATTAGAAATCAAAATTAAATCACTAGAAGAAGCCTATCAGGTCGACCCGGAGGAACACATGCTGAATGACATAAGGAAACTCAAGCTTGAGTTAAACAAAATAATAGACCAAAAAACGCAATTCCTGGTTCAAAGACTTCGTTTAGAAAACTTCGATCACAGTAACAAGTCTGGCAAGCTTCTAGCTAATCAGTTAAAAATAAACAAGGAAAAAGCGACAATCTCCTCAATTAAAGACTCAGAAGGAAGTATCAGCCATGATCCTGACCAGATAAATAATATCTTTAGAAATTTCTACAGAACACTATATAAATCACAAATAAACCCCACAGATGATGATATTAATCAATTTCTCAATAATCTAATTCTCCCAAAACTACAACAGGAAAATATGACGGCTTTAGATTCACCCCTCTCAATAAATGAATTACATGACGCTCTGCAACATATGCCCAATAACAAAGCCCCAGGCCCAGATGGGTATCCGGCCGAATTTTACAAAGAGTTCTGGACAATTCTGGCTCCCACTTTTTATAAAATGATACTAGAAATAAAAGAGAAACAGAAAATACCATCAAATATGAATTCAGCAAATATCACCGTATTATTAAAACCAGGAAAAGACCCGACACTTCCAGCTAGTTATCGGCCAATCTCATTAATAAATGTAGATCTTAAGATAATCAGCAAAGCACTCGCTAAAAGGATAGAAAAAATAACTCCTTTGATAATACACCCTGATCAAACTGGTTTTATTAAAGGTCGACATTCTTCTACTAACACACGCAGGCTGATTAATCTAATAGACTACGCTACCATTCATAATCTAGAATCCACTATCATCTCGTTAGATGCAGAAAAAGCCTTCGATCGTGTTAACTGGAAATTCCTGTTTGCAACATTAAATAAATTTGGTTTTGGTCCTTATTTCATAGACTGGATAAAAATACTTTATAACAACCCTAATGCATGTGTGAGGACCAATGACCAAACTTCTCCAAGTTTCAGTTTACAGCGAGGCACCAGGCAGGGCTGCCCGCTCTCCCCTTCACTTTTTGCCATTTTCATTGAACCACTAGCAGCTGCTATAAGACAGGACAGAGATATTAAAGGGATCCCCGGCAAAAATCTAGAACATAAAATAAGTCTTTATGCAGATGACGTGCTACTTTTCCTACAGAACTCATCATCATCACTCTCTCAGACAATCGCATTAATCAATAAGTTTTCAATGATATCTGAGTACTCTATTAACTGGTCCAAGACTACAGCTTTATCTCTTAATTGTATTTTACAAAACATTCCTGATATTACAATACAGTCTGGTAACTTCAGATATTTAGAGGAATAAACATTTCTTCAAAACTTCCAGAGTTAATAAAGCTAAATTATGTTCAGCTATTAAAGTCAATAGAGGAAGATCTCACACGATGGAAGCACTTACCCATATCACTCATGGGGAGAGTTGCTACCATTAAAATGATGGTTCTACCGAAAATCAACTATTTGTTCTCAATGATACCCACCAAACCTTCCTCCAGTTGGTTTAAGTCACTGGACTCTCACATTTCCAAATTCCTCTGGAAAAATAAACCATCACGTATCAGTTTAAAAACCTTACAACAGGTAAAAGACCGGGGAGGGTTAGACTCACCCAATTTCAATCATTATTTTCTAGCAAATAAGCTACAATTTATCGCCAAATGGTTGAAACCTACCCATCTAGATGAACCGTGGCTAGACACAGAACAAGCATTATGTGAGGATCTGGATGTCTCTGATTTGCCGTTCATCAGTTCAGCAGTCAGATCTCATAAATGCTTTAAAAGTATCAACATCTGCTCTACTCTGAAAGCATGGTGGGAATTCCTGAAATTAACAGAGTCTTCTATTATTCCATGTAAACTCACTCCCATCTGGAATAATCTGGATATTCTACAAAACAAGAAAATGATTAATTTTGTGCATTGGAAGGATAAAGGAGTAAAACAATTACAACATATCATTGAAAATGGAAAATTCCTGTCATTTAATACACTTACCTTACAATACGGGATCAGTAGTACTAAATTCTTAGAATACCATCAACTTAAATCTATATTAAGCAAAAAATATACCCCTAACCAACTGAACCTGCAGACTCCGGTCAGGGTCGCAGAATTCCTGAATCTCTCTATCCCCAAACTACTGTCGAAAATATATAGATTATTATTAAAACTGGATGATTCAATTTCCCTTCCAACTTCGAAGTGGGAGGCTGACTTGTCCAGAACCCTTAACCAAAACACATGGACACAGATATGTTTAAACACGTTCCTAATGACTAAAAACTCAAATATGCAGTTGATACAATTCAAGGTTTTACACAGAGTACATTACACAGGACAGAGGATGTTCAAGATGGGTCTGTCACCTTCAAATATTTGTTTGCACTGCAATGAGAATACAACAGACAATTATCTTCACGCCTTGTGGTCTTGTCCACCTGTCCAGAGGTTTTGGCTTCAGGTATGTGATGACCTGTCAACGTGGCTCAGGTGTAACTTTCCTGTAAGCCCCACACTGTGTTTACTGGGGGACTTGGATGAGATCAACACGGTAACCAACTATGCACATATGATACTTACTGTATTATGTATTGCAAAGAAAACTATCTTGGTAAACTGGAAATCCAAAAATAATCTGAGCATTAGCCAGTTTAGGAATTTCTTAGTAGACCATATCAGTATTGAGACGATGTCTGCCTCCTCTAAGAACCAGTTAGATGAATTCCACTCCCTCTGGTCCCCTGTGATTAGCTCCATCACTTAACGTTGGTGTAGGAGAGCCGCCTCGGCGATGTGGGGGTTGGGTGCTGGCGAGTGCTTGATGGCTATGGATCCCTGGCAGTTGACTTGGGGGGGGTCTGGGCTGCCTAGCCGCTGGGGCGGGGCAGTATCCAGCCCGATGGGGGGCATGGGGGTCAGCGGTTGGGGCTGCTCTGCGGCGGTGGGCGGGTCGCTGGTGGGGCCCTGGCCGGTGGCTGTCGGCTGGCGCCGGGTGGCCGGGGTCGTCCCGGGGCGGGGGGGGCGGGGGGTCCTGGGCCCCGGTGCTCCGGGGTGGCCCCTGCCTCCGGGGCCGGGGGACCCGGCTTGGCGCTGGGGGGGGCGGGCCGGCGGGACGTGCCTCGTCTGGATTTGGCCGGTCCTCACGACCTGGTGACGTCTAGTCACTGCACCGGGGGCCGGGGCGCCTCTGCTGTGTGCGTGCGGGTGTGTGTGCTGGTGGGGGTGTGTGTGTGGTGGGGCTGGGGGGTGTATCGTTGTCGTGTCTGTGTCGGGATGTGGGCATTAGGGATGTTGGTGTCGCGGGAGCGGCTATATGGGGGGTGTGGATTTCCCCTGTGCTGGTCCTGCGTGTGGGGCTCTGGGGGTCGCGGACGGAGCTGCGCTTTCCGCCGGGGTGCTTGGTTTTCGGCGGACCCGTGGTCGTGTCGTGTCGTATCGATGTTGGGGTGTCTGGCGTGGCTGTCGGGGTGTGGGGTTTTGTCCATATCGTTCAGCTCTAGTGTGTGGAGGTGGGGGGTTGCGGGGTGGCCGGGTCTTTTCCGCGCCGGGGTGCCTGTCCTGCCCAGCTGCTGTGTCGGTGGGGCTGGCCTGCGCCGGTGGTCTCGTGCGGGTTGGTCTCGCGTGGTCCGGGGGCTGGGGGTGGTGGACTTGTGGCGGGGGGGGGGCTGGTGGCCCCGTGGTCCCCGTCCTTGGTATGTGTGGGTGGGTGTGTGACTGGAGGGGGGGCGTGAATGCGGTTGTGTGTGTGTATGGCTGCCTGTGGGGGTGTGTGGAGATGGGTGGGTGGGTGGGGGTGCATGGATGATGGGTGTTTGGGTGTGGGGGTGATGGTGCATTGGTGGGGTTTGTGTGTGTCGGGTTGGGGGGGGAGGAAAGGGGGGGGGAAAAAAGAAAAAAAGAAAAAAATTGCAGCTCTGCGTGCCTCTTGGGGGGTTTGCGAGGCCTGGGGATGTTGGGCCGGTGACTCTGGCCCCTCCGCCGACCCTTTCCGCTCCCGTCCCTTTTCCCCCCTCCCTGGCCTGGGGTGGTCGAGCGCCCCCAGGGGCCGAGGCTGGCCCCTCTGTGGTGAACGCCGGACGCCGGGCCGTGGGGGCGGCCATGCCTGCCCCCTTCTGCCCTGGGGGGATCCCGGGAGGCAGGGGTACCTAATGCCGGTAACGGCTCTTCTTCCAGGGGGGGGAATTCATACCCCCCTGGTCTCCTTTCCCAAGACCTCCCCCCCCCCTGCTCTACCTCACACACACACACGTAGGGTTTTGGGGAGGGTGCGTGTCAAGCGGGCGTGGTGAGGGAGGGCACCAAAGTGCCTTTGCTTGCCACGTCTAGAGACAGCCTGCTCCCCAGTTTTAACCACACTTAGACACCTAAACACATAAAACAACAACAGCTCACAACCACTTCTGAGGGGCGGGCCATATAGTGTGTGGAGGGAGGGAGGGGCCGGTTGGGGGGTCATGCCCCCTACGCGACCCCACTCCCGGCATGACTTGGCACTGCCCCTCAGTTTTAACTGCAAACAACACACATCTTACACACACAGTTATGAGCGGGGGGTGGGGGGGGACAGGGTCCTTTCATACCCCGGTCTCCCGGGCGCTACTGGGGGGAGGGAGGGGACAGTGGCTGCTTCACGTGCCAGTGGTTAAGGCTGGCTGCATTGCGGGGGATCTGCTGGCCTGGGGGATGCCTGGCCTGCTGCGTCCGGGGGTGGGGGATGGGGGGTGGTGGTGGGGGGGGGGGGGGGGCGTGTTGGGGGCTTGGAGCTCACGGCTCCCTCCCCGGCCCGAGCTACCACTCAGGGGGCACGAGGGCATGGGCAAGAGAGAGGTGGGTATGTGAGGATAACGAATGAGAGTGTGAAAGAGGAAATGTGGGAGGGAGGAACTTGGGCTGGAAGAGGGAGGAGATGTGGGTAAGTGGTTGGAGGAAAGGGGGGATGGAGGAAGGAGTGGCATGCTCGTGAGTGTCTAGTAGGGATGGTCATAAGGGGCTGAAGGAAGGAAGGGCGGGAGTGTGATAGGTCAGAGGGATGGGCGGGGCTGGACATGTAAGGGGGGGACTGTATGGGGTATTGGGGGTATAGGGAGGTGTGGGCGTATGTGTGGGGGGGTAGGGAGGGGTTGGTGCAGCTTTGTGGGGGGAGTGCATGTGTGTGTTAGAGGGTATGAGGAGGTGGGGGTAGGTGTGGACGGTAGAGTGAGGAGAGTGTTGGGGGTGGAGGGAGGAGTGAGTGTGGGTATGTAAGGTCGGAGAGCGGAGTGGGTGGGTGTATGTGTGTGTGTGGGGGGTACACGGAGGTGTTGGGTAGGGCTGGGCGGTGTGGGCGGAGGTTCGTATCTCGGTGTTCGTGCCGGGCATCTTGGTGTCGGTGTGGTGCGGTGTGGCTGCGGGTTGGTTGGGGGCCGGGCGCTTTGGTGGGGGGTGCGGTTTTGTTTGTGGCTTCCGGGGCTTTGTATGCGGGGCGGGCGCGGGGGGGATCTGTATCTTGTGTGTGGTTGCTCTTGCGGTATTGATGTCTTGGGTGCCCGTGTCTCGATGTGGATGCGGTGACGGTATATCTTTCAGCCCTAGTGTTGGGGTAGGTGTGTGGGGAGTGTGTGTGTGAGCGTGGTGGCGGGGTAGGGGGTGGTAGAAGTGGTGGCGCCCTGGTGTCAGGTGTGTGGGGCAGGGACGTTGGGGTGGGGGCTGGCCTGCCCTGGGAGGGCGTCGTCTGGGGGGTCCGGTCCTCCTGGGTTTCGGTTGGGCCGCCCGGGTCCGGGGGGGGGGTGGCTGCTCCTGGGCGCTTGGGCCCTGGGCCCGGCGCTGTCTCCGCTCCGGGGGACGCCCGGCGCCCGGTGGGGTCGGCAGCTGCTGGTCTTGGTCCGCTGGGGCCTGGGCCCCCAGACTGCGGGGGGCTCCGGCTGGGGCCGCCTTTTGCCGCCCTTCGGGGGATGCATGTCCGCTCTTTGGGGGGGGGTAGCTGGGATCTGTGCCTCTGGGTGGCTGCTGGGGGCCTGGGTCGTGAGCCTTGCGGGCTTCCTCCTCCTTGCAGAGACAAGGCTGCATCTGCATGACTGTATCACCACGGAGCACCCTTTATTATGCATGTTGACACTGTGACACTGCT
>JALJCO010006282.1:542500-575284 GCA_023101725.1 Atherinomorus stipes
CAGAAAAATCAGCCTCACATTCCTGTTTTTTGTGTTTTTTTTACAATATTCCCCAGAAGTTGTTTGCTCCAAAGCGAATACACAAATACTACAAGCTTCCTGCAGCCGGCAGTACAGCTTCAGGTCAGCCTCAGAGCAAAAACACTGCAGATGTAGAGCAAATACAGAGCAAGTCATAAGTGCAACATTTCATTTTCATCAATCCACAAATTTGTGAAAAGTATTTGGGATTTAAAATATAAAAACAATATACTTTCATTCTTTTATAACATTAACAAACAATCAAAATGACAAAAAAATCTGACAATCATGGCTGGTTAAAAAAAAAAGAAAAAGGCCAAATTAAGTTTTATTTTTGGATTGTTATGTACTAACAGTAT
The DNA here is from genome assembly GCA_023101725.1 of Atherinomorus stipes. Classification (NCBI taxonomy): domain Eukaryota; kingdom Metazoa; phylum Chordata; class Actinopteri; order Atheriniformes; family Atherinidae; genus Atherinomorus; species Atherinomorus stipes. Next base: position 542,881 of record JALJCO010006282.1, read on the forward strand.
TTTCAAGTAATGTGACCTAATCGGAGCTTGCCAGCAAGCTGTCGTGTAACAAACGCGTGACCTGATGATAAAAACCTGCTGCGGTGGCGGCAGCAGCACCATCGGCAGCTCAGCGTTTGTTGCTTGTGAGTGGACGCCGTCTCTCGGAGCACCGTTTCCCCGTCCACATAAATAACTCACCACTGGATCAGTCCAACATCAGAACAGTTAAATATTCATCTAAACACACAGACTGTGCTGTAACAGCAGGGCGACCCAGCCAATCAGAGCAGACTATCCTCAGCAAATCACAACTCTTTAAAGGTACACCGTGTAGCTTTTGACCACCAGGGGGCGCTAAACCTGTAACTTCCCACACACCTGTTGCAACGTTAAACCGTCTATCCGTGTTCTGGAAGTCATGGAGGTCACATGATCAATGAGAGGCGGATCCGCTCCTGCAGTTACAATGGCAGAATTCCAGTTCCCCCTTTAACACTTCGTTTTGCGCGTTCATATGATGGGGTAGTGGTGTCCCCATTCTGGTTCTGACCGGGTGGGGGGTGGGAGGGTGCGTTCATATGAAGGGGTAGTGGTGTCCCCATTCTGGTTCTGACCGGGTGGGGGTGGGAGGGCTATCTGGCCCTCGAAACAGGGATTTTTCAGGCGTGGAAATCTGCAGCCCAAGAAAAGCACAACTGTATTTTTTTGTAAATAAAATATGAAAATAGCTATTTTAAAGCAACCTTTACCGATATTGCATTGTTGCACTACTTTCTTAACAGGATAAAATGCTGAATGAGGTGATGGAACTCTGAAATACAGACGGACCCCCCATTAATCAAAATAACACACTATTCCAATCTCTAAATATTCAATAAAAACTCCAACCAATCCTTGAAGTGGGGTGCACCCCTTGGATTGGCCGAGGGACCTGCCTGTCAGAGCTTTGCTCCTGCATTGGGAGGCAGAAAGAATGGGGGGGGGGGGGGGGGTCTTAGGAGTGAGGTGGGACTGTTTATATTCAAATAATCTCACTGTGCTTTCTGAAATGCAGGATCGGTAAGAGTTGCTTTAAGGTCCCTTTAAAGTATTTGACAGTATTACTACGAATGGGGAAAAAAAAAAAAAAGTGAGTTTCGTAAGGTTACGTACATCTGCTAATGTTTACAACGTAATGTTAATGTTAGGCATGAATCAAAGGCGTTTTTGTTTCGTTTTTACGTTTTTCAGCCCAAAGCCGAAAAAATAATCCAGTCATCCAGGAAAGGAGATTATTGCTGCTGCAGACGGAATTACGAACCTTTTCAGAAACAGCCTGTGGATTTCGAAGGGTTGTCCCATTTCTTTGGTCCTAGCAAATGCTAGTCCCAAAGGGAAGGGTTGGGGTTGTAAATAGGAACTGGGCCAATGTCTGGTTTTTGGGTGCAGCCCCCCCCTCTGAGCACCAACATGCATCAAATGCTGTTTAATGACCCCAGAAATCATCTGTAATTACTCATATTAGGCTAATGTTTGGGTCAAAAGTCACACGGTGTCCCTTTAATCGGCTAATTTGAAAACTTAAAAAACAAACTAACACGTCATAACACTTTTACCGTCTTCCAGTTGAAGGTTTTTTAAAAACTGCGAGTAACTTATTGCATTTATCTGAACAAACATGATAATTAGTGAAGAAACGAGCATGTGGATAAGCTTGATACACCCCAGCGTATTCCTGAACGTCATCTGACAAGTAAGCAACACTTCTGTGTTTGTAGCACGTTAAAAAGGTGTGTATCGCTAATTTAAGCTCATGTTGTAATAATACTGGCACAGGGACCCCCTATTTGTCTACAACGCAGGAGAAGTGGAGTGTTTACATGCACACGATTTTCTAAATGAGGTGTTTCCACACAACCGTTCCTCTGAGGCTAGGCTATCCTGGTGCGCTAGCATGATGACGATTCAGAGTAAACTGACCAAAAACTGATTTAAACATGACCGTACTGCAGACTGTCCCTTAGACAACTGCAGTTTGACAGGAATAAAGGTTCATTCAGCAAACATTGATAGGACGTATATCCTGTCACAATCTAAAGGCTAGCAAGCTAACTCCAGTTAGCTGTTAGCAGCAAGTTTTTAGCGGTTGTAAAGTCCCACTAGCACTAATTAGTTTAAGATGTTTAAGAAAGAAAATTAAAGGTGACGGCTACAAGTCTAATTCCTCCCCGCCAGCAGGTGGCGCACTCATACTCGCCTACTCAGCATTAGCAACATTACAGAGCTGGATAACTGTTAATTAGCATTAGCAAATGTTTAACTTCCACGTCCAGGTGGAAAGCAGCAACTTCCACGGGGCGTTTAGCCTCTTTACTAGCTTCACCCTCATCTTCCTCATTTTTATCCACTCAAATTTGAGCAGTAAAGCAAGGAAGCATAGAAATTGAGCTAGCAAGTTCTGAGCTAATGCTAATGCCACAGATACATGTCCGCATGGTAATCAGATTTAAATACTTATTGGAAAATTGATTTTAAAAAAATGTACATGCTATACAAAATTGGGTAAAATTGATACATCTGCACCTTTACACATCTGTGGATGTTTGTTTTTTACATTTTGTTTTGTTGCTGAAGTTGTAGCTATCACCTTTAAAGTAAATATAAAAAGGGACTTTCCTTTCTCTTTATCTTTTCAATGGAGTTGTGAATGTTAAGGCTAACAGCTAACCACAGTTAGCATTTAGCTGTCAATTGTTTTAAGTTAAGCTTCATCAGTGTACGAGGCATTAAAACAAAACTAAGAGAAGTAATTTTGTTTAAGAGGATTTTCCTTTTTTTAATAGTTTTGTGAACCTTCAGGCTAACAAGCTAACTTGGCTATTAGCAGCCAGTTATAACTACAAGCCAATTAGTGTACGAGCTAATACATTTTTTTAAAGAAGTGAAAAACATTTGCTCAGAGAGATTTTTTTCTTTGTTTAATGGGGTTGTGTGATGCTTATACGTACAGTAGTCTGGCAAAGTAACAGACCGACGTGAGAGCGCTCTCGGTTTGGAGGAGAAAATAATTATGTCATTTTACAGCAACTCAAACCTTTTAAACTCACAGCTGGTGGAGCAAAAATGCTCCATTATGAAGGTTTAAACCTTGTTCTCCAAACTGAAAGAGCTCTGACTGGTACTGGACTGCTAGTTATACATTTGTTTGTACTTGGAAATCAGATTTTCAGAGTTCCCAGTCATAAAAACAACAAGAATGCCCCTTAACGTCGGATATCTGACTCAAACTCTCACTTAACCCATTAACGATGGCTGTTTGATGACTTAAATGAGTAAAATCTGTAAAAAATTCAGATTTTTTCAGCGTTCCTGATAAATCAGTGTTAAACATAGTGCTTTGTAGACTCATTCTGTTAAATGTTCATATTTAAAATGTAAGTTTAGCTGCTAATTTAGCTTTAGCTTTGGCACTCCCTTCAGTTACACGGAAAAGTTTTAATCAAGTATTTTTTCTTCAGTTGGACTCAAAATTCCATTAAACACAAACAAAATTACTACATCCAACAAAAGAAATTTGTTCTATGAGCGATTGTTTAAAGGTACAGTGTGTAAGATTTACTGACATCTAGTGGTAAACGTGGGTACAGCAAAGACTTCATATTCCAAGTACTGTTGTGAAATTCTCCCACACATAAAGCTGTTTTAATCTGTGAGTACATCAGAGGTCTCAGGTGCAGCTATGACTGTACGATGAGTAACTACTTCTAACGTCTTTTAGGACATTACTGATCACAAACAGTCTCTAACTCCCATTAAACAAAGCTGCTACAGCAGTTTTAACATTCAGAGGGTTCTCATTATAGTAAAAATGGCAGCCTCCATGTATGTGGACCCCCAACAAGTAGATATAAATGACTAATAAAATAAACATATAACAGCTGTTCTAGTGCAGTGATTACACATCAGTAGAAACACAGTTCTGAATTATATGTCACATTTTTCTGCTGTTGAGCTTTGATTTTGTTACACACTGCACCTTTAATTTGGCATCAGATTATAGTTCAGATTTCATATATTATTTATAACTGGGTGTAGACAGACAGAGCAAAATAACGGGTTTCCTGCCAGCATCCATGCTGGTTTTAACACTTTGCTAACAAGAACACACTTGACTTGATTATGACGACATTCTGAGATCCGAACTCCGCGTCAAATCCAAGCAGCGATAATACTCATAACATTAGGGCTGGGAAAAAATATTGATACATTGAAATATCGCAATATTTTCATATGCACATTTCCTATTGATATTTAAAAATGTGATATTGATCTATTTCACCGACGAAATCTCACGAGATTTCATCGTTCTCTTACGAAATAAGAGAACGATTTAATGAATACCAGAAAGATTTAATGAAAACCTGCGAGATTTCGTTAGTAAAAAAGATCAATACTAGGGCTGTGAAAAATAGTGATATTTTCATATGCTGATAGATCGATATTTAAAAACGTGGCATCGATCTATTTCACTAACAAAACCTCGCAAGATGTCGTCGTTCTGTTCTGAAATCTTGCGGGGTTTGTTGGTAAAATAGATCAATATCCGATTTTTAAATATCAATATGAAATCTGCATATAAAAAACTATAATTCAGTGTATCGATATTTTTCCCACCCCAAAGAACATACAACCCCACTTTAAAAACTGTTCATAATGTTCATTGAATTGACGAATTCAAGCGCTCATAATTACTTTTTGCTAGATTCAAAATGACATGATATGTAATAGATGACAATAATAGTGGTTATAATGATGTTATTATTACTACTTCTTAAATATTATTGCGGTCAAGCCAAAAAAGATCTGATTCCTCCCCCCCATTTGATTACCGTAGTGCTCACACACAAAAATGCAAATGCATGTTTTTGGCATTAAATGTTCATTGCCTGCTTATAACATCCTAATTGTTGAGGCTTTTTTGGGGGAAATTTTATATTAAGCCACCAAATGTTCACTCATAATTCACATTACACTTCATCATTTCATTAAAACTGGATTATTTCTGTCTCTTTTCTGCTTTTTATCTTGGTTTTGCTTTCTATTTTTTAGTTTCTAATTGTAAAATGCTTTCAAACTGGATGTTGGCACCCTTCTAGAACAATTTAATATCTAGAGTAATATTAGAGATGTTTCCAGGACTGGTTTGTAAACGTAGGAATTAACTGAATATTCTTTACTTCCTAATAAAACCTGAGCGAGGCATTTAACCATGCGCAATTTATGATTCAACGTTTCTAAGCAGTTTACCCCTGCAGCGGTTTAAAGGGATAGTACACCCACAGAATGATGGTCCTTCATTTTCTACTCCCCCCTCATGCTGAGCAAGACTCTGGAGCACTTTGTAATATCTCAAAATGAGACACAAAAACTTTCCTCCATATTGCTCGTCCAATGTAATCCAAGTGTCCTGAGTGGGTAGCGTCCAGAATTTACTGAAAACTACATCATTTAGAAGATTTTTAGAGCCTGAACAGCAGAACATCGCACTTCCCCGATGCACGTCCATGCGAGTTCACGATACTACGGAAGCCTCGGCAGGACAAACCAGGCGAGAGCGCACCTTTCTCTCTTTCTTTGTTTTAAATCAATACCCAACCCCTCTTGTGTTTGTCCGCACTCGGTCGTGAATTTCTTCTTCTATGCTTGCATTATCGGCAGAGTAGGCCAGAACGCCGCGGCTTCTGTAGTGTCGTTAACTCGCATGGACCAGGGTTCCTACATGTTTTAACAAGTTAAATTTAAGAGTTTTTAAGACCACTTGGAACAGAATTTAATGGCCATTTCACGGCCACACCGGCAAAAACAGATTCCTCTACATTTACAAAGGTCGTGTCGAAAAAGAGACTGAACATCATCTTTTGACCATCATTACATATGCCGCTCATTGGTGCTCAGCTTAAAGTTTTCTTCCATAAGGTAAACAAGATGTTCCCACAAACCTCAGGCTGACCGGTCACAGCTGTGCAGAGACCCGTCCTGATCTCTTCCTGATTGGTGAATAAGCCAATCAGGAAGCTTTATTGGTTGGGAAAAGCACATGGATCTGTTGTTTTTATTGTTTTTAGTTTTTTGCTGTCATTTTTGTAAGTGATGGAAATCTGCCAGAGCGTTGGACAATTTAAGACCAACCATATGACATTTAAGACCACAACTGTCAAATTTAAGGACTTTTTAAGGTATTAAATGCGTATTTGTAAATTTAAGACATCGGGCCGATTTTTGTGCGTTGGTGTGGGCGTGGCGTCGTCTGAAGTCGGGGTCAGTTTCCTGAGTTCTGCATCGTCTGCAGCCGTCTCCGACACCGTCTGCGTTCTTTTCAGCCGATTGAACGTGTAATCGGCGTCAGCCAGTCATTCAGTCGGCGATGGGCTGACCAATCAGATTGGAGGACGCTTGACCTTGCTGGCTAATCAGGATACGAGAAGACCTGAAGTGAAGGTCAACAGACCAGATGAAGAGCGGACATAATGCAAACTCTCACACATGGTTTGGCATCGTATCGGGCTCTTAGCTAGCAGTCCTCGCTCTCTGCTAACAGCAGCAGCTTTTACGTGTTTTAGTCTCGAGAAATGTTCCGTCATTTCTGGTTTTTGGGGCCACAATCTAGATCAGCGCCGCCTGCTGTCGTGGCGACATTATAGTTTACGCATGCGCAGAAGGTACACCAGGTCTGAGTCACTTTTCTCACCATGTCGGCGAGACTGAAGCAGACTGATCAGCCGACCACATATTCTGGCGACGACCGCAACGGTCGGCAGTATCTGCCCTGAGACCCTGCAGGAACCCTGATGGACGCGCTTATAGGAAGTACGATGTTCTACTGTTCACACTCAGAAACATGGAGGTACAGACAGGAACGTTTCTGTACCTGTACGTACATTTACTACAAATGTTCTCTCAAAAGTACAATATTGGTCTTTATGAGGCCAGAAGTACCTATATACTATGAAAAAGGCTCCAAAGTAATATAAAGTACACATTTGTACCATTTCAACCCTAAGGGTACCTGCAGCATTGAAAAATGTGTGTAGCTCGTACAATAACTATAAATAGCAGTACTTCTAAACAGTAGTATAATTATAGTTATTATATTATGATTTTCATAATAATCATAGTAATAATTATATGTATAATTATATATGTGTTTGGCCTAATATTTCTATAATAATTATTCATTTATTATTAGCATCTTTGATTGTTGTCATAATCTCTATTTTATTGACTTTTATTCATCATCTTTAATTGGTTTAATTGTACTTTATTAACTCATACAGCTTGATAAGGTACAAAAATGGACCATGAAGGTACAGAAATGTCTTTCAGAAAGGACCCCCCCCAGCAACAAGCTTTGGACCCTTTAAGGTACAAACTGGTACCTCTGTTTCTGAGTGTGTGTAAGCTATAAAAATCTAAATGATGTTTCCAGTAAATTCTGGACGCTACCCACTCAGGACACTTGGATTACATTGGACGAGCAGTATGGAGGAATATTGACAAGTTTTTGTGGACTTTTATGGACCTTTTAGTGAACTCCATTATATCAAATTTGGGAGAAAAAGACCCCCCCGGCTGCATTTGGGATGTTAAAAAGTGCTCCAGAGTCTCGCTCAGCATAAGGGTGAGTAGAAAATGAAGGACCATCATTATGTGGGTGTACTGTCCCTTTAAGATCAGCTTCCGTGAGCAGGATGGGTGGCCAGAGGTCGGTGTGCATGTAAACCCACAGATTCTGTAGTAAACACCAATATATACCGTTGAAGCTCTAGAAGCACAGAAGAGACGAGTCACACCCTGTTTGCCATTGATGTAGATAGAAAAGACGAAGCCGGCCCCTCCACAGTGGGGGGTGCTCTCACGGCCTGCCTCGTTTCCAGACGCACCACCGAAGCAGTTTTAAATAAACGTAGAAAGTCCTGTATGTACAGACGCTCCGCCTCGCCAGCTCAGACCTGAAAAGGCTGGCTCCCAGACCGGGGCTGGACCGGCGAGACCAGAGGCGGGGTTTCCGGCTCTGGGGCTGGACCGGCGAGACCAGAGGCGGGGTTTCCGGCTCTGGGGCTGGACCAGCGAGACCAGAGGCGGGGTTTCCGGCTCTGGGGCTGGACCGGCGAGACCAGAGGCGGGGTTTCCGGCTCTGGGGCTGGACCGGCGAGACCAGAGGCGGGGTTTCCGGCTCTGGGGCTGGACCGGCGAGACCAGAGGCGGGGTTTCCGGCTCTGGGGCTGGACCGGCGAGACCAGAGGCGGGGTTTCCGGCTCTGGGGCTGGACCGGCGAGACCAGAGGCGGGGTTTCCGGCTCTGGACCGGCGAGACCAGAGGCGGGGTTTCCGGCTCTGGGGCTGGACCGGCGAGACCAGAGGCGGGGTCTCCGGCTCTCGGGGCTGGACCGGCGAGACCAGAGGCGGGGTCTCCGGCTCTGGGGCTGGACCGGCGAGACCAGAGGCGGGTTTCGTTTCCGCTCTGGACCGGCGAGACCAGAGGCGGGGTTTCCGGCTCTGGGGCTGGACCGGCGAGACCAGAGGCGGGGTTTCCGGCTCTGGGGCTGGACCGGCGAGACCAGAGGCGGGGTTTCCGGCTCTGGGGCTGGACCGGCGAGACCAGAGGCGGGGTTTCCGGCTCTGGGGCTGGACCGGCGAGACCAGAGGCGGGGTTTCCGGCTCTGGGGCTGGACCGGCGAGACCAGAGGCGGGGTTTCCGGCTCTGGGGCTGGACCGGCGAGACCAGAGGCGGGGTTTCCGGCTCTGGGGCTGGACCGGCGAGACCAGAGGCGGGGTTTCCGGCTCTGGGGCTGGACCGGCGAGACCAGAGGCGGGGTTTCCGGCTCTCTGCAGCTTCACAGTTTTGGATCTGGAGTTGGTCGTTGTCATAGTTTTATCACTGAACCGTCTGAGGTGGCGTCTCGCTGGCTTCCTCTTCTTTCTCTGCGCTGAGGCGACCAGTCATATGATCCATACAACCCGCCCGTTTCATCTGGATCCTGATAAATCTCGTAATCCCACCCCCCCAAAATATAAAGAGACAGATTGTTCAGAGACCAGCGGGGACATCTGGTCCCGTCCTTGTTCGGTCTGATCTGCATTCACGTCCTCGCTCTCTATAAAGCACTTTGTGGCGAGCCTGGCTATTAAAGCGCTTCTTGTGAAATAAATCTGGATCAGATGGAGCCTGGAACACCGATGATGAGGAGGAAGAAGAACTGATGAAGATTCAGGTTGATTGCCAAGCTGGTTGACAGGAAGACACACAAGGAGGATTCTGGGTATTGCAGATGGAGCATCCCGGGATTGGTTATCATTGGAGGGCTTGAACCGCTGGCTTTCCTCGTCGTATGCCGCCCTCCCCGCTCTCGTTACCGCCCCCCCCCCGCTGGCCGTCCGTGCAGTGAATGGTTGGTAGGAATATAATACAGCCTGGTCAGAGCGAAGGCGGGGCTCCTCCTCTTCCAGTCACAGACGGGAGGAAGGACGCAGCAGCAGTCTAGGAGGGTTTGGGGGTCTTCAAGGCATCCACTTTGGTCTCCAGATCTGTAATCTGAGGAAACGATATAACGGAGGACAGAACATGAGGGAAATCAGTGAAGAAAAAGCAGTTACTCTGGATAAAATGAGCCCCCATGTTTCTCCTCGTTACAAGCTGCAGGATCAGACGGCCGTCTCTGTACAACCACAACTCTGCACGCAGCTGCTGTTGATCTCTGTTACAGGCTCAGTGACAAACACAGCGTCCAGAAAGACGTTTTCAAACGTTTTCTCAAAGCATATTTCTGAGTCTGGAACAACGTGTTGAAAAAAGGTCATGTTTGTTAAAGGTAGAGTCCGACGTTTACCCCGGAAAATAAACCTTAGACTTGTGAAGTGGAAATCCGTCTCAAACCCGCCTTTGGGCCTCTACTCGTGTGCTGTGGTGCCTTTGAATGCAGCTCCCTCTCTCCTGCATGTAATTCGCTCTTTAGCTTTGTTTTCTTGTGTTCGGGACGTTTCTGGGTGGAGATTTCTGTTTATATCAGCAGCCAATGACAGAGCTAAGAGCATGACGCTGTGTGGGAATAAGCTCATGATTGGAGCAGACGCCAGTCACTCCAACTCTCGAAGGAAAAAGAAAGAAAAACGGTGGATGCTCCGAAGGAAAGGTAAGAGCTTCAGATGCACGTTGGAAAACCAGGTTAATATTCGTTTGGCTTTTACTGCTTCTGAGCTCTGAAGGAGGCTTGAAGCTGAATAGGCTGAAGAACGAGGCGGCCATTAGCCTGAGAGGGAGGGGCTCAGTTTGAATGCTGCTGTTTGCAAACAGAAACGCTGGGGGGGCTTCGGACTCTACCTTTCAATTACATTTGAAAGTGTTTAAATCCATTTTTTTAACTGTATTTCTATCTTCTGTGCAAAAAAAATGTTAGGTGGGGCAACATATTATCTACAATATACAGGTACTACCCAAAAATGTGGAAGATCCGGAAAAAGTTAATGTATTTCTATAATTCAACTTAAAAGGTGCAATTTACATATTATATAGGTAAATAATATGCAAATCAATATATTTCAAGCTTTTATTTGTTTGGATGTTGCTGATTAGAAGTTGCAGCTTAAGAAAACCTCAAATTCTAAAACTCAAAAAATTGAGAATAGTGCATAAATTCAATTATAAAAGGACTTCAAATACGAAACTATCAGTCCTCCTGCAGTAAAACCTCGCATGTGTATTTAGTACTTGGTTTGGTCCTTTTGCATGAATGACTCCTTAACCCAACGTGGCATGGATGCTAGCAGCTTTAGCCCGACGTGGCACGGATGCTAGCAGCTTTAACCCGGCGTGGCATGGATGCTAGCAGCTCTAACCCGGCGTGGCATGGATGCTACCAGCTTTAACCCGCCGTGGCATGGATGCTAGCAGCTTTAACCCGGCGTGGCATGGATGCTAGCAGCTTTAACCCAACGTGGCATGGATGCTAGCAGCTTTAACCCAGCGTGGCATGGATGCTAGAAGCTTTAACCCCGCGTGGCATGGATGCTAGAAGCTTTAACCCCGCGTGGCATGGATACTAGAAGCTTTAACCCCGCGTGGCATGGATGCTAGCAGCTTTAACCCAGCGTGGCATGGATGCTAGCAGCTTTAACCCAGCGTGGCATGGATGCTAGAAGCTTTAACCCGGCGTGGCATGGATGCTAGCAGCTTTAACCCGGCGTGGCATGGATGCTAGAAGCTTTAACCCCGCGTGGCATGGATGCTAGCAGCTTTAACCTGGTGTGGCATGGATGCTAGAAGCTTTAACCCCGCGTGGCATGGATACTAGAAGCTTTAACCCCGCGTGGCATGGATGCTAGCAGCTTTAACCCAGCGTGGCATGGATGCTAGCAGCTTTAACCCAGCGTGGCATGGATGCTAGCAGCTTTAACCCCGCGTGGCATGGATGCTAGCAGCTTTAACCCCACGTGGCATGGATGCTAGAAGCTTTAACCCCGCGTGGCATGGATGCTAGCAGCTTTAACCTGGTGTGGCATGGATGCTAGAAGCTTTAACCCCGCGTGGCATGGATGCTAGCAGCTTTAACCCCGCGTGGCATGGATGCTAGCAGCTTTAACCCGCCGTGGCATGGATGCTAGCAGCTTTAACCCCGCGTGGCATGGATGCTAGCAGCTTTAACCCGCCGTGGCATGGATGCTAGCAGCTTTAACCCCGCGTGGCATGGATGCTAGCTTTTTTAACCCGGAGTGGCATGGATGCTAGCAGCTTTAACCCCGGCGTGGCATGGATGCTACCAGCTTTAACCCGCCGTTGCATGGATGCTAGCAGCTTTAACCCGCCGTGGCATGGATGCTAGCAGCTTTAACCCAGCGTGGCATGTATGCTAGCAGCTTGTGGCATTTCTCAGCTGTTATGGAGACCAACGTGCTTCCATCACAGCCTTGAGCTCTTCTTTATCGTTCGCTCTCTTCCCGTTCAGCTTTCTCTGACGATGTCCCACATGTTTTCAATGGGGTTCAGGTCAGGTGGGTTTGCGGGCCAATCCAGCATGGTGATCCATGGTTGTTGAAGCAGGATTTTGTAGTTTTGGCAGTGTGGGCAGGTGCCAAGTCCTGCTGGAAGATGAAGTCTGCATCCCCATACAGCTGGTCCACTGAAGCAAGCATGAAGGTCTCCAAAATGTCCTGGTAGACGGCTGCATTGATGCTGGACTTGATGAAGCTCACAGGTCCATTCCTTATGAAGTCCTCCACACGTCTGAAAGGCCCTTTCCTGACCATCTTCTCCAGGCTGCTGTCAGCCCTCCTGCTTCTACACCGTTTTCTTCCACACTTCTTCCTTCCACTTAACTGTCCATTAATGTGCTTTGAGACACTCTGAGAACATCCAGCTTCTTTTCTATCACTTTTTGTGTCTTTCCACCTTGTGCAGGGAGTCAATGATGGTTTTCTGCACAACTGTCAGATCAGCATCTTCCCCATGATTGTGAATTCTTCTAAACCAACACAGAGACTTTTTAAAGGCTCAGGGTACTTATGGAGGTGTTTGGATTACTGACCTGATTAGAATGTGACACTCTGAACCTGCAATACTGGAGCTTTTCACAATATTCTCATTTTTGAGTTTTTGATTTAGAGGTTTTCTTAAGCTGCAACTTCTAATCAGCAACATCCAAACAAATAAAAGCTTGAAATATATTGATTTGCATATTATTTATCTATACAATTTGTAAACTGCACCTTTTAAGTTGAATTCGGAAAAGCGTGAAATTTTTCAGCATATTCAAATTTTTTGGGTAGTACCTGTATATATGTATTTTCGTACGATTTATCCTGTCAAATCTTTAGCAAGTATCTACTTGGACTCATTACATTAGCTTTAGTATTTGCTAGCATGTTGATATATATGTTTAAACTAAATTAAAGAGTTTTATGATAAAATAACATTCATAATCTTACATCTGTTGTACCACCTAACATTAAAAGTGTACCAGTCCACCTGTTCAAAATCTCAAAAGTCGCGCGTCGAGTTTTGAGATTTTGAGCGTTTGACACATGACAAGGGCATCAGACGCCGGAGTTGGAAAATCTGAACTTTGGCATCTTGACGTGGAGCGTCAACCAAGCAGAACGAGTCATGACACAGACACACTTTCTGACAGGAGAGGAAACACCGAGAAGAACCAGGGGAATCTCCTCTCTGTCTGCGCAGACAGAGGAGGATAAACTGTGATCTGTGTCCGGTCCCGGTTTCTGAACGGTGGTTTGATGACCTGCTGTCCTGATGGGATGTACTGGACTGATAATGTTGTCCCGCATCGGGACATCGGGGCGTTAGACTGGACTGATAATGTTGTCCCGCATCGGGACATCGGGACGTTAGACTGGACTGATAATGCTGCCTCGCATCGGGACGTTAAACTGGACTGATAATGCTGCCCCGCATCGGGACATCGGGACGTTAAACTGGGCTGATAATGCTGCCCCGCATCGGGACATCGGGACGTTAAACTGGGCTGATAATGCTGCCCTGCATCGGGACGTTAAACTGGACTGATAATGCTGCCCCGCATCGGGACATCGGGACGTTAAACTGGACTGATAATGCTGCCCCGCATCGGGACATCGGGACGTTAAACTGGACTGATAATGCTGCCCCACATCGGGACATCGGGACGTTAAACTGGGCTGATAATGCTGCCCTGCATCGGGACGTTAAACTGGACTGATAATGCTGCCCCGCATCGGGACATCGGGACGTTAAACTGGACTGATAATGCTGCCCCGCATCGGGACATCGGGACGTTTAACTGGGCTGATAATGCTGCCCCGCATTGGGACATGGGGACGTTAAACTGGGCTGATAATGCTGCCCCGCATCGGGACATCGGGACGTTAAACTGGACTGATAATGCTGCCCCGCATCGGGACATGGGGACGTTAAACTGGACTGATAATGCTGCCCTGCATCGGAACACCGGGACGTTAGACTGGACTGATAATGCTGCCCCGCATCGGGACGTTAAACTGGACTGATAATGCTGCCCCGCATCGGGACATCGGGACATCAGGACGTTAAACTGGGCTGATAATGCTGCCCTGCATCGGGACATCGGGACGTTAAACTGGACTGATAATGCTGCCCCGCATTGGGACATCGGGACATGGGGACGTTAAACTGGGCTGATAATGCTGCCCCGCATCGGGACATCGGGACGTTAAACTGGACTGATAATGCTGCCCCGCATCGGGACATCGGGAAGTTAAACTGGGCTGATAATGCTGCCCCGCATCGGGACATCGGGACGTTAAACTGGACTGACAATGCTGCCCTTCATCGGGACAGCGGGACGTTAAACTGGACTGATAATGCTGCCCCGCATCGGGACATCGGGACATCAGGACGTTAAACTGGACTGATAATGCTGCCCCGCATCGGGACATCGGGACGTTAGACTGGACTGATAATGCTGCCCCGCATCGGGACAGCGGGACGTTAAACTGGACTGATAATGCTGCCCCGCATCGGGACATCGGGACATCAGGACGTTAAACTGGACTGATAATGCTGCCCCGCATCGGGACATCGGGACGTTAAACTGGACTGATAATGCTGCCCCGCATCGGGACATCGGGACGGTAAACTGGACTGATAATGCTGCCCCGCATCGGGACATCGGGACGTTAAACTGGACTGATAATGCTGCCCCGCATCGGGACACCGGGACGTTAAACTGGACTGATAATGCTGCCCCGCATCGGGACATCGGAAGTTAAACTGACTGATAATGCTGCCCCCGCATCGGGACATCGGGACGTTAAACTGGACTGATAATGCTGCCCCGATCGACATCGGGAAGTTAAACTGGGCTGATAATGCGCCCCGCATCGGGACATCGGGACGTTAAACTGGACTGACAATGCTGCCCTTCATCGGGACAGCGGGACGTTAAACTGGACTGATAATGCTGCCCCGCATCGGACATCGACATCAGGACGTTAAACCAGACTGATAATGCTGCCCCGAATCGGGACATCGGGACGTTAGACTGGACTGATAATGCTGCCCCGCATCGGGACAGCGGGACGTTAAACTGGACTGATAATGCTGCCCCGGATCGACATCGGGACATCAGGACGTTAAACTGGACTGATAATGCTGCCCCGCATCGGGACATCGGGACGTTAAACTGGACTGATAATGCTGCCCCGCATCGGGACATCGGGACGTTAGACTGGACTGATAATGCTGCCTCGCATCAGGACATCGGTACATTTAACTGGACTGATAAAGATGCCCCGCATCGGGACATCGGGACGTTAGACTGGACTGATAATGTTGTCCCGCATCGGGACATCGGGACGTTAGACTGGACTGATAATGCTGCCTCGCATCGGGACGTTAAACTGACTGATAATGCTGCCCCGCATCGGGACATCGGGACGTTAAACTGGGCTGATAATGCTGCCCCGCATCGGACATCGGGACGTTAAACTGGGCTGATAATGCTGCCCTGCATCGACGTTAAACTGGACTGATAATGCTGCCCCGCATCGGGACATCGGGACGTTAAACTGGACTGATAATGCTGCCCCGCATCGACATCGGGACGTTAAACTGACTGATAATGCCGCCCCACATCGACATCGGGACGTTAAACTGGGCTGATAATGCTGCCCTGCATCGGGACGTTAAACTGACTGATAATGCTGCCCCGCATCGGGACATCGGGACGTTAAACTGACTGATAATGCTGCCCCGCATCGGGACATCGGGACGTTTAACTGGGCTGATAATGCTGCCCCGCATTGGGACATGGGGACGTTAAACTGGGCTGATAATGCTGCCCCGCATCGGGACATGGGACGTTAAACTGACTGATAATGCTGCCCCGCATCGGGACATGGGGACGTTAAACTGGACTGATAATGCTGCCCTGCATCGGAACACCGGGACGTTAGACTGGACTGATAATGCTGCCCCGCATCGACGTTAAACTGGACTGATAATGCTGCCCCGCATCGGGACATCGGGACATCAGGACGTTAAACTGGGCTGATAATGCTGCCCTGCATCGGGACATCGGGACGTTAAACTGACTGATAATGCCGCCCCGCATGGGACATCGGGACATGGGGACGTTAAACTGGGCTGATAATGCTGCCCCGCATCGACATCGGGACGTTCAACTGGACTGATAATGCTGCCCCGCATCGGGACATCGGGAAGTTAAACTGGGCTGATAATGCTGCCCCGCATCGGGACATCGGGACGTTAAACTGACTGACAATGCTGCCCCTTCATCGGGACAGCGGGACGTTAAACTGGACTGATAATGCTGCCCCGCATCGGGACATCGACATCAGGACGTTAAACTGACTGATAATGCTGCCCGCGCACCGGGACATCGGGACGTTAGACTGACTGATAATGCTGCCCGCGCATCGGACAGCGGGGCGTTAAACTGGACTGATAATGCTGCCCCGCATCGACATCGACATCAGGACGTTAAACTGGACTGATAATGCCGCCCCGGATCGACATCGGACGTTAAACTGGACTGATAATGCTGCCCCGCATCGACATCGGGACGGTAAACTGGACTGATAATGCTGCCCCCGCTCGGGACATCGGGACGTTAAACTGACTGATAATGCTGCCCCGCATCGACATCGGGACGTTAAACTGACTGATAATGCTGCCCCGCATCGACATCGGGAAGTTAAACTGACTGATAATGCTGCCCCGCATCGACATCGGGACGTTAAACTGGACTGATAATGCCGCCCCGCATCGACATCGGAAGTTAAACTGGGCTGATAATGCTGCCCCGCTCGACATCGGGACGTGCAACTGGACTGACAATGCTGCCCTTCATCGGGACAGCGGGACGTTAAACTGACTGATAATGCTGCCCGCGCATCGACATCGACATCAGGACGTTAACTAGACTGATAATGCTGCCCGCGCATCGACATCGGGACGTTAGACTGACTGATAATGCTGCCCCGCATCGAAGCGGGACGTTAAACTGACTGATAATGCTGCCCCGCATCGGGACATCGGGACATCAGGACGTTAAACTGACTGATAATGCTGCCCCGCATCGACATCGGGGCGTTAAACTGACTGATATGCCGCCCCGCATCGGGACATCGGGACGTTAGCTGACTGATAATGCTGCCTCGCATCAGGACATCGGTACATTTAACTGGCCGATAAAGATGCCCCGATCGGGACACCGGGACGTTACTGACTGATAATGCTGCCCCGCTCGGGACATCGGGACGTTAAACTGACTGATAATGCTGCCCCGCTCGGGACATCGGGACGTTAAACTTACTGATAATGCTGCCCCGCATCTGGACATCGGGACGCTAAACTGGACTGATAATGCTGCTCGCGATCGGGACATCGACATCAGGACGTTAAACTGGGCTGATAAAGATGCCTCGATCGACATCGGGACGTTAAACTGGACTGATAATGCTGCCCGCGATCGACATCGGGACGTTAAACTGGACTGATAATGCTGCCCTGCATCGAGGCGTTAAACTGGACTGATAATGCTGCTCCGCGATCGACATCGGGACGTTAAACTGACTGATAATGCTGCTCCGCATCGACATCGGGGCGTTAATGGGCTGATAATGCCGCCCAGCATCGGACATCGACGTTACTGACTGATAATGCTGCCCCGCATCGACATCGGGACGTTACTGGCTGATAATGCCGCCCGCATCGACATCGGGACGTTACTGGACTGATAATGTTGTCCCGCATCGAATCGGGGCGTTATGGGCTGATAATGTTGTCCCGCATCGGGACATCGACATCGACATCGGGACGTTCCTGGGCTGATAATGCTGCCGCATCGACATCGGGGACGTTATGACTGATAATGTTGTCCCGCATCGGACATCGACGTTTGGGCTGATAATGTTGTCCCGCATCGACATAGGACGCAGACTGGACTGATTGCCGCCTCGCGATCGACATCGGGACGTAACTGGGTTGATAATGTTGTCCGCATCGGGACATCGGGACGTTCTGGGCTGATAATGCTGCCCCGCATCGACATCGACGTTACTGGGCTGATAATGTTGTCCCGCATCGGACATGGGACGCTAACTGGACTGATAATGCTGCCCCGCTCGGACGTTACTGGGCTGATAGCCGCCCCGCATCGGACATGGGGACGCTAACTGACTGGTATGCTGCCCCGCCTCGACATCGGGACGTTCTGGCTGATAATGCTGCCCCGCTCGGACATCGGGCGTTAAACTGCTGATAATGCTGCCCCGCATCGACATCGGGAGTTACTGACTGATTGCTGCCCCGTCGGGACATCGGACGTGATGGCTGATAATGCTGCCCGATCGGGAATGGGAGCTGTTGCTGCCCGTATCGGAAGCGGGACGTTAAACTGGACTGATAATGCTGTCCCGCATCAGGACGGCGGGCGTGCAACGGACTGATAATGCTGCCCGCGCATCGGGACATCGGGACGTTCTGGGTTGATAATGTGCCCCGCTCGACATCGAGACGTTACTGGACTGATAATGCTGCCCCGCATCAGGAGGGGACGTTAACTGACTGATAATGCTGCCCCGCATCGAATGGGACGTTACTGGCTGATAATGCTGCCCGCATCGGACATCGGGACATTATGACTGTATGTGCCCCGCTCGGACATGAGGACGTTACTGACTGATAATGCTTCCCCGCATCGGACATCGGGACGTTACTGGCTGATATGCTGCCCCGGAATCGGGACGTCTGGATGATTGCTGCCCGGATCGGGACATCGGACATTATGGATGATGCTGCCCCGTCGACATCGGGACGTTAACAGATGAATGCTGCTCCGCGATCGAATCGGGACGTTACTGGACTGATAAAGATGCGGATCGGGACATCGGGAGTACTGGACTGATAATGCTGCCCCGGCTCGGACATCGGGCATCAGGGCGTTCTGGACTGATAATGCTGCCCCGGATCGACATCGGAGTACAGATGATAATGCCGCTCGCGATCGGACATCGGGGACGTTCTGGACTGATAATGCTGCCCGACGACATCGGGACGTTACTGACTGATAATGCTGCCCGCATCGGGACATGGGCGTTACTGGCTGATATGCTGCCCGCATCGACATCAGACGTTAATTGGGCTGATAATGCTGCCCGCGAATGGGGACGTGCTGGGCTGATAATGTGCCCGCGTCGGAATGGGGACGTTTTGGGCTGATAATGCTGCCCCGCATGGACATGGGACGTTGACTGGACTGATTATGCGCCCCGCGCATCGACATCGGGACGTAACTGGACTGATAATGCTGCCCCCATCGACATCGGGACATCGCGTTCTGGGTTGATAATGCTGCCCGCATCGGGACATCGACATGGGGATATGGGGACGTAACTGACTGATATGCTGCCCCGTCGACATCGGGAATGGGGAATGGGACGTTAATGGACTGATAATGCTGCCCCGCATCGACATCAGGACGTTAAACTGACTGATAATGCCGCCCCGCATCGGACATCGGCGTTCTGGCTGATAATGCTGCCCCGCATCGGGACATGGGACGTTAAACTGACTGATAATGCCGCCCTGCGATCGGGACACCGGGACATGGGGACATGGGGACGTTAACTGACTGATACTTCTGCCCCGATCGGGACATCGGGACTGATAATGCTGCCCCGCATCGGGACATGGGACGGTAAACTGACTGATAATGCTGCCCCGCGTCGGGAGATGGGGACGTTAACTGGACTGATAATGCTGCCCCGCTCGGGACATGGGGACATGGGGACATGGGGACGTTAAACTGGACTGATAATGCTGCCCCGCATCGGGACATCGGGACATGGGGACATGGGGACGTTAAACTGGACTGATAATGCTGCCCCGCATCGGGACATCAGGACGTTAAACTGGACTGATAATGCTGCCCCGCATCGGGACATGGGGACGTTAAACTGACTGATAATGCTGCCCCGCTCGGGACTCGGGACATGGGGAGATGGGGACGTTCAACTGGACTGATAATGCTGCCCCGCATCGGGACATCGGGACGTTAAACTGGACTGATAATGCTGCCCCGCATCGGGACATGGGGACGTGAAACGACTGATAATGCTGCCCCGCATCGGGACATGGAGACGTTACTGACTGATATGCTGCCCCGCATCGGGACATCGGGACATCGGGACGTTTACTGGGCTGATAATGCTGCCCCGCTCGGGACATCAGGACGTTAATTGGGCTGATAATGCTGCCCCCATCGGGACATGGGGACGTTAAACTGACTGATAATGCTGCCCCGCTCGGGACATGGGGACGTTCAACTGGACTGATAATGCTGCCCGCGTCGGGACATCGGGACGTTAAACTGGACTGATAATGCTGCCCCGCATCGGGACATCGGGACATGGGGACGTTAACTGGACTGATAATGCCGCCCCGTCGGACATCGGGACATGGGGAATGGGGATGTGACTGGGCTGATAATGTGCCCCGCATCGGGACATCGGGACGTTAACTGAACTGATAATGTTGTCCCGCATCAGGACATCGGGAAGTTAACTGGACTGATAAGCGCCCCCGCATCGGGACATGGGGACGTTAACTGGACTGATAATGCTGCCCCGCTCGGGACATGGGGACGTTAAACTGGGCTGATAATGCTGACCCGCATCGGGACATGGGGACGTTGAACTGAACTGATAATGTTGTCCCGCATCAGGACATCGGGAAGTTAAACTGGACTGATAATGCTGCCCCGCATCGGGACATGGGGACGTTAAACTGGACTGATAATGCTGCCCCGCATCGGGACATCGGGACGTTAAACTGGACTGATAATGCTGCCCCGCATCGGGACATTAAACTGGGCTGATAATGCTGCCCCGCATCGGGACATCGGGACGTTAAACTGGGCTGATAATGCTGCCCCGCATCGGGACATGGGGACGTTAAACTGGGCTGATAATGCTGCCCCGCATCGGGACATCGGGACGTTAAACTGGACTGATAATGCTGCCCCGCATCGGGACATCGAGGCGTTAAACTGGGCTGATAATGCTGCCCCGCATCGGGACATCGGGACGTTAAACTGGACTGATAATGCTGCCCCGCATCGGGACATCGAGGCGTTAAACTGGGCTGATAATGCTGCCCCGCATCGGGACATGGGGACGTTAAACTGGGCTGATAATGCTGCCCCGCATCGGGACATCGAGGCGTTAAACTGGGCTGATAATGCTGCCCCGCATCGGGACATCGAGGCGTTAAACTGGACCGATAATGCTGCCCCGCATCGGGACATGGGGACGTTAAACTGAACTGATAATGCTGCCCCGCATCGGGACATCGAGGCGTTAAACTGGGCTGATAATGCTGCCCCGCATCGGGACATCGGGACGTTAAACTGGACCGATAATGCTGCCCCGCATCGGGACATCGGGACGTTAAACTGGACCGATAATGCTGCCCCGCATCGGGACATTAAACTGGGCTGATAATGCTGCCCCGCATCGGGACATCGGGACGTTAAACTGGACGATAATGCTGCCCCGCATCAGGACATCGAGGCGTTAAACTGGACTGATAATGCTGCCCCGCATCGGGACATCGGGACGTTAAACTGGACCGATAATGCTGCCCCGCATCGGGCATCGGGACATTAAACTGGGCTGATAATGCTGCCCCGCATCGGGACATCGGGACGTTAAACTGGACCGATAATGCTGCCCCGCATCGGGACATCGAGGCGTTAAACTGGACCGATAATGCTGCCCCGCATCGGGACATCGGGACGTTAAACTGGACCGATAATGCTGCCCCGCATCGGGACATTAAACTGGGCTGATAATGCTGCCCCGCATCGGGACATCGGGACGTTAAACTGGGCTGATAATGCTGCCCCGCATCGGGACATCGGGACGTTAAACTGGACCGATAATGCTGCCCCGGATCGGGACATCGGGACATCGGGACGTTAAACTGTGCTGATAATGCTGCCCCGCATCGGGACATCGGGACATCGGGACGTTAAACTGGACTGATAAAGATGCCTCGCATCGGGACATCGGGACGTTAAACTGGACTGATAATGCTGCCCCGCATCGGGACATCGGGACATCGGGACGTTAAACTGGACTGATAAAGATGCCCCGCATCGGGACATCGGGACGTTAAACTGGACTGATAATGCTGCCCCGCATCGGGACATCGGGACGTTAAACTGGGCTGATAATGCTGCCCCGCATCGGGACATCGGGACGTTAAACTGGGCTGATAATGCTGCCCCGCATCGGGACATCGGGACGTTAAACTGGGCTGATAATGCTGCCCCGCATCGGGACATCGAGATGTTAAACTGGGTCGGATCAGACAGCTGAAAGCCCCCCCTCGCCAGCAGCTCCTGGGGTAAATGATGAAACTCATCACAGTCAGAACACCTGGAATCATCTGGTGAACCGGACACAGAGCAGAGACGTCCGATGATGAAGTTCCCTGCTTTATTTATCACATAAAGCCGAGCCGCTCTCTCTCCTGCATATATTATGGTGCAGACAGAGCTGTGACAGGAAAAGGGAAAAGGGGGGGCTCCTCCTGACGCATGTCGAGCGCGGCTTGGCTGGACATCCCTCGACCCGCATTGGGGGCATCAAAACGCTGAAAATCAAGCGTCTGACTTTTTAGCGACCCAGCGTCCAGCTTTGGGCGTCAGGCACGTTTTTGATGCCCGAATCACGTTTGGTGATTACGCAGCGTTAGAGACTGGCAGTTAAAGCTCAGTCCTGGAAACGAAACGTCGACTATTCGTGGAAACTCCTACCGTGGAAGTGCATCGATCTGTTGTGGTGAAGGAGGAGCTGAAGAAGGAGAAGCTCTGGATTTACCGTCCATCTACGTTCCTACCCTCACCAGCTGTGGAAGCGACCCAAAGAACGAGATCGTGGGACAAGCGGCCCAAATGAGTCTTCATCACTGCAGACGCCGCACCGATGCGTCTGTCCATCTCCCGCTCCATCCTTCCCTCACTCCTGAACCAGACCAGAGACACCTGAACTCCTCCCCCTGGACCAGGACCTCCCCCCGACCCGGGCAGGTTTAACAGAACCTGATCTTCCGAACTCTCTAATCTCCAGCAGCATGCTTGCAGAGGTCTCCTGAACCTATGAAACATTTGCTGCCGTGCTGATTTTGCAGCAGCATCCGGACGTGGGAGTGAAATAACGGACATGCAGCCTGGTTCTTTTCAGTAACAGGACCAAACCAAGTTTGCTCGGTCCAGCTGTAGACCTGAGCTGCACATGGCGTTGATGTCACCAGGCTGGACGAGTTTCTCCCCGTAGCAGATTTGAAGGCGGCTGCTGTCGGCGTCAGTGACACCTGTGCTTCAGCTCCACCAACCGTCATGTAGATGCAGACGGATCGATGGACCCACCTTCTCCTGCAGGTTGTCCGTCTCTTCTTTGTGTGTTGCCTCGCTCTCCTCTTGTGCGCGACGCTGAGCCGTCTCTTTCTTCAAGAACTCCACTTCCCTACAAACGAATCAGAGTTCATTCGTTGTTAAAACAGCTCAAAATCCTAAAACACAAAACAAGCCCAGAAACATGCGAGGAGACGTCAGCCAGGGAGCTCCTCCAGTTTCCATTTACGGATGCTTCTGTTAGTCTGGGAGATGGTTCAGTTGGGACTGGAGTTGTAGCAATTAGAGCCCTGCACTGGAGCCCCAGGCCTGGGGGGGTGACAGCCAGGCTCAGGTCTTCTTTGTTTTGTTAAACCTGCTAATCACAGAGGTGTGTGCTGTGCTTGTGTTATCCAGTTTAAACGGCGACGCTTGAACGCAGCAGCCGCTCTGCGTCGTGCAGGTCGGACACGCTGCTCGTTATGTGATTGACAGTTCACTGATCCTCACTGCTGTATTTATTAAGATAAAGAAGTATTTCTGATAAGTTTAGCTACGTTTATCCTGATAATAAACACTGATACGTTTCAGTGTGTTGGCTTTTGTATCGTTTGGATAGAACTGTTTATTTGTTTATTTGTTTATTTGTCGTGTGCTGCTGCAGTTTCATCGCTCAGTCATTTAAAAAAACAACATAATTAAAATGCTTCACACTTTACAAACTAATCTTAAAGGAATATTCCACCCACAGAATGATGTAACTTTATCTTCCACTTCCCCTCATGGGGGGCAAGACTCTGGGTCATTTACTATATTTTTACTATATTTTTAGAGCATAAACAGTCGAACATCGTACTTCGGCGAAGCACGCATATGCGCGTTCACGAAACTACAGAAGCCTCGGCGTTCAGAGCCTACTCTGCCGATAATACAAGCATAGAAGAAGAAATTCTCTGTTTACATTGTGCTAAGAGCGACAGAGCTGCAGACAAACCGGGACAAACACAAGAGGGTCCAAGAGGGGTTGATATTGATTTAAAACAAAGAAAGAAAGAAAGAAAGAGAGAACGCGTGATCTCGTCTGCCGCAGCTTCCATACTTTCGTGAACACACATCAGCGTGCTTGCAGGAGATGCAATGTAGTACTGATGTAGTACTGATGTAGTACTGATGTAGTACGGTTTATGCTCATAAAAATCTACTAAATGATGTTTCCAGTAAATTCTGGACGCTACCCACTCAGGACACTTGGATCACATTGGATGAGCAGTATGGAGGAATATTGACACGTTTTTGTGGACTTTTATGGACCTTTTGGCTCGGACCCCGGTGAACTCCATTATATGAAAGTTGGGGGGAAATGAGAAGCCTTCCTGATCGCCGGCTGCATTTGAGATATTAAAAAAGTGCTGCAGAGTCTTTCTCACCATGAGGGGAAGTGGAAGATAAAGTTACATCACTCTGTGGGTGGACTAGTCCTTTAACATTGAAAGGAAACAAAATATACCCACTTATGCCATAAAAGTGCATATCGGAGGTCTATACCTGCACCTGTAGGCTACGCACCACTTCTCATTAAGAATAAAGCAGTCATTAAGATGAATCAGTTCATATTTAACTAATGAATATAGTGCAGTATCACGCTACGTTCCCAATTAGCATATTTTAATGTCAGCATCTAAACAGCCTGCAGGTTTATGAAAAATCTGTCGGGCCGGGGTTCCACCCTTTCTGGTCATGACCAGACCCGGACCCAGATATTAGTCCCGTGCAGGACACTCATAACAATGCTGCAATTTCCACCGGTCCAGTTCACATTCACACCAGTGTGACACACCAGTGTGTGTTTTCAAACGAAACACACACTATGGGTGTTATAAACCTCCCAGGCACGCGGTGGTGCTGTTCACTAAGTACTGTGTTTGTGCGGTGCAGCGCGTGAAGAGAGAAAGTCTGGGAGGAAAAAAAAACGTCTATTTGTGTTTGTGTATTTCCAAACGACGGACTGTCCTCTTCTGCTTGGTATTGTGGTAGTACTGTGTGTACTACTACGATGTCTTTATGCAGCCAGCACAGATGCTGCTGTTGCCTACCAACCGCTGCTGAGAGGAAAGAATGGTTGTCATTTTTGTTTAACTAATAAAGTAACGAGTAATCTCAGTTTGAGTAATCAGTAAAGTAAATGAATTACTTTATAAATAAGTAATCAGTAATGAGTAATCAGATTACTTTTTCAAGTAATCAGTGGCAACTCTGTTTAACCCCCCAACAATGATCGCAAACAGCAGCAGATCTGCAACCGAATGCCTGAAGAGGGAGAGAAAGATGTTTTAAAGGGGGGGGGGGGGTGTTAATGTCATTCTTAGAAACTTTTATGACACAACCAAATAAATGTGTTACCCTCAGTAGTTTTGAAAATACAGTAAACATAAAAAACAACCTAAAGAAATGTTAAATGTGCCGTTTCTGACACGCCCACTCCTCACGATACTCTCATGCTCTAATGGGGCGGAGCTTAGCAGGGGGAGGGGGAGGGGCTTCGTGGTATTGGAGGTGCTATGTAGCAGCCATTCTGACAGCCATGTTGGCTTCCACAGCAGATTCAGGAATTTCTCAAGTATGCATGAATGAGTCAAAGTAACCCTCGGGGTAGGGCTGGACTATGTAGAAAAAAGATTATTGATAAAAAATAATCAGTATTGATTGATATCGATATTTATCAAAAAAAAAAGAAAAAAAGCCATTATCAAAATAAAAGCCATTTAAGGAGCAGCCCTGGTCATTTCAGCTTTTGCTGAATGACCTACTTATACGGTAATAAATAGGGCTGGGAAAATATATCGATACACTGAAATATTTTCACATTCTGATATATTGATATCTAACAATGCAGTAACCATAGATATATACCCTAGATGCTGCCTTCGGACCCGTTAGCGTACGCCATCTTGGGCAGGGGTTTCTTACAGCAGTGTGGTCCGTATCTGTGGTCCGAATCTGTGGTCCGTATCTGTGGTCCGTATCTGCGGTCCGTATCTGCAGTGCGTATCTGAGGTTCGTATCTGTGGTTCGTATCTGTGGTTCGTATCTGTTGTTCGTATCTGTGGTCCGTATCTGTGGTTCGTATCTGTGGTTCGTATCTCTGGTCCGTATCTGTGGTTCGTATCTGTGGTTCGTATCTGCGGTCCGTATCTGCGGTCCGTATGTCCGTATCTTGGGTTCGTATCTGTGGTTCGTATCTGGGGTTCGTATCTGCGGTTCGTATCTGGGGTCGTATCTGTGGTCCGTATCTGTGGTTCGTATCTGGGGTCCGTATCTGTGGTCTGTATCTGGGTCCGTATCTGTGGTCTGTATCTGTGGTTCGTATCTGTGGTTCGTATCTGTGGGTTCGTATCTGTGGTCCGTATCTGGGGTCCGTATCTGTGGTTCGTATCTGTGGTTCGTATCTGTGGTTCGTATGTCCGTATCTCTGGTCGTTGTCCGTATCTGTGGTCCGTATCTGTGGTCCGTATCTGGGGTTCGTATCTGTGGTCCGTATCTGTGGTTCGTATCTGGGTTCGTATCTGGGGTCCGTATCTGTGGTCCGTATCTGTGGTCCGTATCTGGGGTTCGTATCTGGGGTCCGTATCTGTGGTTCGTATCTGGGGTCCGTATCTGTGGGTCGTATCTGTGGGTCGTATGTCCGTATCTGCGGTCCGTATGTCCGTATCTGTGGTTCGTATCTGTGGTCCGTATCTGTGGTCCGTATCTGTGGTCTGTATCTGGGGTTTGTATCTGTGGTCCGTATCTGTGGGTCGTATCTGTGGGTCGTATCTGGGGTCCGTATCTGTGGTTCGTATCTGGGGTCCGTATCTGTGGGTCGTATCTGTGGGTCGTATCTGTGGGTCGTATCTGGGGTCCGTATCTGTGGTTCGTATCTGTGGTCCGTATCTGTGGTCCGTATCTGTGGTCTATGGTTGTATCTGGGGTTTGTATCTGTGGTCTGTATCTGTGGTTCGTATCTGTGGTCTGTATCTGGGGTTCGTATCTGTGGTCTGTATCTGGGGTTCGTATCTGTGGTCTGTATCTGGGGTTCGTATCTGTGGTTCGTATCTGTGGTCCGTATCTGTGGTCCGTATCTGTGGTCCGTATCTGTGGTCCGTATCTGTGGTCCGTATCTGTGGTCCGTATCTGTGGTCCGTATCTGTGGTTCCTATCTGTGGTTCCTATCTGCGGTTCGTATCTGTGGTTCGTATCTGGGGTCCGTATCTGTGGTCGTATCTGGGGTCGTATCTGTGGTTAGTATCTGTGGTTCCTATCTGGGGTTCGTATCTGTGGTCCGTATATGTGGTTCGTATCTGTGGTCCGTATATGGGGTTCGTATCTGGGGTCTGTATCTGGGGTTTGTATCTGTGGTCTCGTATCTGTGGTTCGTATCTGTGGTCTGTATCTGGGGTTCGTATCTGTGGTTCGTATCTGTGGTCCGTATATGTGGTTCGTATCTGGGGTCCGTATCTGTGGTCCGTATCTGTGGTCCGTATCTGGGGTTCGTATCTGTGGTTCGTATCTGTGGTTCGTATCTGTGGTCCGTATCTGTGGTCTGTATCTGTGGTACGTATCTGGGGTTCGTATCTGGGGTCCGTATCTTTGGTCCGTATCTTTGGTCCGTATCTGTGGTTCTATCTGTGGTTCGTATCTGTGGTTCGTATCTTTGGTCCGTATCTTTGGTCCGTATCTTTGGTCCGTATCTGTGGTTCTATCTGTGGTTCGTATCTGTGGTCCCGTATCTTTGGTCCGTATCTTTGGTCCGTATCTGTGGTTCGTATCTGTGTGGTTCCTATCTGTGGTTCGTATCTGTGGTTCTGTGGTGTTTCTTCCACTTCATTTCAGATCTTTTTCTGTGCGGCTCATTTCAGACTTGGACAGAACTGGACAGTCAACTTGTTTGAAAGGACTGAAACCATCTAGTTTTACTTTTCCTGACGTTTTTGCAAAGTTAATATCATGATCATCTCTCACATGATCAAAATATTTCAGTGCCACTAAATGACTATAAAAGAAACGGTTAGAAAGTTTTCCTTTTCTGAATTCATCCTCATATAAACATTTAAAACTTAATTAGTGTCACATCCTTCATGGTAAAATGAAATATTCTGAGAGGACATTTTTTAAGCATCACATGAATAAGTTATTCTGAAGTACCTGAATAATGTAGAATACTATTTATTTATCTAGACTTACCAGAAATACAAACCTGATAAAGACCCTGTGAAAAACAAAATCATTACACCTGGTAGCTAAAATCAGCTCATTTACCTGAAGCAGAACTGGATGATGGACATGAAGAGGATGAATAAATTCTGTTATGGTACATTCAACCTGATTTTATGTTCAAATTTGTAGTTTTCACTACAACAGAAAATGAACAAATAAAGGTTTTATGTGGTTTGGTGGTTTTTATTGCATTTGTTATTATTATGGCAATTTGTGAGTTTTGTTCTGGTTTATGATTTGATATAGCTTATTTCTTTTTTCATTATATTTCTGCTCCACTTCTATACACATATATATATATATATATATATACTGTATAGAGAGAGAGAGAGAGAGAGAAGAGAGAGATAGATAGATAGATCAGGATATATAATAATATAATATACGAGACACCATGTCTCATACATGGCGTTGGTCACGCTGGTGCACCAGGCTATAAAATTACTGTATGCATGTGGGCGTGTGTCTAAGTATCGGTATATGTAAATGAAATAATCTCTGCTTTGTCATAAATGTCAGATATTTATAATGAAACCAAACGGCTTGAAAAGCGGTTGAAAATTGAGTGAGTTATGGAGGATTTAATCGGGGATAGATCTCTGCCTACACTGACTAATGCAATGAGGAGACGCGGCTTCCCCCTGCCTAAGATGGTGGCCGAGCTGACGCATCGCTCCGATGG
This sequence comes from Atherinomorus stipes, assembly GCA_023101725.1. Classification (NCBI taxonomy): domain Eukaryota; kingdom Metazoa; phylum Chordata; class Actinopteri; order Atheriniformes; family Atherinidae; genus Atherinomorus; species Atherinomorus stipes. The sequence goes on from JALJCO010006282.1 coordinate 572,223, forward strand.
ACAGCAGCGTCGGAGGCATCTAGTGATATGTATGGTGGTAACGATCTATGTAACCGATGAAATCTCGCGAGATTTTGTCGTTCTGTTATGAAATCTCGCTGGATTTTTGTGAAATCTCATGAGATTTTGTAAGAGAACGATGAAGTCTTGCGATGTTTTGTTGGTTAAATAGATCAATATCACATTTCAAAATATCAATATGAAATCTGCATATGAAAATATCACGATATTTCAGTGTATTACCAGTATTTTTTCCCAGCCATGGTAGTAAAGATCACACTGACACTGAATTCCGAGTTCAGCTTTTGCCGGGTCTGTGATTGGTTTGGATGGAAGGGTGACTGTAGTATCCTGCTACCTGATTGGCTACAGCAGTAAAAAACTGTGTTTTCTATATCGAACTTTTATCCTCCCTCTTTTTTTCTATAGAAAAAACCTCTATTGATCGATATATATTGATATTGAATCATCATCCAGCCCTACCTCGGGGGACATTTTATGGAAAGGGAATTACAGAATGACATACAAAAAGCTCAAAAATGTCAATTTCTGCATGTCCCCCCTTTATGTTTAGTTCCAGCTTCAGTCAGTTATCAGCCTGGATATTAGTATCTGTTGTCGTAGTACTACAGAGAACAAATGTCAAAGGTATTCTGTAACGTACATGAGTGGGGTCAAACGTAATATTTTTTTAGTTTTAATCTGCATTGCTGTAATGTCAGTGGTAAATAAATATTGATACTTTTGTAACTGATGTATTGCGATGTCTTGGTTTCAGTGATGATAGTACACACTGTAGCTAAAAATACTGTGGTTGTGACTGACATCATTTCTTTTGGTGTGTCGGTTTCGGCCTTGGTTGGCTCATTTTTTGTTTTCGGTTCCGGTGCATCCCTAGCGCCCCCCCCCCTTGTCCTTACTTCTGCTGGTATTCTTTGATCATCCTCTTGGCTTTGCTGTATTTCCTCTCCAGGGTCTGGTACTGAGCCTGGGTCTCCTTCAGGTGCTCGTCCACGGCCTGGAAACACACTCCCGCGTCACACCGAAGGAGTTTTTAACCGAGAACTTGCGGCGGTGCTCGTGTTCGGGGGGAATTACCTTACACAGGGACTGCGCCTCCATCCAGTAGCCCCTCCAGCTTCTCCATCCTCTCTTTGCTGTCGCGGATGTTTTGCCCCAACTGAGCGCGCTCCATCCGCCAACGCAACTTATCCTGCTCGGCATGAGCGAGCTGGAGGTGAAGGGTGAGTGTGGGAGGGAGGAGGTGGATGTGGGAGGCAGATTCAGCATTAATCAGCGCGGAGCGGACAGGAGGAATCATACTGGCTTATATTCTGCACCGCTCACCTTCCTCTTCAGCAGCTGGATCTCCGCCTGGGTCACGGCGTGTTTGATCTGAAGCTGCACAAACAAAACCAGTCAACATCACAGACGTGAAAAGTGGAAACCAGACGAAGTGTGATGAGATTAACCTCCTTGTATTTGTGGGCCAGTTTCTCAGGGTCCAGTTCCACCGGGGACAGCATGTCCTGGTTCTCTGCGAGGTCAAAAACCTCGATGGAGTTTGGAAACATCGAGCCCATCTCCTCCTCCTCGTCTGTTGCATATTCGCCAGTCTGAAAGAAAGTTCAGCTTGTTTATACAGTAATACGCAAATACACATCAATTTATACAGTTTATATGGAAAAAAGCCGGTTTGATTGTTTCTAACGGAGCCTGGAAAGCAGCATCTGGTCTGAGCAGCGTATTCTAACAGCATCTGAAGCAGCTTCCTCTCATCTCTGTCAGTCGGCTCCAGCAGCGGGTCACTGGAGGACTTTCTGAAGGTCATGTGTCGGTCAGATCATGTTCATCCCTCAGTGCTGGAGCAGAACGAGCTGGACAACAGAAGTGCAGGTAGACGTATGCAGGACTTTTAGAGCTCTCCTGTAGACGGGGGCTGCTGTTACGCCGTCCCGATGATCCCACCCTGCTCCAGCAGCGCTGAGGTCCGGGTCCTGGGGAGGATCCATCCTCCACCAGACCTGCTGCCGTTGCAGCAAGTTAAACTGAGGACCTTTGGAGGCCTTTAGGAATTAAATATTAAAGAAAACACACGGAGCAACACTTTGATTCAATCACTGCAATCAGGTGTTTCTGTAACTTGTTTGCTCAATCAGACGTCTGCACCTGCGGGCAGGTGTTGGTCCATGTTCATGGGAAAGATGCTCTAATGTGTCAGTTTTGTTTTTTGTTTTTTAAAATTATAATTTACAACCAAAATTCAGTCAATATTTCATTTCACTAAATTCTAATTTAGTAAATTTTTATTTATGATTAGTTTCTTTAGTTTCTTGTTATGTGAATCACTGTTGTGAATTCAGCCTTTTCTTTAACTGGAGGGTATGAATGATTTTGAGGACGACTGTATAAATAAAAGTGAAAGGTTTTAGTGGTTTCTTATTATTCTTTAAGTGTTTGTAGAAAAGCAAGGCCTGAATAAAGTAGTCTTCCTCACTGTGCGGCACCAGTCGTGTTAACGGTTCTCTCCATATGATGCTCAGCTCCTCATGTTCTGACAGACAGAAGCTTGGATCAGATTACGTTTCTTCTTATTAAGCTGCATCAAACCAAAGCTGCTGCTGCTGCTGCTTTTATTCTGATCTTCTGCCATTTAAGGACCAAAATCTGATCAGAATCTGAATTAATGAGCTCAACGTGCCTCCATGTGTGATCACAGCGCTTCTATAAACAGAACAGGGACACATGCAGCCCTGGGATCCTCACTGTTCCTCAGCCCTGAGCAATTACATCATTCAGTCGGCACCTTTAATCAAACCCGACCATCCCCTTACTGTCGGCACGTTGTAATTGACCGTGCCGTCAGAGTCAGCCCCGTTCTGCTGGAAAACAGTCATTCCCCACGTTTCAACCGTGACCCGTCTCAGCAGAGACCAGCTTCCTGTGTCTGGCCAGCAGGTGGAGCAATGGACCGTGTTTGGACCCACGGCGACATTTTGTCTCACACACAAACACACACTCATGAGGATTTTCTGGTTTCCTGCAGCCGCCGAAAGCTGCCG
>JALJCO010006283.1:0-129005 GCA_023101725.1 Atherinomorus stipes
AGCCCTGACCTGTTGACAGGTATTTTGGTCCACTGTTTATAGGAAAGGTGCTTAAATGTGTCAGGGAAAGTTTTGTTTATTATTATTATTATTATTATTATTATTATTATTATTATTATTATTATTATTATTATTATTATTATTATTATTATCAACCACAATTCGAAAGCATTATTTTATTACACCAAATAATAATTTTGTCAATTTTTATTAATTATTACAGTAGTTTCTTAGCTGTTATTTTGAATTATTGTTGTAATTTTAACCTTTTCTTTTTTTTGGAAGGTATGAATAATTTTGAGGACAACTGCATATAAAATTCACTGAAATTCAATAATTTCATTTCGGATTGAAAAAGTTAAATGACTCACATAGTCCTGTATGGTCTGTGGATCGTCTATACCTTTTATTCTCTCAGAATTCATAACAGCCTTTTCCTGGTAGCTGAGGGCCTGTAGAACATGCACAAAAAGCAGAATATACTACGTATATTTGTTGTTTTACATTATAGTAAAATTTAGAGGCTACATTTAACAAGCAGCAATGGGGATGATGACCCAGAATGAACCGGGTTAAAAGTAAGGAAAACATCATAGCAGAAATGAGTTGTCATGAATATTTACATCTGCACTTTCCCCAAAGACGTAGCTGAGCCGTCCCAAGAGACGCAGGCACATGCACACATCCTCATGCAGGACCCCACATACGCTGCTAAAAAGAGTCAGGGCCTGGCTGATCAAGTCAAGGCCATCTCTGAGAAGCCCTGAAAAGTAAACATTTGCTCTGAATATGCACAGATATGCAACTTCTGCCCTACACATGAAGCACACTCATTCCAGATTAGCTATCCATTCAATTATAAAAAGTTAGGAAAAGAGTTCATATATACCAAGTGTTAAATGTGAAGGCTTATTTGTGTATATGCACTGTGTGGTTGGTTCATATAATCTCATGGGACCTTGTATAAGTGTGTAGATGACATCCACAGTTTTGTTTGTATTTGGGTTTTAGTCTCTCACCCTGCTGTACGGCCAGCTGTGCTTTTTGCACAAGCAGTGTGGCATCAGTTGATGTAGGTTTGAGATGTTTGACCACTGGAAACATGTTGACAACATCTTCCTCGCCAAACACTGGCTTGTGTCGAGACTCAAAGGCATACTCTCTAAGCTGCACCTACATAGAGAGATAGAGGAAGGGAAACAGGTCCATTTTAAAGCACCACTAAATTAATTTGACAAACTTAAGTCAAGCCAACTTTTTGTAAAAAAAAGATAAACATTTAAAAAGTTTTTGCAGCCGGCAACCAGGTGACAATCAGAATATGCCTAATTTTTCATCCTCTTTGTCTTCCAATACAATAAGCATGAGGAATAGAGTAAAAAAAAAAAAAAAACAGGGATGTAGAAAGCTAAGAAAAACGCTTTATGGTTTTTCCTTTGAGTCAAAGAAATGTCCCGCCTGTGGTAGGTTGCTCTGATACAGAGAGGATTTGATGCATGAGAAGCTCGTTTTATTATTCTCAGCCTCAATTGTCTTTGATGAAAGTTGCGTTTCCATTAAAAATTGCCCAGCCCCTAATTCTTAAGCCAGAAAGTGAATTTAATTTTGCATGCAAAAATATAATAGAAAGAAGCACAATAGACGTGTCACCTGGATGCCCGTCTTCATGGCAATCTCTCTCAAAAGGGAAATCTTCTGAAGGTTGTGCTTCTGGATTGCTTCATCAATACATTCACTAAACACGGAGAGGAAAAACAGTGTAAAACCTCTGCACTTAAACATAATCCCACACATGCAAACACACACACCTGATAATTGTGTAGTGGTAATAATCTTGTGCCTCAGCTCTGATCCTCCTCCACAGCTCAGTAGAAGTCAGTTTTGCCCAAACGCTGCTTGCCATCAAGCCAACGCGACTCCCGTGACTCCGGCGACGGCGGCTCCGGCGATGATGAGGAAGGAGCTCGTCAGAGCAGGAGTCGGAGAAACAGTAAGAGGAGCTCAGGAGGCAGTTCAGGAAATGACTGACAGCTGCGGAGAAAGCTGCAGGTTCCACATCCTGGCAGAGAATATCATAGATATGTTTTAATATTATCAAATAAATGGGAGACTGAAGAATCGTATAGAAAACATTCACCATAATAAAGCACCTGAAGAAAGGACCTGAAGATGTGTTTCGCACTTCTGATGATGACTTCACAGATAGAAATTCTCTGCAAAGGAATCAATTATCTAGTCAGAGACTTCAGCATAGTCGTTAAAGATTTTAACAATAGAGGACGAAACATGAGCCACAAATCTGGTTACAAAGTACATTATCTGATATATTCATTTTTCATGCTTTGTTATGGGGAATCTGTGTGTACTTTGTCTTATGATTCTATACCACAGAGTTTGTTATACTGTATACAAAAAGTTTGAGATGTTTTGTTTTTAGCTTGTGCAACTCTTTTCTGTGGTAAGCTGCTTACGGTGGCAAATTTCCATTCAAGTGGAAAACATTTTTATAAATCTGTGAATTTATATGATAGCAGGATTTTATAGTAGATACCTTTAACCATGACCAGTTCTTTAAAAATTCTTTTCTCAGTCAAATCTAAGATAGTAATGAAAGATGGTGCATTTGCTTTATTGCCTTTTTTGTTTTGTTTTGTTCCCAGGTGGACATCCTGTCAACACTGCTAGTAAAATAATAACACGAATAAGTAAAACAGTATTGCTTAAATCAGTATTTCTAAATCCAGGACCCTCTGCCCTGCATGTCTTCAAGGCAACCCTAATTTCACAGACCTGAATCAAATGAAAAGCTCTGTTACAGGCTTGTTGCAAAGAACTTGATGAAGAAGCTCATTCATCCGAAATCAGGTGTGTAGGATTAGGAACACATTGAAGACTTGCAGGGCAGTGGGTCCTGAGGACTGGACTTGAGAAATACTGGTTTAAATAAGACTAAAATTAAATAAAGATATCACAAATAAATCATTTCATATCAGTTATTGATTAAGTAACAAATGTTCATTTTTTGCGTTTTTCGTTGTTATTTATTATAACCTGAATTCTGTTTATTACACTGGTGTCATGTGAAATTGTGGTTTGAATGTTTTCTGGCTGTAGTTAAACAAATAGTTTTTTCCTCAGGTTTCCTGGGTGCTCTTTTCAAGTAGCCCAAAAAAGTTGTTCTTTCGAAGATGTTTTGTTACTTAATGTAGTTTGACAAGAAAAAAATAAGATTTTATACTGTATACTAGTTATACTGTCCCAAACAAACCGCACAGTTAAATCTCAGTGAAAAGTAATTATCAACATCAAGCTCTCAGAACTAGACTTAGTTTTTATTCAGTTTTCTGTTTAATTCTTAGTCAAACACAGTTACTTGAATATTATTTTCCTCCTGTCTGGATTATTGTGTTTGTCTTCAGTGAAAAAAGCAGGAAAGTGTTCACATTTAGTCCAAAAAGCAAACTCTCATCTCTGAGTGAATTAATTTTATGTCAAAAGAAGCAAAAGCACAACAAAAACACAAGCGATCTTTTAGAGAAATCTTTCTACACTCAGGATGTTAAAGCAGCTTGCAGTTTATCATTGTATGTTCCATTATAGGATGAAAAGATTTTGCTTCTTATTGTGTGTAATCCTGGAAACTTTTTTTTTATCCACGATTAAATGGTCTGCTGCTGAAGCTGCCCCAGTATATAACATCTCTTAGTGAACTTTGAACTTGGAAAAACAGCCCTTTTTTCGTGATAAAAAGGGAACAAACTCTAAAAGTTTGCAGAATTTAGATTAAGTTTAACTTTCTGGTTAGTTTGAAGAACCTTTATGTGGTCAAGTCTCCGCTTCTCCTCCATGTTGTCCAGATCCTTCAGTATGGTGCCAAGATATCGTACATTCACACCCCGCTGATGAAGAACTGAAATCAGGGTCGCTCCGTCCATCGGCATCACCGTTTGGTCCAGACAGTCTTTCAGCTACCACACAAACACACATCTTAAACTCTATGAACATTAGAGATGTGAACCTTGATGATTTTGCACAGAGCTCACCACTGCTGGGATCTGATTCGAGAGCAGAAAAGCGGCTGCATCCCACAGCAACTGTCTCTGACTATGAAGGTCCTCGATACACTCGGACGGGACACGCACACCTGCCAAAAAAAAAAGGGCACAGCTCAATAAAATGAATCGGTTTGCATGTGTGTATGAATGACGTGTATTCAGTACCTGGAGAGCAAACATCGGGATTGAAGCGGATGTCAAAGCAAGAGTCACTCACTGATCCAACAGCCTTACAAGCTTTCAAGATCGCATTTCTTCTCTGAAATTCTGGAAACAGAGAAAACGTGAGTAAGTCATTAACTGATCGCTGCCACTGGCCTGAACCATCAGTATGTACTGGACATATTGGGATCCATCTCTGTGATGTCAGTAAACAACACCCCTTACAATAAAAAAATCCTTGTAGTTTGCAGAATTTGGCAGATCTGTAAGGAGTAAAAGCAATGACTGCAGCAAAGTCACCTCCCATATCTTGTTCAATACTGTTGACACACAAATATCTAAGGAGCAATTTGATTAGTCTAATCCCAGTTTAAGAACTGTATTTCATTTGTAAAAGTCTTCATCTACAGTGTGAATAATAAACACATTTGCTTTTATTATTGAAATACTCAAGTGAAATACAAGCATCTCAGAATTGGACAGTACAAGGTCACTGGCGACTTCAGCTTCTACTTTTGTGCCAGCATGGGTGAGAATTAATCAAACAGCTTTATGATTTCACCCAAACTGTACAAACTCATTGGCTTAAATGACTCTTTGTTTCCCTGCACAGTGAGGTACTCGGTTGAAGCATGTGGTTAGTCCTGGCCATTTTTTTTGGCTAATTTTGTTCCACAGTCATGCATACATTAATCATGTCATGTTAGTTCATAATTTCACTCATTTATCGTATCTTATGTACCCATGTTATCGCTGCATGCAGCTCCTTCTCCATCTGCCAGCTCACAGACAGGCTCCTCACTCCTCTTTGTGGCTTTATCTTGCCCTTTAGGCTGGCTAACCTCTTGGGATACCATCTTCACAAAAGCCTCGTACCTGCGACAAAAGAGCAAGTCTGAGGAGTAACATCAGTTTATCATGCAGGTTCAACAGAAACACTGGGTGCAATAGCAAATAAGTTAATCGCATGGTTGCATCTCAGTGCATTTATTCATGTAGATATCGTCAAGACAGCTTGCTGAAGTTCAAACTGAATAACAGAAGAGGGGAAAAAAGTGGGATTTTAGTGACTTTGAAAGAACCAGATGGTCTGGTGTGAGTATCTCAGAAAATACTGTATCTACTGGAATATTTTCGCACAATCATCTTTAGGGTTTACAATTTGAAAAAGAAGAAATATCTAGCGAGCATTGTATGGTTGAAAATATTGTTTATGTCAGAGGAGAATAGGCTGAGGATAGATGATGGTTGGAGACAATAAAAAGGTTACAGTAACTCAAATAATATCTAGTTACAACCAAGGTAGGCAGAATACCCTCTCTGAATGTACAACACATCAGGCCTTGAAGAAGATGAGCTACATCAGCAGAAGATCACACCAGGTACTGTACCACGCCTGTCAGCCAGGAACAGAAAACCGAGACTACAGTTCATACAGACTCACCAAAACTGGACAATAAAAGATTGCAAAAGCATTGCCTGGTCTGATGAGTCAGCTGCCACATTTGGATGGTAGGATCAGAATTAGGTCGAAACTACATCAAAGCACCAATCTATCCTGTCTTATACCAACAGTTAAAGTTGCTGGTGAAATGGTGTGGTGGATATTTTCTTGGCACATCTTGGACCACTTATTACCTGTTTAAACTCCACAACCTACCTGAGTATTGCTGCAGACCATATCCATCCTGTTCTGACTACAGTAGGACTACAGCATCTTCTGATATCTACTTCCAGCAAGATAACGCACCATGTCACAAAACTCCAATCATCTCAAACTGGTTTCTTAAACATGACAATAAGTTCACAGTACTCCAGTGGCCTCCACAGTCACCAGATCTCAATCCAACAGAGCACCTTTGAATTGTGATGGACTGAGATTCCCATCATGTGCGGCTGACAAATCTGCGTCAACTGTGTGATTCTATCAAGTCAATATGGATCAAAATCTCTGAGGAATAGTTCCAACTCCCTCTTGAATATGTACCACAAAGAATTAAAGCAGTTCTGAAGGCAAAAGAGAGTCCAACCTGGACCGAGTAAGATGTACCTAATAAACTGGCCAATGAGTATAAATAATGGCTCAGGATCTTTTACTCACTTGTGCTCAACAAAGGCCTCCATCAGTTCTGGTCTCAGCCTGGCCAGGCAGTGACGATGAAGCCGCGGGTAACCCAAACTCTGACACTCCTTCGGCACCCCCTGACTCATCTCCTCCAATTCTGAAAACTGGAAGTTCAGATCGGGGGGGAAAGTCCGCAGAAGGTCTAAGATGTAGGGGCGTCCGTCATTACCAAAGATGCCTACAGTCGAGATGCCGGAGCAAAGCTCCACTGGTCTGTCGTTATGGTCCAACACCTGGTGATGCTGGATTCTCAGTGGTTTACTGGTTTTATCCAGAAGCTCCAGAAACCTGCCACATTAAAATAAACACAACTCTGGTTTGACTTTATTTGACATCTGAATACCTGCGATATAAGTTTCATGTGAGCATGTGTCACCTCGGATGTGTGAAAACAGTTTTCCCATTGTCATTAGAGCCATAGACTATCTGCTCATGATTCTTCTCCAGTATCCCTGGAACAATTGTCTGAGCAATAACACGGATACCACGGTAATCCACCACAGCTGTGCCGAGTGTGTGAAGCCCCACTGTGTCAACAGACGTATATGCCTGCAGCAGAACAACAAAAGTATCTTTGTTTTGATAACAGGAACATTCTGTGGATAATAGGAGGAGATGAATTGTAGGCATCCATCAAACTTCAGGAAAGCTTCATTTCTGGCTTTTTCCTTTGATGTCCACATGCAGAAGTTATATTTTTATAGATCTGAATGCAAGACTGGAACAAAGAGTCTGTACCTCTGCTCCTCTCAAGTCACACACAGCAGCTGCGTGGGCAGCAGTGTTGCCTCCTAGTGGTCTGTAGTGTTCCGACATGTCGAACCCCTGACTGAAGAAGAGGTTGTTCCACATAAACATCTGCAGATGAGGCGGCTCCCCTGGGTTTAACGGCATGACGTTGCCATCGATAACGGCCACAGCACCTTGTGCTGCTGCAGCAACAAAGCCACTGTTGGTCTACACAGAGAGAAACACAATCTGGTCTCAGAGCAGGAGGAGTTAAATTCATAGGTTAACAGCAGAGAAAGCATGAGCAAAACTCCTGAACAGTCTGCTTCTTTCATTTGAAAAATGATGTGGTGTCACCTTGAATATACTCCTCTCTCGGTGCAGTCGCTCCTGTTGGGAGTTCCGGGGGAGTTCCCTGCATCCTTGTAGCTCCTCATTCCAGTCCCGACTCTGAGTTCATAACACATTCTCAATATCAGCATCGTAATCCCCATTGGTTTGCCTCAAATACAAAAATAAACCTGTGTTTTTGTGCCTGTGCACTCATTATAGGTTTTACAGCAATGTCGTGTTTAAATACTCAGAAAGTTTTCTGTATTTTGTGTTTGTAACCTGCCCAGCTGTGTGTTCATCCTGCCCCATATGACTGGTGTGAGTCTCTTCCGCTCTGACACAGTCTAGGCTGTGGTCTCTGTGAGGAGCGATCCAGGTGAACACCTGGAAAGGTGCTGCGATGCGCTCATAAGGATGCTGCTGGACTCTGGTTCACAGCAAGTGACAGAAATCATTACTGTGTTGGTCCCCACTGTCATGTTTAATGTTAAACTGTTAATGCATGATGTGGTATGAATGTTTTATTTTATAACAGAGTCACCTCCTCTTCTGCAGGATGCTGAAGTTTTTCTTGAATGCAGGGCTGACTTGACTCAGCAGCTCAACCAGAGAGTGACAAAAGATTTTAGGAACGGCAGGTTTGGGGTTGAAGTTAAAGGCAGTTGATCTGGAAGAGTTGAAGAAGCAAGTTTCCTCAGAGTTCATCACATTTACAGAGCAAACAGAAAGTTTTATGTAGTTTTTCATATTCTATCAGATTTCATATAAAATCTCAAAAGGGGATCAATTCTTTTCTATCTAATTTTTCTCCACTTACCTTTCCAAATAACAAAGCACAAAAATGACTATGAAGTTTCTTTTGTACATTAAAAAAAGAAGCAAGGTCAGCTTCAGGTCAAATGTAAACCTAAGCCCCATCCAGATATCCTGAACTCTTTGTACAGTAAAAGGTTTTCACACAGCATTACGCCATGTTTTCCTGTGTTTAACTTCCTCATTATACTATCTCCTTATAACTCTTTACAACTTACGTTCATCTCCACTGCCATCTTTGTGTTAGCTAGACTAGGGATTATATCAATAAAGTGATGCTCATAAACTGGTTTTAATGACGCATTGTTGGGAATAGGGCTGCCACGATTAGTCACTTAATTGTGACTATGTCAACTATCAAAATAGTCAGCGACTAATTTCATAGTTTAGTTATCATTTTATTGTATTTAAGCTTGGTTTTTCCTCTCAAAATTGCCACTGTACCTTCTGCTGCCTTTGCCTTTCTGTCGGTGACGCACGTGAGTAGTCGTAGCTATCACGGTCAGCTTTTCTTGAATTGTATATTGACATAAATAAACAGGCACTACCAGTCAAACATTTGTACATGTTTTTCTATTAGATTCATTGAGAAAGTGTCTAAACCTTTGACTGGTACTGTAAATACGCTAGTGACTAGTCGATTATCAAAATAATCATTTGTGGCAGCCCTAGTTGGGAACAGTTCAATCTTTGTTTGATCAGTTCAAGTGGATTTAACTTCTCATGGTCTGACATTCATTTGGATGTCTTTCAGTAAATTGTGTGGAGAGTCACAGGACTTCGACTGGGAAATGGTTTTGATCCGATCACACCACCACAAAGGTCTTGTTATGAGTATTGGTAGTTTTTGTTTAATAAGGTTCCCCCATCTCCATAAAGGAAATCCATATGCCATGCATCTCCACTCAGTTTGGCTAAGAAACCATATCCTTTCATTTCTTATACTGGAGAGTGATGGAGACTGTTTTGCTGTTAGACACTTTAATTTAGCAGAATTATCCTTGCATCTGTTCTTAGGTGTGTGTTTTGGCCCAAAATTGTCTCAGAGGTCTTAACCTCATGGCTTTGTTTTCATAACGACATCAACAGCAAAACCTTCTACATGTCTGTCCTCTTAACTATGTTCAATGAATTGAAGCAGACACAGGTGGACTCTGGTTAAGCTATAGCAATGTTTCAAGGACTGACTAAAGCGCCAGAGAAGTTAATGGATTGTCACCACAGTGATTGCAGTAACTTCACCAACACAGATCAAAACTCTAATTTAGCATCCTGCAAATAGCTGAATAGTTTAGCACTCACTGGTTGAGGTAGAAACCCCGTGTAGAAGAGGTTATGTTGAGCTCTTTGTCTTCCATAGTAAGGACATTGATGTACATTAAGTCTCCATGCATCTTCCTATTTCCTGGAGGAGGGTTCCAGCTGCTCGTTGTCAGGACCCGCAGGCACTGCAAAGGCTAATGCCACCATTGGGTCACTTAAACCTGCTACATCTTTAAGTGAATAACAAGGCATCTCTGGATTCATACAAGTAAATCTCTCACCTTCCAGTCATCTTTGATTGGCTGCAGTGGAGTAAGAGGTAGCTCCTTACATCCAGGGAGGATGTACTCTGGTGGGCTGCAGTCGACAGACACCTTCTCAGAGGTTCGCCTCTTCCCCACAACTTCACCATCTGAAAGGATAAATGAGAGCATTAAGACGTGGAAGGATTTCCAAGAGAAAAACTCAGACGAGGCTTATAAAAGGCAGCTTGAGAGAACAATATTACCCTTGTCTCCTCCAGTATATAGGGACAGGTAAGAGAGTGAGTAGCCATTCACACCATTGTACGCATCTGCAGGGTCGAGGCTCCTCAGGAGATCCCGTACATGTCTGAGATGAAGACGAACATCCCGTACAGAGTATGAATCTAAAACAAGAAGCAGCGTTCATAAGCTTTAACATGAGAAAGCTTTCTGCAGGCCTTTATAACATAATGAAAAGATAAGTTAGAAAAAAATTAGTCTGAACAGGATTTTCTACTTGATCCTGATGTATTTCAAAGAAAAATTAAGCTGAACACTTTAAGAAGTTACACTGTGTGAAAACTTTATATCAATAATTCCGCTGCTACCAGAAGTCTGATGCTTTGTCTACTATACTAGATTGTCACAAAGACTATAGAGATAAAGACTGTAAGAGATAAAAACAGAAAGGACAAGGCAGTTACCCTCCACCACCTTGATCAGCACTCTGTCTTGGATGCCCTGGATGGAGCGCAGCTCTGCAAGGCTGTCAAGGGTGGCGCCCCCCAGCTGGAGGGAGAAACACGTGCGATGGCAGGTGGTCTCATGGTCCATAAGCACCTGCTGCAGCTCAGCCACCAACATCTGTCCAGATACCTGAGAGGGAGAGGGGGTGGGGGACACAGAGCTTGACTGGAGTGACTTGAAGAAAACTGTGATGTATCTTCAGGAAAAAAACGACTGATGCAAAACCTGAAGCTCAAAACTTTCTGTTCCAGGAGGCTGAATTCTGACGATAAAACTAGTCTCACTGAGATCCACTACATCCTGAAGGCTTGGCTGTTTCCTGTCTTCATTGTTAGACAGGTGTGGAGGATCATCATCAGGGTTTTCTACAGCCTGACATGAAGGTGCTGATGACAGAAAAGACAAGAAAAGGTGTGAGGATAAAAACTGGGCAAATTGTATGGAGGACGGGTTAACCCCGATAATTAAGAAAGGAATGATGCATTAGCATTTTGTATATATACATATATATATATATATATATATATATATATATATATATATATACATACCTATATATGTTTAGATGATTGCAACAGCACTGTTGAACTTTTAGATTTTTACTGTCACTCCACTCAAACAAATCTCAGTGGGATTTTTGACTGCGTTTGAATTTGTAAAACAGATTCCTTTACTGTTTACAGTAAAGAAACAGCTGTTTTTTAATAATTACTTTAAAAAACAACTGTTTGTTTTTGCTACACTTTTTTGGTCTGTCTCAAATAATTAAATTAAATTGATATTTAATTTATATTTATTTGCTTTTTTAAAATTATATTTATTGCTGTTGATTATATTTACAATTATATGACTTGCACTGTACATTGGGTTGTTTTAAATGCATTCTCAAAATTAACTTTGACTTGAACTGAACTTTAATTAACAACTCCATCTCTCCTTTTTCTTCATTATTAATAATCTAAAGGGAAAAGAACCTGAAGCAAAACTTTGCTATTTCAGCCATAGAAGCCATCTCCAGTGACTTTCAGGATCCATTCATATACTATGGGAAACAGAAACAAAAGGGTCACTAGGAACATATTTTGTTTGCATGTTTTAAATGTTTCCATACATTAACACATCTGCATGAAACAAATGTCTTATTAATAGGTTTGCAAAGAACTTCTCAAGGAGGTCCATTAACCTGAATCATGTGTGTTGGAGTGAAAAGATCTAAAACATGCAGGCCCGTGGGTCCTGAGGACCGGGACAGACAAACACTGCTTTAGAGTCTGGTCCTCACGGCTCCCTGTCCTGGAGGTTTACTGTAGATGTTTCCCAAATGCAAAACACCTGACTTAAATTAATGGGTCAGTATCTGACTTGTGCAGAGCTTACCAGAGATCTATTTTATTTAAATCAGGCGTGTTGGAGCAGGAAAACATGTAAACCTGCAGTAAAATGAACCTCCAGAACCAGAGTTGGGGATCACTGCTTTAGAAGACTATGAGAGGCAAAATGTTCAGCCTGTGCTCCTTGAGGTTTTCCACTGTTGAATTCAAAGTATATTCAGGATCATAACCTTGTTGCAGAACTTTTTCACATATAGTGTGAAGTTTGCTTAAAGATATTTAATCACAATCAATACTCTCTCGAGAGCGAAGTTGTTGTATTTGATGAGATACGGCTTTTTGTTTCAGTTGATACAATCAATACTCTCTCATGTTTTTAGAATATGAAATGCACAATGCACCAATAATAGAAATTCTAAAGATGTTGGAAAGAACTGCTCGTCTTTAAATTAATCTCTTTCAGATCAGTTTATCTTTTAAATAACTGGAGTAAGATCGATTTTGACAATATGGACCACTGCATATGGTAATTGGCAAAAAAAAAAAGGTATTTGTACATAAACTGTCAGAAATAATGGAAGTTAAGATGTCATAATTTCCCTCCTTTGTTTAATTTTTGTGATACTGTATTCTACTTGCTCTTTTTAACTCACAAATATGCTAGTAGTTAAGTCACTTTATTTTGAGTTCCCATTTCCACATAATCTGTACTGATTTTAATGGCAGTGCATCAATGCACTGTATGAGGTGATTTCATCAAATCCACACACCTTTTACATGTGGCTCTGCCAGAAAGAGCCTGTCGACTAAAAACAGGGTCATCTGCTTTGTCTCATTCCCCTCCTCATCCTCCGGCATCACAGCTTCTGCCATCTCCAAAACATGTTGCAGAGCAGTCATGTTGTCATCCTCTTCTCTGTTTTCTGTCTCTGAGTTTTCCTGACACTGAATATGATCAGCATTTAAAATGCTCAGATCTGCTGTCTCATCTGTGTAGATATCCTTGTGGTCCTTTACACTTATAGTCTGATCAGATGTCACTGCCATTTGTCCATCGCCCTGATGAATCGGCAGATTCAGCTCCTCACAGCATCCAACAGACGTAAAGTTCTTCACATCTCCACTGTTAGTTTTACTGTGTTTCCTGTGTGATCCCGCTGCATCCATGTTATCATCCATGTTGCTTACCTTGTGTTCACTCAGCATCATTGCAGCAGACTCTGATTCAGGGTTTTGTTGTTTGTTGTGTTCATGTAGGTGTGCCAGCGCAGGGTGCAGATCTACCCCTGCAGAGACCGAGCTTTTCTGAGTGGTGACAACACCTCTCTTGCAGATTACAGACATTCCCTTCATCGGTGATTAATTCCTTTTGGAGCTTGGTGTTTTGCTCTGTTTGTATTATTTGGTTTATTGAAGTGGAGGTGTCATCAAACAAACAACTGTCTATGTCAGCCCAGGTTCCAGAGTTGATCCTTTTCTTTTCCTTCTTCGGTTTAATGATTTCTACATCCAATTGCTTCAGTCTTTGTTCCAAGTCATCTGTCTCTTTGCCAACCCACGTATTTATGTGCGTGTTTACCTCTTTCTCCACTGTCTCCGTGTTGCACTTGAGTATCTCTGTTTGTGTCTGAACCTCTGTTTGCGACTCTGTCTGAGTCTGCACCCCCGTACCGATCTGTGTCTCAACTTCTGTCTGTGTTTCAACCTCAGAGTAACCTCGATCTCTCCCCTCCCCATTGCTCCTGTCTCCTAGCTCATCCACCCTCAGTCCATCCTCTCCTTCCTCAGACACCAGCAGACACACCATCGGCTCCACCAACGTCACTTCCCCTCCAGGGTTGCTGCTCAGGATGATGTCAGGAAACAGGAAGTTCTCTGGTTCAAGGGCTGGGTTTGTTATGCCATTTGACACCGTCAGATCATCCTCTGAGCTGTGAGGCAAGCTTGGTGAATCACATTCGCTCTCTTCACTGGATAGAAGAGGGGACTGCTCGGCCCCACCAGGAGCCAGTGCATCCTGGCACTTAAAGTAGTTTGACAGTATGTGACAGCACTGGAATATGTTTCCCATGGTGCATCTGATCACAAAGATATAACTGTGGATAAAAGAGAAAACACAGCAGTGTCAGTTTTTAAGATCAACTCATTTATTCTTTTATTTATTTATTTTTTGTGGCATGTTTATGTTCAACAAGAACAGCAGGGACATCATATAACCTGCAAAGAAAAGATTTACCATGAAGACTGTCATAACTAATAAGAAATAATGTTTTTTTTTTCAGTATATTACCAGTGTAACTATAGCAACTGCTTCCAAAGGATGCTGTGTAAAATATAAACTAATACCATAATAAAATAAAATTATTCAAAAACTTCATAAACCAACATTTTCTTCACAATAAAACAGCAAATCAAATGTTGACAGTGACATTGTTGGGCTTCTTACTGTTTGCAAATTGCAAATCATTGCATTCAGTTTTTATTGACACTTTACACAGGATCCCAGCTTTTCATGAACTACCATTGTAAATCACACAGAGAAAAGTAACATAGCTTTCCTTTAAACTTGGGTAAGCAAAAATCTGGAAGATGTTGAAAAAGAAATGCCAGAATTGAAAGAATAATAACACTTCTATGCAGCTCTTTCCTTCCTTCCATCAGGCAAACATTGTCATAACTTTTTTCTCTTTAACTCCTTCACCATATATTTTCCAAAAAGCTCATCAGTTGGTAACTTGGTGTTTTTTGTTATATTTCCCATCACATAAAAACTGAACCAAAACAGTAAACATGCCTGGTTTCCTTTCACACTACAGGTGCTTTTCATAGATTTTGCTCCAACTTTTGCCAAAGACTTGTAAATGATTACCTAAAATAATACTAAAATTTTTTTTTTTCATCTGGTTTTTAATCTTATAAATATACAGGTATGCTCTTCTGGAGAGCAATGATTCCTTAGCTGGGGGGAGAAACTGACTTAAAACTTCCATCCAACTTTTCTGAATCTGTTTTACCAGACATTACTTAAAATTCAGTGCAGCACTTGCTTCAAATAAGCAGCTAAGAATAAACTGAGATGCTTCAACACAGTCGTGCGAGAGTGTGTGTTTGTGTACCACATGTGAATGCAAGCAGCTTAGAGCCTTAACAGCTGATGACAGTGCGATTATGAAGTGTTCCTGTACTGGTGTCACCTTACATACGGTGGGGAACCTTGGAGCCTAAATCCCATCAGCTGGAATGATGCTGCACATATAGGAATCCTGAAATGCAGGTAAAAAGACATGATGAAGGCAGCTTGAGTTTACAAAAAATTACCATAAGGCTACATAAACAGCAGAAATTCTGAATGCATGTTTTTATTTTTTATATAAAAGCAATCCACATTTGTATAACCCATTAAAACAGCTGCAGCAGTGCACAAACCACAGACAGAAGACTAAAATCCCATTAGTTTCACACATGCATGTAAGATATCTATGAGCCTTACCATCCTGGGAAGAAATGGGGAGTCTCTGCCAGTCTGTCATCTTCTCCAAGATCTCCAGCTAGCCATCCTGTTGAAATCAGAGAGCAGAGTTTCCTCTGGCGCGTGAGGCTTCCCTGTCCTTACTGCGCAACCACGTTACACAAACTGTCTGTCAGAGCATGTGTGTCTGCCCTTCATGGGTGGAAAGCGGAGTGCAAGTACTCTTCACATACAGTAGTACCTGTAAAAGACCAGCAGAGGGCGACTTCTCTGCTACATGATGTAACTTCCTGTATTCAGATCAGTCAGTTCATTCCTGTGCAGGGGGTTTAAAGATAGCAGCATGTACATTTTACTACCATCTACTGGGGAACATTAATATTGTTATCTGCTCCTGGCCAAAGTTGGTGAGGTTTCCCTGCAGCAAACATCAAATCCCAATTGTTTGGACAGGGAGGCAGCTAAAAACACAACCTAAAAGAGAAAGGATTAAGCTAAAAGCATGGCCTTTGCCTTTTTCTAAATTAAACTTGTAGAGGCAAATAACTGTTTTAAACATCATGATGAATCTGGATTTTTATGTCTTTCCAACTGCACTTTGCTTATTTACATGTTTATCATTGTTACGTAGTAATGGGAAATACGAATGCATAAATGAATAAATAAACACACACAGTGGCAGTATAGAGAATTTCCTCAAGGGGTTTTCATTCTCAGACAACTATGATCTTCATGAGGGCAGTGCCATAAATAGCATGAGGGAGGTGGTGAACAGAAATCAGATTGTTGAGATAATTTGAGAGTCTCTTACAATATTTTTTGTTGCATACCACGTGTGAAAGAGCCACTTTAGAAGCCTAACAGGCATCCAGAGCAACAGTGTTATGTATGCATGTTGTAGTGCCTGTCAGGGATTAAAAATGGAGTGAACATTAAATCATATCAGTCAATAAAAGTCCACTCATCAGCTCTGCTTGACCAAAACATTTCAAGCCCCTGCACTGGAGAGGAGAGCCAGCACCCATGGTCAGATGTGACTGTACCACAACCCCTGTTGGTATAGGGTTGTATTTGGGCCAACGGTGTACTGTAAGTAGCTTTCACACCACTTAAGGTACCATCAACCCTTGAAAGTACAAAGGTTTTAGATCCACATGCATACACACAGTGTCTCATTCAAGGAAAGCCTTGCATATTTCAGTAAGACAATACTAAACCTGCATGCTGCATCTATCACACAACAGCGTGACTTCCTGGGAAAAGCGTTGACCTGGAGCTGACCTGCTTGCCATCCAGACCTTTCATGTGACATCTTTGATGTGCTTATCTGGAGCTGCTGATGTTCAGCAGTATCCTAAGGCGTGAAGAACATCATAATACATTTTCCTCCAGGACACCACATAGATTTGAGTTTCGCTTTATGCTCCGTATCACAAGCTAGCAAGTGGAGAAAGCAGAGAATACACAAGAATGATTGATTAAAATCAATCCCAAGAATATTGTTCCCTTGCAGAATCAAATGTTACAAGCGATAGCTTGAAGTGTATTTGTTTTTTTTTTTGTTTTTTTTTGTTGTTGTTGTTGTTTTGGCCATTCCTAGCATCCATACACCTTGATAGCTCAAACGAAACAGCAGTGGCTGGTTTGACAAGATGTTTCATCAGTGAGAGCTGCGAGGAGCTCTGTGAAAACTGCACAGGAGACAACAACCATCCTCCTCCCGTGACACTATGTGTGCAAATTAAACCTCTTTGCATTCACTTCCTGTTCTCCACACACTTTTTGGAATGAGCTGAAAAGGTCTCTGGTTGCCATGGTAATGCTGCATTGACATTCTAAGCATGGTCACCAAGACAACTGTGGGAACTTTCTAAACATTTTGCTCCAGGAGAGATGTTGCAGTGTAAACTCACTGTTACATGTTTTTTCAGTGGTTTGTTAGAGCTCACGGTGAAAGATGAAATCTAATGAGATCATTATTTGTTAGTAAATTAATCTTAAATGGAATGGAAAAATTGTCTCTGAAATGTCTATTTTTTGTTCCTTTGTACATTTGCATATTCATTTAAACACTCACGAGGCAGGTGTCCTTTCACTGCATCACAGAGGGATGCTACATTATATGGAAAATGATTCCATTCAAAGATAAATATTTTGTTATTTCACTTGGCAGATCTGTGAGTCATTACCTTTTCAGGCTTCTCTGAACCCAACCAAATATTGATTCTGCATTAAACAGCCACACAATCAAGTTTAAAAGTCAAGAATATCCTATATGATACAGGTACAAGTCAACAAGACATGCATAATTGTGGAATGGTGTTGAAGTAACTGTTAAAGTTGTCTGATTCATTGTTTTTTATATTCTGTATAAATTAGGTTCAGGCCCTATTCTGTTTGATTCCCATCAAGAGTTAGGACTGCACTGCCCCCCAGTGTAGGGATCTGACAGTACTGATTGCTGTTCATCTACATGTGTTTATTTTGGCTTGTGTTTATTTAATTTTTCCCTTTTTGTTTTTATACCACCAATTGTTTCCTCCATTTAGAGCTGCTGTTTTGTGACTGGTTTGGCTAGAAAATATGTATACACTAAATGTGAAAAGAGGTTTTGAATTAACCAATATCTGGTCAGTAATTAGGTCCTCCACCTTGACAGAACTCCAACACTGAGCAACACATTTATTGTAATTAAAAAAAAAACAGTGTGGATTTTGTTAGTTTAGAAAAACTTAAATAGAAAAAAATTGAGACGGTCGTACATATATTTCTTTTTGGTTTTAAATACTTTTACTCCTCTGAAATTTGATGTGCATTTTTTGTTTGATTGATATTTTTTGTTTTTATTACTGATATTACTGATTGTTTGGCATTCTTGTGTCAGTTCCTCTCATCGTTCTGTTTTAGTTAGTCTTACTTTCTGCCCTCTCCTCTCACCTGGACTCAGTTTGCTGAGAACCTGCCTTGTGTTTTTCATTACTTTCCGAGTTTGATTCAGCAGTTGACAGATTTTTTTTTTTTTTTCACTGCATGTCAAGTTTTTCTTCAGTCCATTTGGATTCAGAGTCCTACTAGATTTAGTATTTTTGTACAATTTGAATTTATATATTCTCTGGAATCTTCCAGGTATCTGCACTGCCTGGAATTTAATTCAGTAAAAAATCTTTTTTTTAAAACTCCTTCTAACCAGTATGTCTCTGGTCTTGATTGCTGCCAACCACAATACATGAATATGTGGATAAAACCTTTTTTTCTTATCACACAAAACCTTTTTATACGCCACAACAGTGGAAGTACAAAGTTACGGAGTCCCCCAGTTAACATGGTGATTTTTTTTTTCTTTTGCATTTCCATGCAATACTTTTGCAATTTGGTAAAAGAGACTGAGCCATTGTCCTAAGCAGGTGCTTCTGGCTGAGCATAGATTGGAGGATAAGGGCTCATAACTGCAGATCAGATCTTCACAATTCTAACTGCAAGGCTTAGTTCATGTCCAAAATAAGAAAGCATGATTGTTTGAAGAAGGCTCTGGGTCACCCATGAAGTGGCAGTCTTTCCTGTTTTTTGCATTTTCGCTCCAAATAAGTGTAAAATGTTATGACTTCCTGAGATGCGCCTGAGGAACAGAGAAACATCTTCTACACTTTAAATGGGTAAAAATATCCTTTTTCAGAACTTTTTGACCACTAAAAACAGACATGACAACAGAAACGCTATTTTGCCAACAGGCACATTGCATGAATTTAATAAAGTGCAAATCATACAAAATGCACCAAAGCCTTCTAGTGACACTCTGAACCTGAAATAGTGCAGTGAAAAAGAAGCCACTTCAATCAATATGGTGAAAGTGTTCATTGATCCAGAGGCAGGGCTACTAATTATAGGCAAAAGCTGTGACCAACAGTGTTTAAATGAAAAGGCATCCATATGAGCCACCCATCCATCTTTTCTGGACCCCATTCCTCCTCTCTCACATTGCACGACGCACCAATGTGATTCTCAAACATTTACAAATCGGTCAGACCAGACACACCTTTGTGACACTAACTCTAAAGATCAAACTTACTGGAATCTACAGACAACCACAAACTTCCGTTTGTCTCATCTGACCCTTTATCTGGAATAAACGGATCAGATGTTGGCTAAAACCTGCTGGAAGACAACCTCACTCCTCCATCTTTGTCACAGAGCCGTTTCTCCTTCTCCTGCTCCCATGTCCACCCTCCTGTGCACCCTGCTGTCCTCTATATCCTCCCACTCATCCTCCGCACCCTCTCCATCCTGCGATCTTTCTGGTTGCCTTAGGCGAAGGAGGCGGTATCTTAGGGGTACCAGGAAGAGGGCGGGGTCAGGCATGGGGTGTGGCCTCTGAGGCGCCGTCACTCTCTCCTGTGGGACACAAGCTCTGACCCTCTCTTCCCTCACAGTGGCACGCCTCTTGTGTCTGGCATCTGGTTGGGCGGGGGAAGCAGGAGGTGTTGGAGACAAGAGCCAATCTGAGCTCTCCCCCTCACCATCAACATCATCATCATCATCATCATCATCATCCTCTTCTTCTTCCTGTCCTTTGGCTTCTTCTTCTCTTTCCACAGCAGACCCCGCGCTCTGACGCTGCTGGAAAAGTTTTAAACGTGCAGCGTGAAGCTCGTGGCAGAGGGTCGCCGTGGTGACGTTTTGCCGTTGAAGTTCTCGGTTTAGCAGCGTGATCTTGTGACTGCGACGCTTCAGCTCCTCCAGGAAATGCCGCTCTTCCTCCCTGAGACTCCTCCCGAGCGCTGATGCCCGTGCACGGCCGGCCCGCAGTTCTCCGC
Source organism: Atherinomorus stipes (assembly GCA_023101725.1). Classification (NCBI taxonomy): domain Eukaryota; kingdom Metazoa; phylum Chordata; class Actinopteri; order Atheriniformes; family Atherinidae; genus Atherinomorus; species Atherinomorus stipes. Next base: position 20,084 of record JALJCO010006283.1, read on the forward strand.
GTGCAGCAACCATCATATGTTGCTGACGCCCCAGCAGACGCTCTGCAGCCTCACATCGGGCTGCCAGCTCTGCTTCCTCCTCTGAAAGACACAAATGAACAAACTGGATAAAACTGCTAAAAGAAAACACTATAACTGTTGAGAAAATGTATCTATTCAACATTTAAAGTCCTTTATAAGGGCTAAAGTGGAATGAGGCTTGAAAAAAATTATCATACTGATCCCATACTTTACAAGTAGACTACTGAAGCAAGTGGTGAACAGCAATGACACTAGTAATTACTACAAATGAGTTTTTGTCAGGGCACTGAAAGCAAGGCCGCATTCAGAAAGCTTTTTTGATTCGAATCAGAGTCCGTTTGCTTGGAAAGTCCAGTTTGTTTGGGGGAGTTGTAAATGCGCAAACTGACTCTGATCCAGAACAAACAAGCGGACTCCTTCGCCTTCAAACGCAGGTCTCGGTCCGTTTCAAGTGAACCAAATACAGGAAGTGGACTACAAATTGCATTGGCATTGTGGGTAAAACGCTGGGCATCGTGGGTAAACGCTACAACAACAAACACGTGTGGGACTGTAGTACTTTAAGAAATGGCTCGTGGTCAGACATGGAGTGACAAAGAAGTAAAAGCTTTAATTGATATTTAGTCTGATGAAAGTCAATACAGCTCCTTGTAAGTACGCACAAAAATATTGTCGTTTTGTGGAGGAAACAGAAGTCGTGAGAACCTTCTTGTTCATTGTATGTCTTGTCCTCGCCTACGGTGTATCCGAATGCAGTGCCTCCTCTGGAGAGATTGGGAACATTATTCTAAAGGTTTTGCTCATTTGGCTACAGTGCAGCACGCACGCAATCGCGGTCCGGAAGACCACCTCTGCCCACAACCGAGCCGAGTCTCCCAATAGACGGAGTCTAGTGGACTATGCTTTCTGAATGCGCCCTCATAATACTGGCTGCTATCAGCCCCCTAACTGAAAAAACCCTGCCTCAACTCTGACATCATGTCAAACTTTTAGCCCATCTCCAACCTCCACTCTCTGTCACAGAATGTGCCAACCAACTAAAACCCCACCTCCTTAACAATGATGTGATCTGTTTTAATCTGGTTTTTGCTCACATTACATCACAGAAACAGCTTTTTTAAAAAATCACTGGTGACCTCCATTTCTCCTCTGAATCTGGACGCCTCTGCATCCCCATCCTCCTTAATCTCACTGCAGCCTTCAACCCTTCGCATCTGCCTGGAAGTCTCCTTAACATTACTGCCTCTGCCCTTTCCTGGTTTATTTCCTGTCTTTCTAACAACTCCAAATCTTCTCTAGCCCTAGATGTTTCCCTATGGTTTGGTCCTTTCCTCTTTACTTTCTATAATTGTCCTTCTTGGCCACATCATCAGCCATCACAAACTCCACTTTCCTTGCTATGCTGACTACATCCAGATGGTGGAGACTTAATTAAAAATCCATTGAAACTGATATAATAATTGATATAATATTACTAATGTCAATTATTTAAATTATTTCTCTTAAATATATTTGGAAATAGTAAATGACGATATACTGAGTGCTTCTTTTCACTATTTTTAAAATCAAGATCTGCTCTTCTATTATGAAAATATTTGCAACAAAAAACTACAGTAAGCTATTAAGGCTAAAAATAAAACAACACTGAACTAATTGACAATTACTTAAAAGTAGAGTCTGGAGTGTTCCCTGTTTCTGTTTGTAACACTTTTCAAACTGAGTGCCCCTCTCCTCTGGCTAAAGCTGCATGGCTCCTCAGTCCCAAGCCTCTCCATCAAAGCTCGGAAGTAGGTTAAAGCCAAACCAATATTACCCCATGATTTTTGTGTGCACTATTTAAAGCCTTCCGCCACAAAATACTTCATTTTCATTGCTGCATCCACCATTTTTTATCAAGAATTCGTGTGAATCTGGTGTCGGCTCCAGTCGACATAAAAAAAAAAGTTTTATTCTAATGGAGCGCTATGCCCTTAGCTCTGTCATTGGCTGGAGAAAATACGCAAATCTCCGCCCAGAAACGTCCAAAACACACCAAGGCAAAGGGAAAAGACGAAGTACAGTCAGGAGAGGGGGAGTTGCAAACAAAACTCACCACCACATCGGATCCTAGTGCCTACTGCACAAGCCTGTGGGGGCAGTATTATGATCTGGGGTTGCTGCAGTTGGTCAGGTCTAGGTTCAGCATCAGTATGTGCTCAAGGAATGAGGTCAGCTGATACCTGAATATACTGAATGACCAGGTTATTCCATCAATGGACCCTCCCTCCCTGATGGCAAGGCCATATTCCAAGATGACAATGCCAGAATTCATCAGGCTCAAATTTTGAAAGACTGCTTCAGGGAGGATGACATCATTTTCACACATGGATTGGCCACCACAAAGTCCAGACCTGAACCCCATTGAGCATCTCTGATGATGGTACTGGAGGTGATTTACAATGACCTGTGCCATCATCAGTGCAAAATCTTGGTGAAATATTAATGCAACACTGGATGAAGATAAATCTTGTGAAAAGGATTCAATGCAGATATGTTTATGGTTTGTGTTTGTGTTGGGGTTTTTGATGCATCAGAACCATTATCGAACCCCTATTATCGAAAAAAGCCACAGCAAATACAGGGTGAAATCAAAACTAAAGGCAGTCCAATGAAACAACGTGTATTTCCTTGGTTTTTTTTTGTATTTTTTTTTTGGTTACTGAGTTTGAAGTGTCAAGATGAGCACAGATTGGGCCTAAATTTGTGTAATGTGTGGGAATAAAAGGCAGCTGTGTGTAAAGTGGAAAGATCAAGCTAGCCTAATTTACAAATTATTCATCCATTTGCCACTTTATTTCTTGCTTTATCCTATTCAGGATGACAAGATTATTCAAAAGGTATAAAGTTTTATCTTGGTTTCCAATAATAATGTAACTCCATCATTATATCCTTATGAAACAGTCTTCCTCCCACTGGATCAGTTTCTTCAACATATCATTTTTCTCCTAGTCAGCACACAGACTTGTAATTTCTTACCTGCGGTGTTTCTGTCAGGAAACCTGGAGTCCAGCTCGCAGCTTAGCTCTGCACACAGAAGGAAGCACAGATTTGAGACAGAGTGGTAGAGAGATACATAAGAAATGGAAAACAGCAGGATGGTCAGTGGACTGACCCTGACAGCGCCTCTTCAGGTGTGTGATTTCCAGTTGCAAACCAGCCAGCATGGCCAGATGCTCCTGCTTCAGGAAGGCAATGCCCCTCTCCACACTGGCCACCTGCTGCTCCAGCCTCCCGGCGTCCATGACTGCAAACCCACACAACCTGAGCACATATGTCGGTGGCTGGATGTCTGCAGAGGATACAAACATCTCTGTCCTATTTGGAGCATTGATACCAGAGGGGTGCCTGGATAAAAAGATTCAGTTCCACTTCATACAGATACAAATCGCTTATATTGATGTGAAAAGCACAATTAATTATTTGCTTGCCCGCTCAATAGCATCGTTATTACACCATCTGCTACTGCGGTATCACATCTCTCGTGTTTCTCCCACATACACATAAGGTCTCTCGTTTAGTCCTTAATAGCCCCGATTCATGCTTTAATCTAGATCACTGACCGTGGCCTGCAGAGATGCAGAGGCTGTATCCTCTCCAAACCGCTTCTCATGGACCTTCGTATGGCCCTGGACCTGCTCTTCTGTCCTTGATGCAGCAGAAACGAAGAAAACAAAGGACCCGATCAGTCTGCACAACCTCGCTCGTTTCCTGCTATGCTCCGAAGCAAACTATTTCGCTGTCTGGTGTTTTTCTTGAGGTTGCACATACCCTGCTGCAGCCTGGTAGAAATAACCTCCTCTTCACCTTCTGGTTTTACGTGCAGTGCGGCGCTGCGTTCACAAAGCAGCTGGTATGAGGGGTTATTAGTATCACCAAGCAGGAGGAGGAGGAGGCGGGGCTTCTTGGAGGTACCAATCCTTGTCCACTAAACAGGAAATCCCATTTTAAAGGTGTCATAGTGTTTAGCATCCACAATCCTTCTTAAATTATCTTCAAATGAATTTTTAATTCTAGTTGGGTGGGGGGAAAATTTAATAAGCTCATTTTAACCTCTTTTTATCTCCAAGTTTTGTCTGTCGCGTGAATACGCACGAGAGTTAGACCTGTCTGCAAGCTCATTCACGAGGCAAACGTCAAAGCCAAAACAAAGCTTTATCAGGACAGAGCAAGTGAAGGAAATGATGTCCCAACAGAGAAAAACGTGATAAAAACGTAACGGCACAGTTGATAGAGAGGATCCGCGGAGTGAAAGGGCTGCACTCTGATGAATATAAGGAGCGGACGTCTGACGTGAAGTTAACCAAACAGTGTTAGCTTCTGTAGCTACATTAGCAGCTTGTCCTCTTACACAAAAGATAATAAGTTACACAAGCAGCAACACTTACCGACTGCACATCCTCACAGATAAATATAATCCACTGCTCCCTGGTAAAGCTGTCCCTCCTGTTAAAGCACCAAAAACTGCTGAATTTCTGCCGAGGCAACTCAGCACGGCCGGCATCCCCCCCCCTCCCTCCCTGTCGTCGGCATCCTTTCTGACAAAGCTGATTTACTCCATGGCAGATAATCAGCTGCTTTCAGGTGGCGCTAAACAGGCTAGCATAGCAGCTAGCAGCCTCTCTCGTTCACGACATTCGGAGAAAGAAATTCAATTCGCGTACTGTGGAGAGCGCGTGCTTGTGGCCGATTCTGGTGAGAAGAGAGAGCCCGCACTCAAACACAAAGTCACTTTCACTCTCTAGAGTTTCTGGTACGTTATAACTGAGGTCCCGTTCCAGTACACACGTTTTAACGTGAAAAAGTGGGATTTCCGGGTGATGACTCCTTTAATTGATTCCTTTCCAAACATGATGGGGGTCTTTCAGTTAGATCCAGGAACAGACCCAGATGCAGTTTATAATATTGCTAAAGTCCCTCAAACATATTCAACTGTAAGATCATGTGCTAAAATCCAAGCATGACTTTGATTTAGAGTGAGAGTAAGTTTATTCTTTTGTCTTTATTCTTTTCTTTAAAAAACAATAACAAAAAAACAAATGGTACATCACAGTTTGGGTCCACTGGCCATCCTTCAGGATGCTGAATTACTTAATCAACAGTATTAGGCTAATGGTAAAATGATGATTATTTTAACCAATGAAAGTACAAAAGGACCTGTGAAAAGACCTGATGTCAATTGACCAGAAAGCTTTAGAGATCATAAATAAGGAGGATAAAGTGGTTTTTAATGGATTTGATTGGGACATCTAAGCAGAATCCAGACGGAGCAACCAGAAATATGAGACCAGGAGGTCTCTGAGCTGATGGCTGCTCACAAGTAGCAGTGCAACAATAATGAGAAATGCTTTAAAATTGTGACGTGATTTCAGGACAATCAAGGACCACAACAACCAGTGGGTCCAACAGATGGGGTTGGAGGTCTAAATAACATTCAAATACATACATTCTACTTTAGCCCAACAAAAACTTATGTCCTATTCACTCATTACTGCTAAGAGACTGCTCCTGATGTCATGGAAAGGACCAACTGTACCCTCCGCTAAAATGTGACTACGCGATTTGTCCAGTACACTTCATCTGGAAAAAATAAGGTATCTGCTGAAGGATAATCTGTCATCATTTCAAAATACTGTATTTGACAACCCTTTATAGGTTTTTTACAATCTGTATCTGTATGAAATTTATTATTTGGGCTACATCTCTTATTTCCACCTCCACACTGTCCATATCCATGTAGTTTGTTAAAGTTCCCCCTCCTTTTTTTTCTTTCTTTCTTATGGTTTGTTCCGTTTCTGTCTACATTCATGCATAAACTTTTGAGCTTCACTCTATAACTGAGAGGATAAATGTGTCAAATGCTCAAAAAAAATTGTTATAACAAATACATACATTCAAGGTCCACAGTGTAACTTTGACCTTAAAAAATATGCGTTTCTAAGACATCAAAAGAAAAAAAGTCTAAATAACATTCACACACATTATTAACTAGACTGCAATTTATTGAGATAGTAGACACACTGTTGCATTGGCAGATATTAACAAAGATATTTCATCAATCAGTCAGATGAATGGGAACAGATCCAATAACATCCTCAGATTTAAACTACAAGTAATAAATATCATCAAATAACTTAGCGGGAACTTGTTCAACAAATGAAGGTCTTATTGCTGAATGGATCCAGGATGGTCCAGAACTCCTCAGAACCGGCAGCAGACACCACAACCACTCATGTTGGGGCAGCAGCCACAGCAGAATTTACATTTAGCAGCAGCGTGGCGCTTCTGTCTGATTTCATACGGTATCTGTGTGAGACAAGACGAAGGTTTTCATCTCTCGCTTGATCGTTCTCCTTCTTGTCTGTAGTTATACTCAGAGCACCCGGATACTTTGCAGTAAGTACCCATTCATTTACATCATAAGACACAAAAACTGTTTCACTTCATTTATTTAGTGAACTAAACATACCTTCCATGATTCCACTGGGATCCACTTTTGGTTTGTAGCCACTGAACTGTCCTCAGCAACTCCCTCCATTATATCATGTTCCTGTTGAAGAAGTTTTTCCACATTTACCATCAATATCTCAATATTTTGGAGACAAATAAACATATCAGCAAAACAAGAGGTGAAACCCAGTCCTTACTTCAGTGCTTGGGGCAGCAGAGCTCTTCTGAACACAGATGAATGTGAGCATGACGGCCACTGCAACTGCGACGCTGAATGTCTTCATCGTAGGAGCTTTGAGATTCTGGAGTATTTAACTCAAGCAGGTTTTTTCTGATCTTGATGACTTTGTCAGTTCCTTTGAGCTTTCTTGTCTGATGGTTGAATCTGTGAAAAGTGCTAGTATTTATACTCACTGGGGAAGCTGTTGCTTCATCATGGACTGCAGGTACTGATGCAACTGGACAAATCTCACTGTGTGATGCTGGAAATGGGAGAGAAATACATTGTAAAGTGCAAATGTTTGTTTTTCTTTAAACAATCTTTCTGGTTAATAAGATAACGGAGATCCATTTATTGTAAAAACATGGAGTGTTTCTTGAGCCTGTAATAACATTGATAAAGTTATTATGTGTAGAACTCACAGGAAAAGGCCAGAAAGCTTATAAACTGCAACGTCAGTTCATCTTCAGGTGCCTGAAGTTTCTTTATAACATTTTTGCCACAACACACAGTTGAAGTCATAAAATATTCACATTAGTTATTTGGAAAAGAATCTGTTTTTTTGTTTTTAAATGTTAATTGTCATCATTTTAAAAAACTTGAAAATACGTTTAAAAATCAGAATAAAAGTTTTCTTCGACACCAGGAGGAACAGAAAAGTTAATTATTGGACAAACAGAGAGAAACGTTCAGGAGTCCAGAAAAGTCAACGCTCTGGAAATTTCCCTCTTACTTTTCCAGTATCTCAAACTGAAAGTTACCTAATCCAGTACTGAATAACCATGCTGCCAGTGATGAGGCAACAGCTGCATGAGAGTTTACAGTCATCTGCAGCAAAAAGTTTAACAAACACCTGAAAAAGAGTCTGAGGTGTTCACCAGGCTTCCAACCTCTCAATGGACCAGTTTGATGGGATCTGTGGGGGACAAGCAAAGTCTAAAATATATCTACTAACCCCACAGGACCCCTGCAAACACCCCAACCAGTCTCACCTATTCTTCATCTTGTCTAGACTGGTCTGATCTTCTTTGTGTTGAAAAATAATAGTGTGTACTTTTCCTTTTGAAGACTGTTTCTTTATTAAAATCTCTCATATAAATGATGTATTTGCCAAAACTTCAGCCCCTGTTCTATGTAAAAAAAACAAATAAATGACTTTTCAGACTGAAAGAAGAGAACTGTTCCAGCAGAGTGAGACCTCGCTGTTGTGGAGTAGAAATGGAAATGATTGCTGATAAATTGCTGGATTTGTTGCAGACAGTGATTTTAAAAAGAACTCAATGAAGAGGCCTGAAAAGTTGTTTATTCCAGCTGTTAAAGTCAACCATGACTTGTAAAAAATATCTCTAACTTTTTAAAGGATTCCTTAATAGTTTAACTTTTTTTTACTGTTTTGATTTAAACCAAAGACCATACTGTCTTCTGCCACTTATTTGAGGTCAGGTCACAGGGGCAGCAGCCTAAGCAAGGAAGCCCAGACTCCCCTCTCCCTGGCCACAGCTGCCAGCTAATCCGGGGGGATCCCGAGGCGTTCCCAGGCCAGCCGGGAAACATAGTCCCTCCAGCGTGTCCTGGGTCTCCCCTAGGGTCTCATCCTGGTGGGACGTGCCTGCAACACCTCACCAGGGAGGCGTCCAGAAGGCATTCTGACCCAAGAGTACCGAACTGCAGTTACAATGACTGACAAGGGCGCCGCCATACATCCAATCCATACAGGAAGTCTCATGCAGAAGTTAGTTAAATACCGCCAAGAGTAACTACTGTATCTGAGCTTGAAAAAAAAGGAAAAAAGGGAGTCGGGGGAATAGGGGTAGGGGGAGGGGGAGGGGGAGGGGGATATTTTGGGAAAAATAAAAAAAAAAAAATTTTGGGGGGGGCTTCGGGGGGGGGATAGGTAGAGGGGCGAGGGGGGGGGGGGGGGCTCTCCCTCTCAGAGGCCTGAGTCACCCCCCCCCTCTCCCTCTTGATGCAGAGGAGCAGCGACTCTACTTTGAGCCCCTCTCTGATGACTGAGCTCCTCACCCTATCTCTATGGGAGAGCCCGGCCACCCTGCGGAGGAAACTCATTTTGGTCACTTGAACCAAACCAAAGAGAAAAACTTAAATAATTTCTTTATGATTTAAGAGAAGAGGGGGGACAATAAAATTAATGAACATATTAACAATGTAAATATGCCAGATTATAGCCATAGGCTAATTTCCATCTGCAACCCCCTGGCAGGTTGATGTTAGACAAATTAAACAGTAAAAAGAAAAAAACCCTACAAAAAACTTAACAGGCTATGTACATAATATATACAATCAGACAGCACAGATACAACCATCTGTTGTACACTTGAATATTTGCAGCGGAAACTCCTGACTGAGACAACATGAACTGACCAAAGATTTCAATTGTCTAGACTTGTAAATCTACTATATGGAAGAAAGTATATGTAAAATAATTGTGAAATAAGTGTTTTCTTCCAAACTGAGAAGAAGAAAGTGTTAAAGATTTAACAGCTCTCATAAAAAAAAAAAAACATGCTAAGACTTAGAGTTATCCATTCTTAGGAAATGTTTGTCTCCCATTTCCAGCATCACACAGTGAGATTTGTCCAGTTGCATCAGTACCTGCAGTCCATGATGAAGCAACAGCTTCCCCAGTGAGTATAAAGACCAGCACATTTCACAGATTTAACCATCAGACGGGAGAGCTGACAACAGTCATCAAGATCAGAAAAAACCTGCTTGAGTTAAATACTCCAGAATCTCAAAGCTCCTACGATGAAGACATTCAGCGTCGCAGTTGCAGTGGCCGTCATGCTCACATTCATCTGTGTTCAGAAGAGCTCTGCTGCCCCAAGCACTGAAGTAAGGACTGGGTTTCACCTCTTGTTTTGCTGATATGTTTATTTGTCTCCAAAATATTGAGATATTGATGGTAAATGTGGAAAACCTTCTTCAACAGGAACATGATATGATGGAGGGAGTTGCTGAGGACAGTTCAGTGGCTACAAACCAAAAGTGGATCCCAGTGGAATCATGGAAGGTATGTTTAGTTCACTAAATAAATGAAGTGAAACAGTTTTTGTGTCTTATGATGTAAATGAATGGGTACTTACTGCAAAGTATCCGGGTGCTCTGAGTATAACTACAGACAAGAAGGAGAATGATCAAGCTAGAGATGAAAACCTTCGTCTTGTCTCACACAGATACCGTATGAAATCAGACAGAAGCGCCACGCTGCTGCTAAATGTAAATTCTGCTGTGGCTGCTGCCCCAACATGAGTGGTTGTGGTGTCTGCTGCCGGTTCTGAGGAGTTCTGGACCAGCCTGGATCCATTCAGCAATAACAAGACCTTCATTTGTTGAACAAGTTCCCGCTAAGTTATTTGATGATATTTATTACTTGTAGTTTATCTGAGGATGTTATTGGATTTGATCCCATTGATCTGACTGATTGATGAAATATCTTTAATCTGCAGATACTACAGTGTAGCTTCTATCTCAATAAACTTCAGTACTGTTATTACATCATGTTTTTGAATATTATTTTAGACTATATTCATGTTAAGTGGACCAGAGATGTATTTCACTCACACAGGTAACTGTCCTGTCCTACTCTTTGCTTTTCTAAGTAAGTTTTTCTGTTTATCTTGCTCTGCTCTTGTCTGTTGTTTTGTAATGTTTTGATGTCCCAGAAAGGCATATTTTTAAGGTTGAAAAGTTAGGCTGCGGGCCTTTAAGCTTGTGATGACAGAAAGTTGTTATACTCACAGGTAAAGGGCAGGAAGTTTTCTGTACCATCAGTTCATCTTCATAGGTTGCTCCTCCAGGTAAATGGGGACATGAATCAAACAGAACAAAGCACCATTATGATAAACCAAACTAAATAAACATAGTATTTGTACATTTATTTGTGACAGTGATTGCAGCTCAAAACGAGCAGGACTGGTCAATCATAACTCGTAATGTATGCCCCTTTATCAAAAACATAAAATTTTGTTGACTGACACTTTTGTTTGTTTGTTTGTTTGAGATGGTTTTGCATACAGATGTGGGCATGAAAAAGTTCCCCTTTCTGCCGACTGCCAGCCACTTACCAGCGATTTGTCTGCTAATTCAATCACATAGAGAAACGCCTGTGTGCCCAGGGGAAACGATTTCAGAGCATAAATGAATGCCCGGAACAAGGACGTTTCCACACGCCAAGTTTGGACACTGTGCATGATGACGTATTCGTGGGACAAATGATTTAAGCCAGTGATAGTGCACTATTACTGCACTATCACTGCACCACTTCTGGCAGAAAAAGGAGGAAATTTTTAAATCCCAGATCTTTATGATGTGAAAAGAAAGCGGCATACTTTAAGTAGCTATTTCCCCAAATAAAATCATACTTTAGGAACAGATCTTTTCAAATCATGGAAAAAAATACTAAAACTTGTATTTTTAAGGAGAATGCTGGTATGCAGATACAAGCAGATCTGATATGGCTTCAATAAAAAACAGCCATTAAATCAAAGTAGCGCAATGTAACTTCTGACCTTGAAAATAGGTTTATGATTCATTTTGATGGCATAGTTATTATGTATGTTTCTGGAGCTGTTATTAACCTTGTGTCCTGAGGGTGAGAAACTGCAGTTAAAAATGTATCTTTTCTAGCCTTTATCACATTACAGATTAGTTTTGTTTTCCGCACCACATCATACCAACAACTAAACATGAACACACTGACTGTTTTGAATGTCCACCAGACTGATTCATTAAAGAAATGCAAGAGGACATTATCAGAAGAAGGTTGGAGAAGAAAGAGAAAACAGCAGGACAGAGCAAGAGATAAGACAAGAGTCAACATCAGGCTGACTCTTTCTGGTCAGAGAGAGCTCAGAGTACAGGTAGATGCAAGATGGATGCAGAATTCGCCACAGTCATTGCAAAAATCTTTTGTAAGGAAGGTCCATGCACCATGAAAGGAGGCAAGTGATGCATAAGCATTACAAAGATTATTGGTGTCGTCTACAAAAAACAAAGAAGTGGCCACAGCAAGAATCCTTTTTACCTCAAATGAAGAGACAAGACTTAATAATTTTGAGTGAAAATATGTTTTAAAACTTCAGTTTGATTTATTTATTATTCAAGGCAAACGAGGAGACTTTATTGATTCTAACTCTATAAAGCTGACTTAAAGGTGACCTCTACAAGTTCAGTTTCTTCCCGCCAGTAGGTGACGCAATCACACTCACTGACTCAATTAGCTTTAGCAACGTAACAGAACGGGCTAACTGTTAATTAGCATTAGTAAATGTTTAACTCATGACCAGGAGGAACGCAGCAACCTCCATAGGGCTTTTGAGACCCTTTGCTACCTCCGCCCTCATCCTGCTTTGTTTTCTGTCCGCTGGAATTTGAGGCAAGGAAGATGCGTATAACTCCAGGGCTAATGCTAATGATGCTGGCATGGTAATCAGATGTAAATATGTACAGCTGTGTAAAAACGTTTTTGCCCCCTTCCTGATTTCTTACTTTTTTGCATGTTAGTCACACTTAAATGTTTCAGATCATCAAAAAAATTAAATGACAAAGATAATACAAGTACACAGAAAATGCAGTTTTTAAATGAAGATTTTTATTTTTAAGGGGGGAAAAAAAATCCAAACTTAAATGGCCCTGTGTTGTTCGCTGGAGTCCCAAAGCTTTAGAAATGGCTGTGGAACCTTTTCCAGACTGATAAATCTCAATTACTTTGTTTCTCGTTTTTTACTCAATTTTTTTTTGGATGGCAGCATGATGTCTAGCTTTTGAGGATCTTTTTGGTCTAATAAACTTCGTCAGGCAGGTCTTATTTAAGTGATTTCTTGATTGAGAACAGGTGTGGCAGTAATCCAGCCTTGGTGTGGCTAGAGAAATTTAAATCAGCTTTCCAAAGATGGGATAAACCACAGTTAATTTATGTTTTTACAGGGGGGGGCGCAATCACTTTTTCACACAGGACCATGGAGGTTTGGATCCCCCCCCCCCTAATAAAAATCTTCATTAAAAAACTGCATTTTCTGTTTACTTGTGTTATCTTTGACTCACTTTAAAATTAGTCTGATGATCGAAAACATTTAAGTGTGACAAACATGCAAAAAAGTAAGAAACTAGAAAGGGGGCAAAACCTTTTTCTCACAGCTGTATTATTTTGGGACTCATCAAAGTTGATAAAACAATTATCTGTATGCAGTGAAATTGATACATTATTCTGCACACCTATAGACATTCTGATGTACTTTTTAAAAAACTTGTTTTGATGAAAAGTTGTAGCTATCACCTTTAAATTCTGTTGGTGCATCCCGTTTTCATTAGATCCCTAAATACTTTCATTACCATTACAGTATATGTAACTACAACTTTCTTAAAAAAAAAAAAAAAAAGAGAGAGAGAGAAATACCAGACATGTAATAAAAGACTCAAAGCTGTAATTAGCAACAGAATTCACATAGACTGTATTTATTATGATTTGTGACATACAGATTTGAGTAATGATTTTTATATTTGCAGTATTTTGTTTCTTTCATTCTTAATTTATTTTCATTTTTCCATCTGTTTCTAGGAAATGATTAACAAGGCTTGGATTCTTCTGGTTGCTGCTCTGCTTCTGTCTCTCACTCATGCTGGGCAGAGGAACCGGCTCACAGTGCTCAGCGGTCTGATAATACGGACAGACTTTTAAATGAGCAGAAATAGGAGAGATATCTGTCATTTGCCACGAATCCACCGAGGAGAAAAGATGACTGAACTCCCACACCTGGAGAAAAACAGGAGCAATCATGAGGAAAGAGGAGGATCACAGTTTGTGATGGACCTGACATGTAATGCACAGGCTAAATCTTACAGGCTTAGCTGTCCACTTGGCTCGTCCATGTGTGGAGGTCTGCTTCTCCCAATACAGGGTGACCATCCCTCTCTCCTGCAGCAAAGATGAGCACACCTGCCTCATGAGCCTGGACACCAGCGCCAGCTGGGACAAGGACAGACTGTCCAGGAAGCTGGCCATGTGGCACAGCACCTCATAGGGCAGCATGCTTAAAGGGTCCTCCACCCCCTCGGTGCCACTTCCACTCCTCTGAGCAGTGGAGGAGTCTGCAGTGCTGCTGGAGGTGTTGTTATCCAGCGAAGGTAGTAGGATTGGACGCAAATTGAAACTTCTCAGTTGTTGACTGTCAGGAAGAAAAAAGTAAATAATTTGGTTCAGCACAATGTTTTTTTTTTTTAAATGAATGATCTAATGTGGGATTTATCATGAATTCCTGTTTATACCAACAATCAACTCTTAGTAGATATGTGGTTACTCCACATGTGATAAATCATCGTTTCACGAATGTTCAGTCACTGTTTTGATGTGACACCAAATTTAGCTGTTTTTCACAATTCTAAATTCATCTACACCTTTGATGAGTTTATCTGAATGCAGAACCTGGACCACAGTTCGACTCGCCTATTCAACAAACAGAGATGTCACCTTGGATTCAGTGTGCATCTATTCTGCCTGTTGCTGTTATGTGACAATGTCAATATCTTGAATATAAATGTCCAAAGCTGCATCAGCAGCAGTGTTGGGAACAGTACTTTAAAAAAGAAATTAATGATAGTTACTAAATACTTCTCCAAAAATGTAATGGCGTTAGTAACAGAGTTAGAGCTTTATAAAAATAACTAATTGGAAAAGTAATTCTGTTACTTTTTAATGTTGCTTTTGATGTAACTTTAAATTAATCTTAATTAATCTATTAAATTAATTGATTTAAATTGATTTTTTAAAAAGGTGAATATTAGATCTGACTAATGAATGAATTAATGGAAACTTTACAGAATAAATTACTAACAGAAAAAAATCATGGACACTCAGACTAATGGATGTTGTGGCTCCATCTCCTCCTCATGAGAGGAGCTACAAGCTCACGTGGTTATAACGGCCAGAAACCACGAAGAAACACGAACTAATCAACGTTTCTCATCATGTTGGTGCCTTTCATCTCTGAGGGAAAACGGACGTTTGTGATAATTGTAATTTGTAATTCTCCCCATTGTGTACTCGTGTGTTCGGCTGCGCACATTGACTGGGGTTATGCAATGACAGATCATCATCATCATCACTGTTTCTGTACTGCTCCGGGTCAGATGAAGACAGATCCAATGTGCAAAACGAGTATAATATATCTTTAGTATTAACTATTAACTGAATTTGGGTCATGGGTGAAAGAAATAGTTCAGGGAAATAATTTTAAGTCATTTATAAATATATAAATTAGTAATAAAGAAATAATTAAGAAATAATTTGTTCCTCGAACTATGATATTGTTTTCTTCTTAAACTGGATTCATACTTGCGCTGTATCTGTGTCAGGTTGGTGACGCAGTCACCTCCGTACGCCTTGTATAGGTCTGCAGAGGGTCAATAAGAACTTCCTCAAGCCTGACATGCAGTTGCGTTCAACAGAACAGCAACCTTGTTTTTACTCAAACATTAGTGTGTGGAGGGAGGCACGTGTCTGCAGCCCTGGAGACGCAGGTTATTACACGTATGGATTATTGTACCGGGTGTATGGGCGAGTGTCTCCAGGTATCTCTGTATCACTCCGCCTCCTCCCGCGAGAGCACCAACACAATATAGTCCCAACAAATGTGAAACGTCTGATCACCAGAAACAAAAATGAATCTCACATAACAATAGTAATGCACTGTCAGTGAAGGCCAGTAATGGTAATGGCATTTTTAATGATAGACTTAGTAATTAATTAGATTAACAAGTTAGTGAAAAAGTAATACCGTCAGTAACGCCGTTTATTTCTAACACCGTTATTGCCATCACTGATCAGCAGTGTGTGAGCACATGGACGGAGGTGAACAACCCAGGTGCCATAAAGTAAAAATCCTGCCTTGTTTTTGGATCTGCCTGTACATTTAGAACAGGTGTGTTCACTAACAAGCTCATCTAACTGACAGAGGAACTGTGCTTATTAAATTCAGCTGGTTTAGAGGACAGGATTTTACTTTCTGGACCAGGGACATCTACCTCCTCAAATCAGAGTACAGTCAAAATGGGGACACAGCTCAATTTGAGACAATAATTGTCACATTTGGGGCGTCAGCTTGGACCCCTGGCCACATTCATAATTTGAGGTGAGTATTGGTTGTATTGGTGCGACTGTTTCTCTGTCCACTTGCCCTTTGCTAAAAACCAAAACAAACAAATAACCAAAAACAAACAAACAAACAAACAAAACAGTCATGTTGGACAAACCGCTGTGGTGCTGTTTAACTTAAGCTCAGTCCATGTTCCTCCCATTGGCCTTACTATTTAACTCATACAGTAGTTACTGTAGAGAAGGAACTGGGATTGAGTCTAAGGCCAGAACACATCCAAACCAGTAAATGGACAGCCAAGGTGGACTACCAATTTATGTCAGCAGGTGGCATTGTTGTACAATTTAGTGGGACTGAACATGAATATCAAACCATAAAGCACAATGTGAATCCTGCTGTAAGAATTCAGCATTTACAGTCGTATTTTTGTGCCCAAATATGAACAAATGGACAAACAAATGTAAGAAGTGCTCACTTATAGGTGACAGTGGCTCTGTGTGTGGACGGTTGAAACCTCCTATGGCTGTAGGTGCATCCCAGATATGCCAGGGGGCATCTCTCTTCAAACCATCCACTCAGACACGTCTGGATATCGCTGTGCACATTCCTGTAACAGAAATGATGCACCCCATTTATTGCACACAATAAACACTTCCATCCACAATTATACCGCATCAGTTCCACTTGTAATTGGTTGCATACTTTTGGTAAACAGTTAATTGTTGATTTCACAGGTGAAGCAGCTTTCATCTGTCTCTTATATAATAAAAAAAACGTGTTATTTCTTGCTTCAAGGCTGCTCTTATTTCTTTGTATTTTTATGTTTTTCATTCAAGTAAATCTCATTTCAAGATTTTTTTTTTCTTTTTTACAGGAACTTAGCTTATTTGGTCATGTTTGGATACATTTACAGCAGCCCTACAGATTAACTAATAGTTAAATAAGTTTTCTTATTCCCTGTTTGTCTTGTTTTTTTCTTCAATAACATTTTGTGCAGCGCTGTCCCTGACGATTACGTAAATACCTTATTCAAAAGGTGTGGTTTGCTGAAGTGTAATGTGAAAGCAAACATGGACTTGAAGAATGTAGTTAGTTAAATCAAAAGGGCTATCAAGTGTGAATACATTCTTTGATTCTCATCTTTTATTCTGCTGCCTCCTCTTGTTTCACGCTGGGTTTCAGCTGCTGATTGCCATGCATCCGTGTCATGTTAGCCATTGTCTTCCCTAGTATATAGCATACACCACTAGATTTCCTTTTTTTTATTTGCTAGATTGTTATTTGTTTAATTTTTGGGCCAGTTTTGTTTTTTCATAAGTTTAGTGTTTCTGTTATGGACTCCCTATCTGTGAGGCATCTTTATTTAATACATAACATAATCAGATAAATGTTGGAGTTTACTGACTTAAACACACCTGACATGTGTGGCAAACTCCCTGCGGTGGAAGGTGTGACCACAGAGGAAGGTGAACACACAGCTGGCTCTGTGGTGTCTGCTGCTCACGCTCTCTGCCTGCAGCTGCAGATGAAGTTTCTTTGGTCTGTCTGTCATCACCTCTGCCAAAGTGGTCTTTCCTTTAAATGGAGCTGAGCGGAATGAGTATGTCTGTGTTCCTATGTCGACATAGAGCCCATCGGCCCCTTTTGACTCACTGATCTACGTACCAGAAGAAAAGAAAAAAAAACAAACACCAAAAATCACAATGCCTGTTAAATGATAAATAAGTGCCTTTTCATGTTTCAGACTGTAAAAGTTAATTATCAGATCTTGAAAGATTTCAAAAGTGGGAAGGTGATGTCCTGCATTCTGGTACTTTTTATACCTTGTGACCCATGACTGCTTGTTCAGCATAGCCCAGCAGGGTGGCTGCTGCTTCATCGGTGAACCAGCTGTCTTCGCTGACTCCGAGGTCCGAAGTATCCACACTTTTGGGTTCACTTTGTGCTCGTGCAGCCTGGTCGTACAGATGAACCCGCCGCCTGTAGTGATAACTTTCAGGGACCTTACAGGAGGAAACATGTGGGATAACAAGATTAGAGATGTTTGACTTATTATGTCATGGAAAATGTGATGTTAGGGAATTAGCAGGGTAAATTTAAGTGCAACTCCAGGTTTTCAGTATGGTTCAAGGAGTATTACCATAACTTATGCTTGAAACCTAAACTGATGTGGAGCAGCCTCTAATAGGCCTCATGTTTCAGTTATTGATCACTACTCAGCTCTTTTCCATCAGGCCTGTTTTATGGCCCAAATATACTTAGCAACTGCTCTCTATGTTGTGATTTTTTAAACACACATCTCCATTTTGTGTTTTACTGCCACTTGGGGCAATCTGAGCTGTGGACTTGGCTTGTTAATGTTGGTGCTTTAGCTTTGCTCTGCGCAGAATATAAAGAGGACAAAGATCTGCTTTGTAATGCAGTGAAACTACAATATTATACTGACATATAGAGTTACAGTATGAAAGACAAAAATACACATGGTGTAAAATGATCACCTTGAAAGAGCGCAGCGTCTGCACAGGAATAGGCTCCAAGCTGCCATAGACAAAGTCTTTCTCCCTCGGGGTGCAAGCCTCGATTTGCCCAAAGGTGAGTAGCATACGCCCATGATGCACCACATACATGTTGAACTCCTGAGGGGTGAGTTCTTGACCCAGACGGTCCAGAACCCCTTCCTGCCACGGGGCCAGCCCGGTCTTACTTGTGTCAGGTGGAGGACAGCTGTTGTCCACAGCTGAACTATCTTTCTTTGTGTCTTTGTGGTCTGCAGATGTGTTGACTTGCCTTTCAGCCTCTTTTGGATTCCTCACACTCTGGGTCTTGGACTTCTCACCAGAGTCTTGGTTTTGTTTAGGATTTTCTA
This sequence comes from Atherinomorus stipes, assembly GCA_023101725.1. NCBI lineage: Eukaryota > Metazoa > Chordata > Actinopteri > Atheriniformes > Atherinidae > Atherinomorus > Atherinomorus stipes. Next base: position 38,787 of record JALJCO010006283.1, read on the forward strand.
GCTTTTTCTGAGCGACCTCACAGCCACCTTTGTCCATGTTGAACATCATTTCAAACAGGTTGTATTTTTCTTTGTTGATGGTCTGTCTTTGTCCTACGCTGTTCTGGGAAGCTTCTTCCACAACATTATTTGTGCGTGTGCTGTTTTCAGGAAGACCTTCAGAAAACAACACAAGATTAGGGATTAAAATTAAATTTAGAGCATCATCTTTTCAAAATTTGTCTTTTCGAGAAGTTTTAATGCATCTGTGAACAGTTTATAAGAAATTAAATAATTTACAATTAAAACATCAACAAATAGAGGGGTGTATAAATAGGTGTTTGGGGCCATTAGATGACCACACTTCCTCTCATTTCCTTTAAAAAAAAAAAAAAAAAAACGAGTAGTTTTCTCATACTGAACCAAAGCATCTCTAAGACTCACCTTCTCTGACATCTTCCTGTGGAATATTATCAACAAACCCTCCAACTGCTGCCTCCTCTTTCACCTCTTCCTTTATTTTCTCCTCTTCTAAGTCCATCATTTCTGGATAAAGGGGTCTCATTTTGAGGCGGTTGTACAGGTCCGACTGATCAACCATAGCCATGGCAACATCTAGAGCATCCACCTGTGCATCACTGTCCTTCATCACATTGTCCTGCAGGGCATTGAAGCTGTGTGGGTTTGTGTCATCCGTTGGCCAGCGAAGCCACTCCATGGTGCAACACACCACGCTGGCTGGACACACCTGGAGGTGAGCTGCTTGTGAAGAGCGGGGCATCTGGAGGGTGCAGCCAAAAGCAGCATTGAGGCAGGGAACCCTTACATTAGGGCAGAGCAGCAGGTGATCCTCCTCTTTGCAGAGGTGGAAAACAGCCCCACAGAGCAGACGGCAGGAGGTGAGAACACAGGATACAGAGACCTCCACCCGGGTCCTGCAGCGCCGGCTGTAGCAGCTATTACAGTGGACATGCTGTTGCACCCTGAGGCTCGAGATCGATGACTCTGAGTGAAAGACAAAGGAAATTCAAACTGAAAAGAAATGATGTCTTCTTCGAATTCTAATGTTTTACTTACCAGCACGTAAAAAAGTTCATGTGCTCCTAACCAAAATTAGGTAAAGTTTTTTAAATGGCATGTTTAGCTGATATGCACTCACTGGCCACTTTATTAGGTACACCTTGCTATGACTGGGTTGGACCCCTTTTGCCTTCAGAACTGCCTGGCATAGATTCAACGAGGTACTGGAAACATTCCTCAGAGATTTTGCTCCATATTGACATGACAGCATCATGCAGCATCACGCTATTGCCCAGTTTTGGTGAGTCTGTGCGAATTGTAGCCTCAGTTTCCTATTCTTAGCTGACAGGAGTGGCACCCTGTGTGGTCTTCTGCTGCTGTAGCCCATCTGTTTCCAGGTTGGACGTGTTGTGCATTCAGAGATGCTCTTCTGCATACTTCGGTTGTAACAAGTGGTTATTTGAGTTACTGTTCCCTTTCTGTCAGCTCGAATCAGTCTAGCCATTCTCCTTTGACCTCTGGCATCAACAAAGCATTTGCGCCCACAGAACTGCCGCTCACTGGATATTTTCTCTTCTTCAGACCATTCTCTGTAAACCCTAGAGATGGTTGTGCATGAAAATCCCAGTAGATATGCAGTTTCTGAAATACTCAGACCAGCCCGTCTGGCACCAACAACCATGCCACGTTCAAAGTCACTTAAATCTCCTTTCTTCTCCATTCTGATGCTCGGTTTGAACTGCAGCAGATCGTCTTGACCATGTCTCCATGCCTAAATGCATTGAGTTCCTGCCATGTGATTGTCTGATTAGAAATTTGCATTAATGAGCAATTGGACAGGTGTACCTAATAAAGTGTGTACATGTTGCTGCATTATTTACAAAAAATGAAGCTGTCGTGAATGATAACATTTAACATGCTGAAGTTAGACAGTCTGAGATATATGGAGTCTAATCTTGGGGTGAACTTGCTTGGATGTTCATCACTGGAAAGATTAGCAACTGACTTGAGTGTTTTTTTTTTATATTTGTACAATCTTTCCTCATTGCAGGATGATGGACTCCAAACTGTTTAGAAATGGCCATAATACTTTCCAAATGCATGAGTAACAACTCCAAATGGATGAGCAGGTGTGCCTGACCTCAGTAACCATGAGGGCAATGGCCCCACACAACTATATTAATCAGTTCGTCTAATGAAAGACAGGAAACAAAGGAGCTGGGTTAAGTTCAGGAAGTAGTAGAGTTGTTCATAAAGCCCATTCACCAGAACAGCAAACTGAAACTCCTTTGTTTCTTGCCTTTCATTACTGGATGAACTGATTCATCCAGGTGTGTCTGGCCATTGTCACAGTGGTTACTGAGGTCAGGCACACCTGGATGAATCAGTTCATCCAGTAATGAAAGACAGGAAACAAAGGAGCTGCTTTAAGTTCAGGAAATAGTGGAGCTGTGCCCATTCCTATGCAAGCACTACGTAGTATATTTGTTAGGTAAAATAAGGACACAGCATATATCATGTGTCGTTCATTTCTTTAAATTATATATGCCAAATTTTAAGACCAGAAGGAACAGGTTTTTAATATTTCATTATGTTTAGAAATGTAAAGCCTTGGTATAGAAACAGGATCTCATTTGTGTATGAGCCATCAGTGGATGTTCTTTTGAAACCAAAAATAACAAAATTCTTTAATCAAATCTGAGATTGAATTTTGAAGATTGTAGTTTTAAAATTCTAATTTATGTCTAAATTGAAAAAAAAAAAAGCTTTCATTTTTGCAAGACATATGAAGCTCTACAGTCTGTGAAACAATAAATAAGGTCAAAGGTGGAGAGTTTAGCTGCATATATGATGTAAAGTTTGTAACTCACCATAACTGGCTGGTTTAATGACCCTGTTGGAGAAATAAAGAGAAAGGATAGCTTGCTGTTATATCAGCTTTAAGTGTTGAATCAGCAAACATTTGTTTGACTTGTGACCCCTGAATTCATTACAGGGTCTACATGTGATCCTTCATTTTAGTGGTCATATGACAATTCATCATGTCAGGCCAATCACAGAGTGACCAACAGTGTATTACACTACAAAAACAGCCATACAGACTGCTCTGCACGCAATTAAATGCTCACATCTTATTGTTGTTGGGAGGTAGTTAAAACAGTCACAATCTCAGTTGAGCAGGCTTGTTGTTAGAAACAGAATAAAGTCAACCAGACTTGTTCTTGACTTGACTTCTTGTTCTTGATGACATTTCACCTCTCATCTGAAAGGTTTTCCAGTTCTTACCAGGTTGGGAGTCACATCTTATAAACTGAAACTCCTCACCAGCTGGTTAGAACATGCCAATATTTCCTAATTGGAGCTTAACTAGAGTCCAAATTACAATATTCCACTGTACTTTATGCATAAAGCAAAAGGATGGAAACTAGGACACCACTCAAGTCAATATAACTAATATTCTGGGGAACACAAATATTCATACATAGATTAACATTGTCGGCCAAATGATGCTGACATTTTGGGTTGCAAAAGAATTTCGACTGAATCCAATGCAAATCTAGATCTACATGTCATGCTTCAATACTTCCTAAAAATATTTCTTAATTCTTAACTTCTTTAAAGGCTCCTTCTCTATTTTCTATTTCTATTTCATGACCAGTCAGATTTGATCTGAGACCATGTGACCATTAACATAGACCAATCAGTAGCAAAGACAAATAAGTAGCAGAAAAAGACAAAAACAAACTAAAAGTAAAACAAATGACTAATTAAATGACACATGTTTGCATTGGCACAAATGCTCTTGTTTTGCATGTTCTTCAGGGTCTGAATTTATAAGCATGCTTAAATTAAATACGCACTAAATATAACTGTTCACCTATTCTGCTCCTCTAAAATACAAAGTTGAAACTCAAACGCAGATGTAAACTTTGTATATATAGTTTACTCAAGTTTTTCTGTTAACGTTAAGTTTAAAAGCACTAACGCCATTGAAACATTTAACTCCTTCACTTCTACTGCCTACATAGTTTAACTGTGGTCATTTCAATTTGGATGAATTAAAACAAAGTATTTCAGTGAAATCTATTCAGGATCAAACTTGTCTTACCAAGTAGCCGGCACAGATTTGTTGTTTTGTCTCGGTGGTCTTATAACATTCAGTCCTTGCGTGTTCTCTTTTTGCTGGCAAGTTAAATTTAGCCAAGTAGCATGTTCAGAAGGAGAAATAACTCCCCCCTCTGTGTCTGATTGCTGCAGAGAATTCAGTTCATCAAACTTTATGTAGATCTTTTCTGATCTTCATTGTACAGCCAAGTTAATATAATATGAACACCTGCTATAAGTATATAATAGAGTTCATCCTCTGCTGGAATAAATGCATTTGGATTCACAACAGTAGCTTTGTGTACTCTTATATCTCCACTAGAGGACACTGTTTGGATTTAAATAAAACCTGACAAATTTTGGATGGTTTGCAGGTTGAAATTAACATACAACAAGGGCACAATGTTAATCAGAGACAGATTTCCTGAAGTTAGTAGCTGAGAGGACTGGTAACTCACACCATGTTTCAGACCACCTGCGTAACATTTCTCGGTCAGAGCTCAGCTCTATTTATAACACATACATAACACAGACACACACAAATGTTTGGTCTTTAAAAGCAGAAGACAGAATATACGGAGCATGTCTCTCTCCTTTTAAATTCACACTGCGGTAGGTTAAAATCTCTAATTCACTCTGTCATTTGAATCCGATGCCAGGTTTAGGACAAAGTTGATTGTGATGAGAGAGTTGAAGAACTAGGGTTTGTTCTCTGTTTGTAGGACAGACCTGGAGCTTCAGATTAAAATATCCAACAGAAGAAGAGCTGAAGGATGGTATGGTTTAATTTTCCAAATATGAAGTTAAATGTTGTTGCCAGTCATTACGTTTTACATGTTTTTTAGTGAGTTATATACTGTAAAGGTCACTGCTTTACCTGCTTCAGGTCAAAAGTCAATGCTTTACTTGCGTCAATTCATTATATGAACAAATTGCCTTAATTCAGTCACTCATGCAATATTTTGAATATTTTGAAACACTTTATAATTTTTAATTAAGTTGTTTAGATTTTTGTCAAGTTTGTCTTATTAGTGTAACATCCTGAGACACGGTATATGGCTAATGGAGCAAAGTGATAGGTTTAATGGAAGATCAAATCAGATGTGCAACATAAATGCAAACTTTTCTTTCAGAGTCATCGATCTCGAGCCTCCAGGGTGCGACAGCATGTTCACTGTGACTCCTGCTACAGCCGTCGCTGCAGGGCCCGGGTGGAGATCTCTGTGTGCTGTGTTCTCACCTCCTGCCCTCTGCTCTGTGGGGCTGTTTTCCACCTCTGCAAAGAGGAGGATCACCTGCTGCTCTGCCCTAATGTAAGGGTGCCCTGCCTCAATGCTGAGTATGGCTGCCCGATCCAGCTGCCCCGCTCCTCGCAGGCAGCTCACCTTCAGGTGTGCCCAGCCAGCGTGGTGTGTTGCTCCATGGAGTGGAACCGCTGGCCAGCCAATGATGCTCATTCTTATCCAACCACAGAGCTCCATGACAACCTGATCAGAGAACGAGAGCAGGGAGGATGTCTGGACCTGGCCATTGCCCTGAAAGACCAGGACCGTCTGTTTCACTCCATGAAGATGAAGAAATTGTTCCCAGAGTTGACTCAGAGCGTGGAGGAAGAGGAAAGAGAGGAAAAAAGGAAGGAGGAGGAGAGGAGAAAGGAAAGGGAGAAGAGGAGAAAGGAGAAGGAGAAGGAAGAAGCAGAGAGAGCAGCTGCAAAAGAGATCAGAGACAACACCTGGAAGTCTTTTAACATGTTTAACATTAATTCTGTTGAAAACGAGCCTGAGGATGAAGATGAAGATGATATTATAGATCAGCCAGTGCTAACTCAGGAGGAGAGGGAGGCTCTTGCCAGGGCAACAGATGTGAATGCTGCTCTGCTGGAGAACTACAATGCCTGGGAGCGCATGTTCAGCATGGAGATGGGTGGCTGCAGGGAAACTGAAGGGTCAGCTGCAGCAGGCAAGGAAGAGGCTCAGAGGGGCGGGAAAAGCCTGGATACTCTGCCAGAGGAAGACGAGGATCCCTGTGCAGGTGCAGCAGCAAGTGGCACCTGCAAACTGGCAAGTAGTGCGCGCACTGCTGTTACATCTTCCTCCTCCTGTCAAGTTAAGAAATCTAAAAAGAACTTTGTGTACGGACACGTGGAACCAATGAAGATCATCACTGTGCGCACCTTTAAAATCCCAACCAGCTTTGCTGCCAGGCAGAGCCGCATCCGCAATCCTAATTTCTACAAGAGAAAGAGCAAAGCGGCGGATACCAGTGACCTGGGGGTGGCACTAGAGGACATGCCAGTGTGGGAGGAAGTTCAGGTGAGGTACTTTATTAACTGAATGCAAACCTGTAAATACTTATTCAAGGATTAATAGTTTATGTTGAATAATGTTTCATTCAACCTCCTCTGGATTCCTATTTGTTTTCCTTTTCATACTCTGGTTTCATCCAAGGAAGAGCTTGAGTTCAGAGTCTTGTTACAAGACTGTTGGCAGTGATGGAATATAACTAAAATACCATAACTCAAATTGCTGTGGGCTAGTCAGGTGTTCGTCCAGTTTAAGCTGCAGACTATGAAGCCCATTGTGTTCTTCTAATGGGTTAAATAACACCTTTCAGCAGATTTTCAGTCCAAAAGCCATTAGCGTGACATGCAGATTGCCCATACATCTCAAATATTTAAATAGACAACTCCACAAGGTGAAGCTGGGCTTGTTGTGGCTCTGCTTGTAGGGCGGTAGTTCTCCAACCGAATGCTTTATCAGCAGCCTAGAAACGGAGACACAACAACCCCAGCTTCACCTTGTTGAGCTGTCTGTTTGAATATTTGGGATGTGTGTGTAGTCTGTGTGTCATGGTAACATTAAATCATCTAACTTCACATATACCCAAAAGTGCAAAATGCAACCAGAAGACCAAAAGTACATTACAAACATTCAAAAGACAGCAGCACTCAGATGATTCAACATGCTTATTTTGGTTGGTCACTGCACGGTGCTTTTGATTTTCCTTTTAGGCTTCCCTGCTGTGTTCCCTAGAGAGGGAGCAGAGGGGTCACCTCATTGCTGAGAGCAATAGTACAGACAGTCTGCTGACAGATGAAGGCACACAGACCTACAACTTCCCGTCCGCGCCTTTCCAAAGAAACATGTCGCTGGCTGATCTGACAACTGGAAAACCGCTGGAGCTGCACCTTCAGCTGCAGATTGAGAGCGTCACCAGCCGACACCACAAGGCCAACTCTGCCTTCACCTTCATCTGCGGGCACACCTTCCAGCGCAGAGAATACGGCAAACATTATAAGTACGTTTTTTAAATTTTATTATGTCTTCTTTATTTCGCAGTCCCAAACTATTCAGTTTCTCTATTCTTTATTGCCATTAATTCATTAAATGATTCCTTTACCTTCATCATTTCTCTGCTCTAATCCGATTCTCATGCTCTAAATCCCACCTATTTACCATTACAGTGAGAAAAAAATGTTTCTAATAAGTTAAATGCTGCTAAATGCAGGAACATCCACAGTGACATCCAGATGGGTGTGAACGGTTGGTTTGAGCAGAGATGTCCGCTGTCATATTTGGGCTGCACCTACAGTCAGAAGAAGTTTCAGCCTGCAACACATGAAGCTACCATCAACTACAAGTGAGACAAATCATTCCACATTCCATAATCAATTAAGATTATAACCAATACATGACTGAAAAAGTGAAAAAAAAATCTACATTTACATGCAGTGAAATTGCAGTTTATAACCAATATTTTAAATAAATCAGGATGCTGTTAATTGAAAGTAAACTATAAGCAAAATATCCAGAGCCAGAGGTGTTTATTTTTGTATTCTTAAAAAAAATCATGTCAGCAACACATTTTAAAGTCTGTGTTGCTAAAAATTGATCTTACATCTACTAAGGATAACTGTCAACCAGATAGGAGCATGACCAGGAGCAGAAGTAAGAATGAGGTGCAGTTTCGATGATAATGCTTTTGAAAATCCATAGTGAACACAGTTTGTTGTTGGATCAACAAATGCAAGATAAACTTGACCATGTACAAGTAATTTTTAAGCTAATTCTAACACAGGTCCCTCCTATATCACCTTTGAAGAGCATTAACAACCATCTATTCCCTGCTAATAAAACTACAGCCATGCTATGCAGTAAAAATCTGATGTTCATTCAATGATTACAGTTTCATCTTTGCTTTCAGTGAGGAGCTGGGCTGCTTTAGCCTACATTCCACAATCCCTTCCAGTCTGGATAACACCTCCCACAGCACAGCAGACTCCTCCAATGCTCAGGGGAGGAGAGGTGGTCAAAATGGAGGAAGGGTGGACTCCCTGAGCTCATTGCCTTATGAGGTGCTGTGCCATATAGCCAGTTTCCTGGACAGTCTGTCCTTATCCCAACTGGCTCTGGTGTCCCAGCTCATGAGGCAGGTGTGCTCCACTCTGCTGCAGGAGCGAGGCATGGTCACGCTTCGCTGGGAGAAAGAAACCTCTTCACAAGGAGGTGCCAAGTGGAGGGTAAAGCAGAAGGTAAGCTAAGAGCCTGGAGAATTTGTGATGAAGAAGTTTAGACTGTGCATAAGAAAATTTGAGCTTTTATAAAACTTGTGGAGTTAAAATTATGCCAAGTACATTACAGAGAAACTGGCTGGAATATGCTGCATGCTCAGAAAAATTTAATCTCTGTTGCCCATCTCTCTGTGACTGCAGATCTGGCAGTTCAGCACTTTGTTCTCTCCAGTGGACACTTGGTGCTTCAGAGATGTTCCATCAATCTCAGAGCATCTGAAGGTGTGTCCTTACTACCAGATAGAGTCCAAGACAGAGAAGATTTGTCTGCCCCGCATCCGAGAAGAAATCAAAACCAGCAAAAGCTGTAAAGGTCCCACGCTTGTCACTTTGTTCCAGCAGAAGAGTCTCATGATGTAGATGTAGCTGTGATCCTTGGCTATGTGTTGCCTCCTTTTTTTTCTTCATCTTTCCATATTCTCCAAGAAAAATCACACTAAATAATATAGAACTGAGTTTTGACTCAACTGACATGATGGTGGTGATATACCATGATTGCATCTTAGTATTTAGTGTCTAAATTTAAGTTTAGTAGAAAAAAAATGTCAGAGGAGCACTGATGACTATGCTCAAAATAAAGACAAGAAACACAGCAATGGATGCCTGCTGTTTTTATTTACATGATTTAAGTCCACTGACAAATGCGTTCTTGTGGACTCATTTTATTCTCATGATTCACTTCCATATTATATGTTAAGTTAACAAAAACATTTGAGGAGCTGTTCATGAATTATTATAAAGTATCTTCTAATCAGTTTCCAGTCTCCTTGTTGCATAAAGTGTTCCCTTTAAAAGCCTATTTAAAGGTGTAGCTTCTCATTTCATCCTTCAGCATATTACAAGCCACATTAAGTTATGTTTTCATGCTGGTTTTGAGTGAAATCACACAATTAAGAAAAGTGATTAAAAACTATTTATCGTGTTGTTTAAAAAGTGGCAGCAAAAATGCAATAATCAATTCATGGATTTAAGATATCTTCACACAATGTAGTGAAGACAGCTTAATAAACATTAATCAGGGCCTCCTTAACATGCCAGCATTAGCAGTTTGTCCTTTTGTTTCTAGAGAAGCATTTCTGTGCCTTCTACATTCCCAGGATGAGCCAGCTGGTGGTGTTGGAGATGAGGGAGGACTGAAAGGCTGTAAATGTCAGTTCCGGGTCTGATTGTTTCCAGTCTGAGCTGACAGAGGGCAGAGCTGTTTAAAGGAAAAGGGAAACCATCTCCAACAAAACAGTACAACAAACCTCACAGAGACAGGATATCAAAGTCTGAATATCTCTCTCTTCAGGGAGGTTACTATCTCATTATTCAAGTCAATGAAGTAAATCTCAGTAATAAGCTGACAGAACAATCAATACAAAATATGAAGTTAGGCTTCTTCAGTTTCTTTCAACAAAATATTCATGTATACATGAGTTTATTAGGAAAACATTTTCATTTTTATTCTTTGTTATTCATAGCGATGATATCAGATAAAATGGTATATTGTTTATTAATGAATGTTTCAAGCTTTTAATAAATGAAAATAATGTGTAATTTTCAACTTGAACAAAGAATCTTTCATTTTCACAGAATGACTTAATATCTTCACTTCCACTTTGTTGGAAATGTACTCTGTAGTGATTCAAGTCAGGAAAGTTCTATCACATCTTTATAGTATTTGGCTTTGCATCAAACAGACTTATATATAAGTCAGTTAAGTCATTTCTTATAACTTGTGAAATATCATTTCAAAATGTTAACAAAACACACACAAAAGACCCCCACAAAAGATGGTGCCCTTTTGCTCTGTATTTAAAGGAGGGTGATTTTTAAACTCCTTTGAAATCTTTTAGCTTTAGAAGATGTTAACATCAACAGGACAATTACAGGTTAACATGTCATAAAACTAGATACTGACTTCGAATGAATCTATTTTAAAATACTGTGACCTTGAAGTCACACACATTCAAACACACACTCAGGCAGCCATGTGTTGGCATACTGCAGGGGAACCAGGTCATGACCTGCACTGCCACTCAAACGTAGCCAGATTAAACTGTCACACAGATCAAGGTCCAGCGCTACTGAGAGGGTGACTCAGCACTTTCATTCAGCAGTCTTGCAACTATCACATGTTCACAACATGCAAATATGCAAGCTTAGACAAGGAAAGAACACCTCACAATATTAGAAATAAAATCACCTGTTATTCTACAACACATGCCTGTTTCATATTTTATGATCACTGGTCTGGTCAGTCATCATCACTGGTGGAAAAAAGCATTTAGTAGTGCAAGCTGGAATAGTATTTGCATACTACAAGAATACATCAGCTTAATTGCATTTATAGAACTAGAAAAGCACTCGGAGAGCACAGACCTCTGCCAAGCAGTTCTCGCAATGACAAAGAATCCTTCAGAAAAATTCCTGGATCCAGAAGGTGATCCGGATCACCACCAAAATTTTATGGGTTCATCTTTGGTCTGAGGCACATGGCTGGTGAAAATTTTGGTGAATAATTTTTCCGTAAAGTTGCAGACAGACAGACAGACAAACCAGTGCTACAGAAAACAATACCTCTTGGGGAGATAAAAGAATTTATATGTGGGAAAGAGGGCTGGGAGGAATATCCACAAAAAGAGAAGAAACACACACCTACAGTAGAAAGGGCCGGGCAAGAAAGGGGAAAAACAAAAAAAAGCAAAGGAAAGGGACAAAATCAAAAAAAAAAGTAAAAAAAATTTGAAATAAAGTTATTTTTATATTTTTTTTAAAAAAAATATTTATTTTTTTTTTTTTTTTTTCTTTCTTTCATTCTTTCTTTTCTTTCTATCCTGTCCTGTCCAGCATCATGACATGCAGGATGGTGGTCTGTGTGTCAAATTGTGTTGGACACATTTGCTCTGCCAAGGTAGGTATCTTGTTTAAAAGCCTGCCCTTGATACTTTAAATAGTTTTTAATCATTATTACATTATCTAATTTGTGTTTTTAATCATTTTGTTCTCAGGGGGAACAAAGGCAAAGAGGGTCAAATAAAGGTAGAAAGGAGAGAGATAAAGGGACAAAAGAACAGAAATGAAACAAAATTAAAGAAATGAATGGACTGCATGCCTTACGTATACCTTGATTTTGTCTATTCACAGTTTCTAGAGGTTCAATTGAAATAGCAAAAAGGGGAAGAGCGGGCAACCCTATCTGGCACCTCTTTTTTTGGAGGGGGGGGGGGGGGGATGACTAGAATATTGATAATTCGTCCCGACACATGGATTAGGAGAACTCTATGAGATTCTATTCCAGTTGATGAAGGGCGGTCCAAAGTCAAATTTGCTTACAGTCGCTAGAAAGAATTTTTAGTTAACTTAAATAAAAGCTTTTTCTGTATCCAGAGAAAGAATATTTGTTTTCAAGTGATTGATGGAAAATTTTATTTGGTACTCTATTTGAATTGATTAGTTTATACATGTTCTTGGAGGAGTGTTTGCCCTTTATAAAGCCTGCTTGGCTGGGGTGCATAATACCATAGACTATGCCATAGACTGTATACATGTATACAGGGCAAACCTTCCATTTACGTGGCCTATTGGTTTCTGAAGTGAGGCTCGTAAGGCGGTTGCCACAGTCGCCATCTTGGTCATGTTGCCTTTTTTGTTCTCCCAGGGGAAGAGCTTGATGGTAGTATGGGTTTTTTGCCTGGTACTAGAAGCAAGGTAATATTGGCAGAATTAATGTTTTGGGGGTATTAATCCTATTATCTTTTATTTGTGTCAGTATTTGAAAAATGTGGGTGCCAGTGTTTTACAAAGTTCTTTAAAGAACTCTACTGGGAAACTGTCTGGTTTTGGGTTTTTTTTTTATGAGGCATATATTTAACAGGTCTTTATGTAGTTAATTCACTGTGAGAGGGAATTCTAAAGCCATGACTTATTCCTGTTCTCATGTGGAAGATTTATATTGTAAAGGAACTGATTACTCTTTAAGCAAAATGACACACCACGCTTTCTAAAAATAGCACCAAATGGCAGCAAATAAAGAGAGAATAGGAGAGGACCAAGAATGGAGCCCTGTGGTCCCCTCCAGGGGAGGGCAGAGGTAAAATCATCTATCATGATACAGAAACTGATGGATAGCATTGTCTTGTGGATAGTTGGGATGAACACAGGGTTTTGTAGAAGTCTCTGGAAGTGTTATTGTGTCTGAATTATACGTCACAGTGTTATAATAAATGCGTTAATACGTAAGCTGGATTTTGGGTTGTCTGAGGCATCAGTTACATACGCTGTCGAACAAATATAAGGGTTCATTATCAGCAAAAAATCCAAAAGCCAGGGTCTGTGATGTTATGAGGGTACATGAGTACCTATGACATAAATGTTTTGGATATTTGTGAGGTACGATTGATGTAGATGTGCACACTAGAGATATGTTATCAGAGGAAATTCTTTGCTTTGGAAGCAACCTGGTTTTTCAGGAGGGCAATGTCAGACGTTGCCTTGAGTGACTTGCAACAGTACATAGACACAGAGCGTATGCCTTCCTGGTCTGCCTCCAGGTCAAACTTATCTCTTGGAAATATATAGCGTATTATGAAAAAAGAACAAAAAATCAACAACCATGGACTGTTGAGCAGATGAAAGCTCATATACAGAAACAATGGATATTATGCTTTTACAACAGTAATAACTAGTATTCTTAGAGCCCAAAAATGCTACTGAAATGAGGGATGAAGGGAAACAATAGCAAACATGCCTCCATTTGAAATCTTTTGAGCATGTCACTAATATCAAATTTTTAGTTGATTCTTCTTTACAGTCTTCCATATACAACAAAACTGGTCAATGAAGACACTCAAAATAGTTTATTTGGAATTTTGCCTGTCAAGATTTCTCCAACTTTACAGAAATATGATTTGTACTTGAGCAAACACAGTAAACATTAAAAAAAAATCTCATGTAACTCAGATTTGTATTAAATTGCATTACTAAGTTGTCTGCACTGTATTCTTCTTTTATTTTGTCTATATTCTTTACAACACATAAGTACCCATCTCTGGTTTTGTAAGTGGTGCTTTGTTGCCTGTCCATTCAGCTTTTTAGCTTTGTCAGCCTTTCTCTATGCCGGCTATGTCAAACAAAAGACGATTCTCTTTCTGTGGAACAATAACAAGAGTATAATGAGCAGTCACACTACCAAAACTGTTCATTCACTAGAGTCACAAAAGTAACTTTTTGGGAATTTTTCTCTTCTTATTAGAACTAAATCAATTACATTTGACAGCCTCCAGGATGGGTGCTGGGGATGGACTACTTGCTGTGGAAACAGTCGCCCATCATTCACCTGCTCAGAGGAAAACAAAGTGACCTCGGCTGCACCTGTAACTGCGTCCGTCTGAAAGACTTCTGATGTTTTTGCAGCTGATTTGTGTATTTCTGTGGTGTATCAGTTGAATGAGAGAGATGTCTGGGACCAAGCCACGTGAGTCATATGTTTCTATTTTGATTATTTCTACATTTAACAGAGCAGTTTGACAGTTCACTGGCTATTTTCAAATTGTCCAACAGCATAATGATGTATGATGAGGAGTTGGACTGAGTTTCTGTAGTCTTGTTAACTACTTTTGAAATGGTTTGTTTAGCACGTGGTGATTTTAGTGACTCTGATCCAGAGGACAAAGAAGAACTGACAGAGATGGTGTGTCTGGAGTCAGATCTGCAGGATGGAAAGTAAGAAAAGGGAGAGACATGTTCACACTTGGCAACCTAAAATCTGTTTTCTTTTGTTTGTTTTTTGTTTTTAGTTCTATTCACTCTTTATGGGCCATTTATTATAAAATAAACAAAAAAGTAGTCCAAACAACTAAACAAGGCTGTTATGTTTCACACCTGTGCTTTCTCTAATAGATATTTAAAACATTTAGTTTAAGTTGTACTAAACCATAAATTAAAAAGCTACCTAATGTTAACAAAAGTTAGTAGCAGAAGTAACAGCATACATGTTAGCATGCATTAGCTAGTTAGCATCTTAGCTCACTAATGTCGGTTACGAACTGCTCTGTTAGCATGCTAACACACTCAGTCATTGTAGGTTAGCTCTTTATCCTGTCAACATTTATTTTAACAGCATGGTATTAAAGTGAGTAGTTATGACACCAAATAGTACTTTGGACACATGAAGTAGTTCATTTCCATGTTAAAAATTGGAAAAAGGTGGAGATGCCATAAAGAGTAAAATACTACTTTATGTAATATTGTAAAAAAAAAAAAAAAAAAAAAAAAAAAAGAGAGAGAGAGGGAGAGAGAGAAAGAGAAAGGGAGAGAGGACTAGGTGTTGAGTTGTCTTTGGTAATCCTCTGCTACCTCACTAGTATGGTAGTGATGCAGCCTTGTTGTTTGTTTCACTTTTTTGGTTTGGGTTCTTTCGTTTTATGTGTGTCTTTGTACAAGAATAAAAAAGGAAAGTCCAAAGTCAATTGGAGACTGTGCTGAAAATTGCTAACCATGGAACATGGCTCGAGCTCTTTAATACTGAAGTTAGTTTTTTGGTACGCATTGAGTGAAGGAAAATTATGACCAGGTTATGGACTTTAAAGGGTTAGTTAAGGGGTAACTCACTGCTAACGATTTGACGTTTTACCTAGCCCAATCATAGGTATATTTAAACTGTGTTGCAGCTTCTGAGAAGCATAGAGGGGATCTATAACCCATATGTTTTCATTTTCTACACATACACCAGTTTATGTTTAACCTATTGTATAGGGCTGCACAATATTGGAAAAACAATAATGTTGTGATTTCTTCTAACCCTGCAATGTGATATGAGAAATACAGGAATTTTCAGGTGATGACTTGAATAGCACTTTAAATTATGCTATCTTATTGATAATTAACCTACAGTGGTCTACATCTTTGTGAATGTTGCAAATATGTTTATTGTCTTTAAGTTATTCTTATTACAGTTTACCACTTGCTTTTATTGTGTACACAATACATCTGAGTAAGTTTCGTGAGTTGAGTACACGTTTCGTTTTATTATGTACAAATGTGAATTGCATTTTACCACAGGTTTGTTCTTTGCCAAACTGATTAAGAATGATGGTGATTGGAGGATCGCTGTGCACAGTTTGTGTCAGGAGGTACCCTTAAAATTGGATGAGAACACATCAAGTTAATTTGACTCCTACATTGCAGGGCCTGCTATGTGACTGTTGTGCACATTTACATTGTGATTGCGATGCTCAAACGATATATTGTGCAGCCCTACCATTATAAATTGGAAAAGATCTCACCTAAGGGAAATATATATTTTGAAATGCACATTGTTGAATAGTACTGCCTTGCATACCAATGAAAAACTTTTTTTTTTTGTGCCGTGTGTGTTTGTGTGTGACTGGAGGATGATGGAAGTTGAAATTGGACATCATGCCGTACTGTTGACCCGCTGTGAAGGCAAATTCAGTGCCATTGCCAACCAGTGTACACATTATGGTGCTCCACTCAGCAAAGGTATAAAAGCAGTGACCATGAAAGAGCAAACACATACTTTTTCCTATGTGTTGTATTTCACACTTGTTGAGCTATATCTTTACTGTACGGTGAAGTAATAGGATGGTATATATCAGATTAGAGTCTGAAGCCTGTCAGCTCTGCAGTTTAATAATTCTGCCTTTACATTGTGTTTGTGTTTGTGCATGCGTGTGTCTGTATTCAGGGGTTTTGACAGGCCACAAAGTGCGCTGCCCATGGCATGGATCCTGCTTTGACGTCCTTACAGGAGATCTTGAGGAGTTCCCTGGCATGGATAGCTTACCTTGCCACAAGGTAGAAACCAGAGAGACAGATAAATAAGCACCTATGAAGACATATGCAGTCTTTGTAATTTGCCCTTTTCTTTTTTTAAAGGTCAAAATTCAAAACAGCAAAGTGTATGTGTCTGTAAATAAAAAGGTAAGTTGATTACTGTGTTCTTCTATTTCACATAATGTCATGTCTTTTCAAATTCTCTGTACTTCCTCGGTCACCACCATGAAGTTGCATGCAATTAAACTTGTAAGAGTGAATATTCTTATTTCAGTTGCTGTTTATGTTTGCATACATTAACTTAAAAAGATTTTTGTGCTTAAAGTCTGTTGAAAAAGACAATGCTCCATCAGTTTGTACCCTGAAATGAACTCATACAGAAGGATGATAATTGCAACAGTTGTTTTAGTCGACTTAACTTGTGCTGAAGCTTTACATAAGGATAGAAAACACCCATTACTAACGATGGCAGATTGTGCGTGTAATTACCTCCTCATGTGACAGGTACTCAGTTGTTGAACAAAGACAGGGAAACTAATATTTAGACAACCTCAAACCATCAAAACTGACAGCGTCAGTTTGTTTTCATAGAACAGATGCATGTTTTTTTTTCTTTCTTTTTTTAAATTAAGGTCATTTTCAAGGGGAGACAAGCTTTCAAAAGGTTTAAAAAGTCACAAAAGTTGCCATGAGGTAACAGAAAAGAGTCAATTGTGATGGAGGCTTGAACGATGCCTCCTAAAAGGCACAATCCTCACAAATTGTACCACATAGTAAAAGTGAGTAACCACCCTATGAAATTCATAAAATCATAGAACTGTATGAAGTTGGGTTTTATGATTCTTTGAAACCATCAAAGATCAGGCTACCTCTCCGATAATTCATTGAGTTTGAGAAGAAAATGTTTATTACTGAGCATTTACTTCGGACTGTTATCATTTTAAGAAAAATGAACCAAGTTTTAAAAATTTGCATTGTTGAGTAGCTACCACATTAAAACTTTCCTGTGTGGTTGAATCTTTGAATTTCTAAGTATTTCAGTGGCCAATAAAAGGTTAATTCCAGAGTAATAGTAACATTAAAAAAACCAACTGTACAATAATTAGCAATTTTCTGAACAAAAAATGTTTGCGTTTATTGTATTTCTCACTTGTATTGCCGTATATGTCATATTGTGTTGAAGTTTGGGGACATACATACAGAACATATGTAGACCCTATAATTAAACTCCAGAAAAGAATTATAAGAATAATAAATAAAGCTTCTATCGTGAAACCACTAATAAATTATTTATTGAATCCTCTACCTTAAAATTCTTAGATATTGTATACTTAAAAACATTAATGATATTATTTTAAGTAAAGAATAGCAGTCTCCCCACCTCTATTCAGAATTTCTTTAAATTGAGAGGAAAAAATAATATAGGGCTGGGTTTCTTTGAAAGAAGCAAGCCAAGAACTGTTAAATACAGATTTGTTTCATATTTGGGAGTCATATTGTGGCATGGACTGATGATTTGAAATTGTGTAGATCTTTGTTATGTTTTAAAATAACATTGAAAGGTAAAATAATTATGGGCTACAACATAAAATAATTTATAAGTGGAAAGATGAAGAATAATCTTGAGTAAATTTTGATATGTTGTTCATCTTCTATTTTTCCTGTGTTGAAAATTATTTTATTTTTGAGTCTCTGATTTTTTGGGGGTAATGTTATGACTTGTACAGGATAGGCAAAAAATAAGCCTTGGCTTCAGCTTATTCCTTTTTCGTTTACAGCTTATTTAAAAAAAATTATTGGTGAAAGTATGTATGGAAAAATTCTTTTTTTAGTTAAATGAAAAAAAATTTAATTTTTTTTTTTAAAATTGAAGTAAAACAAAAAAAATTCATTTCAATCATCCATTCATAATAAAGAACACACACAAAAACACAAACATTATAGCTCTTCAGAAAGCAGCAAGTAGTGAATAAAATCCCCCCCCCCCCCCCCCCCCCACACACACACACACACACACACACACTTACACTTACACTTACACACCTTTTTTGCGTTTTTTGTGTTTTGTTTTCCTTGTTTTCTTCTTAATTTTAACTGTCAGAACTAGGGATGTATATCGTTATGATTTTATCGATACCGATACCAATATCGATACTCCTTATCGATACCGGTATTTATCGATTCTCTTATTGATACTATAACATCATTTAGAGTAAATAATAAAGACATTACAAGATGTTACAAGATCCAGTGGCGGAGAATATTTGTTCAGATGATGTTGAAGAAGCCTGGACATAAAAGTGGGTGAAGGACAGCTGGGAGAATAAAGGGAATTGTGTCTGTCTTATTCCATCACTGTGATTATTTGACTGCGTAATGATAACTTGATGATTAGGTAGATGTACAAAAAGTATCAATAAGAGTATCGTTAGTCCAGAATCTTAACGGTACCCTGGTATTGTTAAGATTAGGAACCGGTACCAAACGATACCGGTACTCGGTATACATCCCTAGTCAGAACAGTTCAGGGAACCAAAGATGTACTCTTGATAATTTGGACCATTCTTGTTTACGGATATATGTTTTTTTTTCCCTTTTGGTAAGTTTATAAAATATTTTGTTTTCTATGTGATTCAGGATCTCAGGCAGCAAAAAAGAATCAAGTATATGGGAGGTGCAGTACCAGGAGTCACTCACACTATTCTGCTGCTGGGAGGAGGCGAGTGTTCCACTTTGTGTCTTTTGCACGTGTTTGTGTGTGCTGCTATCACTGAAAACTGAAAAAACCAAACAAACCAGCTGTATAAAAGCAAGGTTGAGCTGACTGAGTCGGAGAACTTGTTTGAAACCCAGAACGCACCCACATTTAAACTTCCCAACATGGCAGTGGAGTTTGATGGACATATTATCATTCAGTCATTAAAAACGAGCTGTTCAAGAAAATTGGATGGGTTTTTTCAGTTCTGTCCGCTCAACAGGTGACTAAATCTTTTTATCTTTGTCTCAGAGCATTTAATTCAATCAGGGTGTGAAGGAGGTTTTAAGCAATATACTAAAAAATGCTCCTGGAAAACATCATCCACCCTGCCTTTAAAAATGTGGGGGTTTTATATATATTATATATTTGAAGTGAAAAATCTTTATCAAGCAACTTGATGCATTTTCATTGCCTTCTTTTTAACTTCATACTTAAAGCTACAAACCCCTATGGTCATACTATTAATGCTGTCAGTGATTGTTTTATACATGGGAAGTTCAGAGTTGGTTATGGTAATAATTATAATAATTATTGTATGTTAGGCAGATGTGTTACAGTATGATGTCATATGTAGGAATTGGCCCTCTCTGTGTGTAACCATCTTAACTCTCAGGAGCTGCATCATTGATCTGTGCTGAGACTCTGCGGCAGAAAAACTTTGGTGGCAGAATCATCATGGTATCTAGAGACGACCTGTTACCTTATGACAAAACCCGGCTAAGCAAGGTGCAACAGATGATAAGAACACCGTACAGTAGAGTGCTTTTTAATCTACAACACTCAAATACAGGAGGCATTCCACCTTTCTTACAGGTAATGAATGTGGAGAATGACACTATCGTGCTAAGGGAGAGGGACTTTTACCATCGGCACGATATTGTGGTGTTGCTCGGGAAAAAAGTGAGTATCTTTTTAGTACTAGATTTACATGTTTACCTTGTGCTTGTACTTAGCTATTATTTGAAAAGCAAAATAGATCAATTTTTCATATCTATTTGTGCTATATCACTGTTTACAGGCACAGTCTTTGGACCCAGAGAAGAAGACACTCACATTTGAGGATGGTTCAGTCCAGACCTATGATCAGATCCTCATTTCAACAGGCTGCAGGTACAGACCCACACAAACACTGTATTTGTGTAAATACATTTCAGGTGAAGTTATGGTTAAATAAAGCTTTTTGATTTTTTTTTTTTTTTTTTAGCCTCGGGCAGATCCACCGAGTGCGCAAATAATCAAAAGAAAGATTTAAGATGATAAAGATCACTATTATGTCCAATTTTTAACTGGTAAAATTCAAATATACTTCCCTACAAAAGTGTTTTATATGAATATGTGGGAATCTAGTGAGTGCTTAACTTTAGTATTCAATGCTTTAATAATGTCAATGTGAATTTGACTTGTAAAGCACATTTTGACAACCACATAGCTAACCAAAGTGCGGTACAATTGTTACACAGAAGGTTAAAAACACGCTCAGCACTACCACGCAACCATAAAATTTACATAAACATTAAAACAGAGAGACAAAAGATTTTTTTTCTAAAAAAAAAATGGAAGGAACAAGGAACAAAATTGAACGTGACTGAAAACTGTTTAGAGTGTTTCTTCTGTGGGGCTCTGAGCAGCCTCTTTGCTGATAGATTGTTTTCTCATGTAGTCTCATATCAATCTAAACAGCAAATATGGGTATTATTAATGTGCATACCTGTCCTGTACACTCGTACTACCATTTGGGGAATGCATGCACATGGGCAACACACCAGAGAACATGGTCCTGACCTCCTGTACCAGGAACAGGAAGAGAAAAGAAATATGTACAGTATGTGGGGCCCTATGCAAGATGCTTTTGGGAGGTCCCAGTTTGTCCAACTATGATGGAGAGATGCGACCCATGAATATGCCGCAATCTATAACATCTCACAAGCTACAAAGATAATCTCATAATAAAGTTAAGCATCTTAAGTTGAGCCACTCAAACAAGATGAATAGAAATTATGATCCAAGGACAAAAGTTCACAAAATTTTGAAAGCAAGAACAGAACTTAAGTTTCTATAAATTCTTGCACTTCAAAACAATAATATGAATATATAGTAAATAAAGTGGGAAACCCAGATCAGCTGAAAATGAATTAGGCTATCCCTTACTGGACATTAAAAGAAAAGGGAAAAAAAAAACATTTGTGAGAATAAAATTGATACAGATCAGAGAACTGATGGCCAGTCAGTTCACTGCTGCTTGCTGGTCAGGAACAAAGTATTTCAGAATGTCCCCTGCAAAGTCAAAGCTCCAGCATTGACCAAGCAGAACAGTTCATAAGTGCATATTCTTATTTTATGACTGCAGTGATGTTGCACTGATACCGAAATTCATAAGCTTTCATATCAAATATTGCAATGTAAAGTGTCCCAAGGAACCACAACAAGGAGAAACAATAGACCTTATCTGATAAACATTTGCTTCAACTGGAAAAACATGATCTTAGAAATGCCCCATATGTTGCAATGCATTCTGGATAATGACATGTAAGGGTTGCTGTCATCCCAGCCCCATATCCCAGTCTTGGCTTAAAGTTTTCTGTTCATTCATTTCAATGCGAACCCGAACGCAGTGACAGAGGGAATACTGAAATATCTGTGATATGTGGATATTATGATGGATGAAGAGGACAGAGTAAACCTCAATACCTGCTGTTTGTCCAACAGTTGCTGGCTGATAAGTCAGACAGCGTTTGCTGCAAAGAACTTCACTTTCTGTCAGCAGCTGTTGGTGGAAATCTTCAAGATCAAATGTTTCACAACACATTAGTATAGTGCATTATGCACTGCATAATAGTAAGCAATGGACATAGCAAAGTCACACAAACAAGTCAATTACATTTAAATTTGTCACCAGATATATTAATCAAGCAAAGTAAATTACACCAGACAATAAATAATAAAAACAAATACAAATTTACAATTCAAAAGTACTAGAAGAAAAATAATTTAAATACTCAACAAAATATCATTCAAAGCTGACAACTGAAAGCAGGCACATATATATATTTACATATATATATATAATAAGTAAAAACATTTGCCATCACCTCCTCATCTTCTTGTTTTGAGAGCAACTACAACCCATCATTGTCCCAGAATGCATTTCGCAAGTAAAATAATGACAACCTCTGTAGGTCAGAAAGGTAAACACATTTATTTTTAAAGTAATTAGAAGCTTTCAATGGTCAGTAGATTATCGGTAATTGTATGAAACAATTGAAAATGTGGCTTTTAGTGAGGAAACTGGTCATTGTTGTAACACCACTACACTGAACTACATTACTTATGAACAAAGTCATGGTGTGTCGTTCAGAGCTAAGGGTCTGGATTTGCCTGGCATGAAGTTGGAAAATGTCAAGATGTTGGAAACACCAGAGGATGCCCGACAAATCCATGCTGCTGGTGTGGGCTCCAAAGTCGTCCTCGTTGGAACTTCTTTTGTTGGTAATGTGGCTGCAGTGTACAAAATTTGTACACATTTCTTCATGTTTTTTTAGACTAAATTGAGCAGTAAAAATGGACTCAACAGCAACATATTCTGTATAACCTGTAGATAAATCATAAGCACTTTTGTTTTATTCAAAGTTTTTCATTTATGCAAAAAGGATTATTGCTTCAGTCTAGTTACAGTATGATACTGTTGATAATGAAAGGAGAGATGATGTGACACTTTTTCAGAAGGCTATTCTGTGAAAGACTCCAGCTACTCGACTTCATCATCATTCTTATAGAACAGGATCTTATGCAATAGATACTTAAACATTAAACTGTAATATGTGCATTCACAAGTTTAGAGGATGCCAAATTGCGTTCACCAGTAAAGGTTGTAGAGGGTTTTAGGTTCAGACTTCATAAAAAAAAAAGACATTTTTCTCACCACTTTCCCTGATATCTGTCAGGAATGGAAGTTGCATCTTATATGCTAGACAAGGCCGCAAGTATAACAGTGATTGGGAGCAGTGACCTGCCATACCAGAACACACTGGGTCGGGAGGTCGGCAAAATCACCATGATGGTATGGGTGCTGCATATCATCCAATCACAGCTTTCCTTGTCAGTTGAATTATTTGTATTTAAACTCTGCTGTTTTTGCAGATGCTGTCACAGAAAAATGTCAAATTCTACATGAATGACAGCGTGATAGACATTAAGGGTGTGGATGGCAAGGTAAAGTGGAGCTACACATTGTGACACTTAGTTTTATCACTAAATACAGTCTGAGTCGAATCATGTTTACAGAAGGAAAATAGGAATACTCTGTTCTCCATGTTTGTCTCATCATCCTTTTTTCATCAAGGTGAAGGAGGTTGTTCTTAAAAGTGGAAAAGTTATCCCAGCTGATGTTTTTATTGTGGGTATTGGTGAGTAAAATGAAGATATGTTTTGTAATTTCTCTCCAATGTAATGACTATTAATTTGACCTTTCACTTTACATTCTAACATTTCTTCGTTATGTGCAGTCACTTGTGAAAAATAACTTTAAAAGCTTCTGGAGAGTATTGATTGTCTTTAGCAACTTGATACTGAGATCTGTTTCAACTTTCAGCAAAATGCCTGTTTTCCTCATAACAAGTCCAGTCAAGTATAAATAGCCAGCATGAAAACATCAGACTGACAGCACAAACTTTCCATGTTTCTGTTAACTCTTTGCAGGATTATATATTAGCTTTTGTTTTATGGTTATGAACTTATCATGAGAAATATTTTGCATTTTTTTCCCTTTTTAACTGTGCTGCTGTTATCTTGGCAAGGACGCTATTGGAAAAGAGTTTCATCTCAGAAGTTTGAGGCTGTTAGCTTTTTTTACTCACCAACTAAATACAGCTTATCAGGGTTTATCAAATGGAAATGATTTTGATAAGACGTTTACACATCATGTGAGGATCTTATGGTGAGGCTGTGTTACTCTTATCTGCATTCATTGTTTACTAATTTGATATGAAAAAAAGAGGATTGGATTCTGAAGACTGGAATCATTTAAGTTATGCTTTCTGATCTTGTCGAATTTTTTTTACTTTCAGTTTTCTTGAGTTTTAATGTTTGGCCTAATGCAAAGTGCATCAGCTCTGAAGTTTTGAATTAGCAGGACTCTGAGTGACACTGTTGTAATACAGTGTTATGGATCTTTGTTGTTCATCTTAATTTGTAAAAATACAATTTTTACAACTTTCTCTCAACATAAGATCACTTCTCGTTCTCCTGTCTTTCTACTTTTCCATTAGCTCTGACCATTTTAATCCACCTTTTTGTCTCAGAATCAAAAAGTACCATGTACTCTAATTCAGGGACAGGTATTGGAAGGAGGACATCAACAGATGGTGATCTTCCAACATGCAACACAGTGTGACCCTCACATTTTGGGATAACTGGCTTTTGGCCTGTTTCAGACTGATTCAGTATCTTTTTCCTTAAGTACCACTGAGCGCCTGCTGACACTGGCCATGTCATGGAAAGGGCTGCAAGTAGACCAGCTGTGGGGAAAAGCCCAATCTACTTTGACCCTAAATAGGTTATAATGCTCCCAGTCTGATCTTGCAGACTTCCACACATCTAAGGCAGCATATTTTCTTTGATTAAGAAAGAGGTGTCATTCTTTAGTTTACCTTTGTGCCTGGTTGATGACATATGTAAATTTATTGAAAAACCCACAAAGAGGCTGTCTTTTATGGTGTGATGAGCTGAGAAAAATTTCCCAACGCACAATGTACAACTCCATTTTTTATATTTCTGTTCCTACCTACAACAGGCAGCATCCCCAACTCGGAGTTCCTGACAGGCACTAAAGTACAGATGAACTCAAAAAACTATGTCATTGTTGACAAGGTGAGCCTTTATATTGTTGTTTTCCTAATTATGAACATCCTACACTGCACGTTAACAAGCTACTAAGTGTAGTGATGCACCCCATTACTAAAATTTGCTACATTTTAGGATCAGGGTTTTAAGAGGGTCATACCATCTGTTGCAAGACCTCTAGTTTTTGTCACTGAAGATATTTTTTTTAGAGTTTAAAAAGAAATTTTTTCTTTATATTAATTTGTGTATAATGCTTTGTTATAGACACTTTTCTGCATATTTTTCCCTACCACAGTACATGCGCACAAACGTCCCTGATGTGTTCTGTGCGGGTGACCTAGCCTC
The DNA here is from genome assembly GCA_023101725.1 of Atherinomorus stipes. Lineage (NCBI taxonomy): Eukaryota > Metazoa > Chordata > Actinopteri > Atheriniformes > Atherinidae > Atherinomorus > Atherinomorus stipes. The sequence continues at coordinate 64,181 of JALJCO010006283.1, forward strand.
CTTCCCACTTGGTATAGCCAAAAATCAGCTGGTCAACATCGGACACTGGCAGTTGGCACAAGCACAAGGTAACGGGAAAAAATGTACATGCCATCACAAATCCTAGAGTCATTTTCACAAAGATAGACATTTACCAGGTTTCCTGATGTAAGTGATTAAGAGTTTCGCTCTCATATATGTGAGATCAGTATTCCAGGAGTTAAATGATATGTTACAGGGAAAATTTAGCAACAAGTGAAGTGTGAAAAAAAATGTCACTGACATAAAACCAGTCCAGCTCTGATATGTAATAGAGCTGAGGCACTGCAGAGAGGATTTGGTTTCCTCAGTCAGCCTAAGCATAGTTTATTTGAATAAATGAAAATGACTGATGACATCATCATTATTGTTTGCTTCCGGCAAGTTATTGTACTTCTGTTCACTGTTATCATGGAACACTGGTCACTGTAGAAATGTAGCTGTAGCCCTTTCATGTACTGTACACTGTAGTTATTCAATCTTACACTACAGGCACTTTTATCAAATATTACTCCAGTTTTTCTTTCATTACAGTAAGTATTGTCACCTTGAGATATGTGGTTGGAAATTCACATTGGCAAATACTTTTGCAAATGCCTAAATCTTTCAAACGAAAATAAACAATTATATGTACATTTTTATCTAGTTAACTGGAGTTTCTAAAATACGTAAGTAATTGTTTCAATTAACTAATTCAAAAGTGAAAGCTTATGGAAGCTTGAAAATGAGCTTAGTTTAATGGTTGGGCCAAAAAAAGGTCAGGTCTGCAAGGAGTCTGTTTTCTATCCAATATTGGGTTGTTGATTGATTAATTGAGCCAGCAAACACTGCACTTCTTATCAACTGCTTGGCAATGCAGTTTTAAAGTAATTTAAAGAGAGAAATGAAAAAGAAAGGGTTTTCTGTAAAAGGATTCCTCTACCAGATACTGTATGTTGTGACTAACTGAGGTTGAAGTCACACTTGAATCCACATTATAATATAGACTGAGCCAGCACATCTTTTTAGAGCAGTAAACTGAGAGTTTCACTGGATCTATGTAGCAGTATTCTTTGTCAAAAGTTACAGGACAACGTGCAGCCAATCAGAATCAAGAATTCATCTAGGCACAGTTGATGGGTCTCTTCTGCCAACATCAGACGATTAAACTCTTATCCGTTGTTCTTTTGTAAATACATTTTATGTTAAATATGTGTCTCTTGTTCTTCCTGTAGTTTTTACTTAATGGTAGAGTCCAGAGTCCCCCCCACCGTTTGAAAACAACAGTATTCAAACTGAGCGCGCCTCCCTCTCAGGCTAATGGCCGCCTCGTTCTTCAGCTTATTCAGCTTCAAGCCTCTCCTTCAGAGCTCAAAAGCGGGTAAAAGCCAAACCAATATTAACCCTGGTTTTCCAACGTGCACTATCTAAAGCTCTTACCTCTTCTTCGGTGCATCCACCATTTTTCTTTCTTTCTTTTTTTTTTTTCTTCGAGAGTTCAAGTGACTGGCGTCTGCTCCAATCATGAGCTTATCCCCACACAGCGTCATGCCCTTAGCTCTGTCATTGACTGGCGATATGAGCATTAATCTCCACCCAGAAACGTCCCGACCAGACCACAACAAAGCAAAAGAGCAAATTACAAACTGGGAGAGAGGGAGTTAAATTCACTTTTGGGCCTTTACGCGAAGTACAGGCCCAAAAGCGCGGCGTGAGACAGATTTTTACTTGTACAAGTCAGACGTTTATTTTCAGGGGGTTAACTTCGGACTCTACCTTTAAGGTAAAACTGATGAAAAAAAATAAATAAATAAATAAAAATAAATAAAATAATATATATATATATATATATATATATATATATATATTTATATGTTGTTTTTTTTCCCATTTTTTAGGGAGGATAGCAGCTCTAAACATGCTGGGCAATAACACAGAACTCACCTCAGTTCCTTACTACTGGACCGTCCTACTGGGTAGAACCATCAGATATGCAGGTGGGCACACACACACACACACACACAAAAATAACTGTTTGTTTCCTCATAATTGTGTAATTAGCCTAGGATTGGGCAATAAATTAATTTTATCGATTAATCAAGTTTGCCATTTATGAAGATTTATTTTCATGAAAATCTAGATTTTTTTTTTTTCTTTATCTTTAATCTGCACTTCAAACGTTCTTCTTGGGCCACCGTAGATATTAGCGTGCTCAGCCCAAATCAATTAAAATCATAAATTGGATTTGGTTTGAAGAAAATCTGAGATTTTATTTCTTAGCCATATCGCCCAGCCCTAAATTAGCCACAAATCAAATTAATGTTGAGTAAAACTACTCTGAGAAGCTTACAGAGATGATTGAGGCCATAGCTATTCATTAGCCACAAAACAGCTCCACATCAGCTGATGTAGGCAATTTATCTTATCAAATTATCTAAAATAATTGTTTATATTCTTGCTCTGATATATAATTCAGTATCTCCATCTGAACTCCTAATTCTGTTGCTCATTATTATACTTGGCATTATTATTTCCACGATAAATAATAAAAATAAATATTAAATTTTAACTTGTGTAATTCATGTTGTCGCTGTGGTTGTGGCAGGCTATGGGGAGGGATACACTGAGCTGGTGATGAAAGGAAGTTTAGAGGAAAACAAGTTCTTGGCCTTGTATATCAAGTAAGTTGAGAGGAACACATATTGTCGTAAACACTGAAAAAAAGTCCCCCATCTAAACCAATGTCCAATTTTGTTGTGTTTACTTCTTTGTGTGTGTGTGTGTTAACTTGTAGGAATGATGAGGTCATAGCAGCAGCAGGCCTTGATTATGATCCAGCTGTGTCTGCAGTTGCTGAAAGGCTGTTTTCAGGAAAAGTCATCACAAAGAAAGAGGCTCAGTATGTCAAATAACTTCCACCTTCTTGCTTTGCCTTTCATTCTTTAAAATTGTTAATTTTGAACAACAGATTTTTTTTTTTATTTAAAAAAAGTGGGTTTAATTCTTGCAAACAAGGAAGTCTATACAATTTTTTCCTGGTGGTGATCAGCTTAGAGGCCATTTCTAGTTTCCAGACCTGCTTGTTCACAGACCTGTCTGATATGAATTTTTTTGTCAACTGCTCCTGTCTGCGAGGAAAAGGATCATAGGGCTGAGCATGTGACTGCATGGGCCTGAATCAAACTTTTATTCAACAAAAACACTTCTGACAAATCAGACAACAAAGATATTTGTTTGGAGCTGACTGGGAAGAATTACTTCTTTCCACATTTTTCAAATGCTTCATCAATTGCGTTTCCAGCCAATTTCACAGATCTGAATAAGTAAAAGTCAATGAAAACCTCAGCGAGTCCGAAACGTAGAAACTGGCTTGGTGGCTTTTAGTTGTTTCAAAAAAAGTCTTGATACACATTTGAAAGAGTGAAAAAAAAACATCATAAATCCTGTCTAACCTTGACCAAGATCAAAATGTTGCCCCAGATTTTATATATCTGGTGAAGGTGCCTCATGAAGAGCTCTACACATTTTCCGTTGTGGAGGTACACTGCAATATTAGTATCTGAAGTTTTTTTTTCCATTTATTTATTTTTCTCATTAAGGTAAGAGCACTAATTTCCAGTCAGAACAACTTTTTCCACTGAATTACAAGCAGCAGAAGCCCATGCCACCACCCTAACGCCATGCACCCTGGTTTGTAGATGCAGAATCCCAGTTTGTCCATGTGGATGTAGCTACCATAACTGGTCCTTATGTTGTTGACTTGTCAATCACAAGATCTCACTTATACAAAGATTATCACATACAAATGAGCTGATTAAAAAAAGAAACATCCCATTCAAGCATCTTCATACTCTCAGAAATGGGGGTTTGAAGTGTTAAAAGGGTTTTTTAAAACAGGTTTAAAAGGGAAGGGGTGGGAGTTGGAGGGGGGGAGGAGGAGGAAAAAAAAAAAAGAGAAAATTTTTTTTTTAAAATAATCCCCCCCCGGGGGGGGGGGCGGGCCCAAAAAAAAAAAAAAAAAAAAAAGGGGGGGGGGGTGCCGCGCGCAGGGGCGGTAAACACCGCCTCCCTCGCCCCAAGAACTTTTTTTTAAAAAAAAAAAAAAAGAGTGTGAAAATCATTCTCAAACAAATTCTGAAAAAAAAAAAAGTAATAACTTTTTGTTTTTTTTTTAAAAATTTTATTTTTTTTTTTTTTTTTTTCCTTTACTAAAAACAATTTCCACGGGGGGGGAACGAACCCTAACCGTGCGCGAGACTAAACGAAAAAAAGAAGGAAGAATGAAAGACTAGATGTTCCCACTGGAAGCTCAAGTAAATGTACATGACCTGACAGAATTAACAAAGAGAGACTGAGTTAGCACCTACACTGATGGTAGCAACAAAAAGTGCAATAAAACAGGTTAAAGTCAAATTATATTCACTTCACAGTCAGAAACATGGTTAGAAAGGAATGCTAGTCCATAATGGCTCAAATGTAAGACAATAAATGAGCAGCAAATTTGTACTAGATTGCAATAAAGAGTATGAATCTGTTTCCCTTTTCCTTTCTCTGACAGATCTGATGATCTCAGCTGGCTGCATTTGTCTTGATCTTCAAGTCCTCCATTCATTTGATCACATGCAGCCACAAAGTCCTCCATCCATCTTTTTTGTCACCCAGGTTCTCAGCAGAGACAAGGAGTCAGGGGACGGTGACTAAAATGTCTCATTCAGGGGAAACAGACCCCACTGAACGAGTCAAAGAGTACCAGCCACAGTGAGGATTACAGCTTCATGTTCTAATGCAGGCTGTGTTGGGAAAATGTGCGCCATGCAGTCAGGGTCCACGTGAAAGGGACTCCAGTGTACACAACAGATACCTCAAATGGATGCAGCTTTTGGAAATTCTTTTTTTTTTAATCTTAATATTTGTCATAATTTAAGTAATTTCTAAGTTAACTGGTTTATGCTCCAGGAGTCTTTCAGTAACAGTCCAGAGACATCACATGTAAGATGCCTCAGTATGTTCTCTGCTTGATATTTAAAAACTGGCATAAACTGCATTTTACTTGGATGAGGCTGCTGTATAAACACAAGTGACCTTAATGCCCACAGCAGCCATGTACGTGGTCTGGTCAGTGAATCAGAGGGGAGGGGGGATTAAGGAGAACAGAGAGGGGGTGGTCAGCTCTTTGGAACAGAGATGCTGAAACAGGCATCAGTAACAAAACACATCAACAGGGGACAATAGGCCCTCAGCCAGCAGCAAACAAAAGCGCTGTGACAAAACCACAAAAGAAATGCTGCGTTTTCCTCGCCTCCCCTGGTCCCTCTGCCGGTTTTATCGCTGTCTTTACCTAACAAATCATTTTATTTCTTTGCACGGGGTCATTGACTAGGATTTAAATTATTATACTATTTCAAATTTGAATTTTTTTAAATCATGTAAATCAATATTTATAAACCCTTGAAATGGTGTTATCTTCTGTTTTGATATCACAGGATGCATTATGATGAAGTTTGTTTGTTTTTTTCTTTTATTTTCCAGGTTAAGGTCATTTAATAAATTCTTAATGATTCAATTTTATGATTTTATAACTCATTAACACAAAAAGCTAAAAGGTAATGATGAGCGTTCTGCATTACATCACAAATTCTGCAATACACCCAAAAATCTGAAGTCTTAATCAGAACAGAATCACCTTGTTGCAATAAATAATGTGGTTTAAATAGATTTGTTCCATTTTTTAAAAAGTGAAAAATGTACTTTGCCTCATTTAAGATAAACAAGCTGCTGATTATCATTCCTGCTGTCACGGGACTTTCTCAGCGATGGAAAGTGATCTCCGAGGCAAAGGGAGAAATGAACAGTGATGTACTTGTCATTTAACCTTTTTGTGTTTCATTTTGTTCACACATTAAAAAAAAATTCTCAGGCAAAGCTCAACTGTCTATGTTGTTCTCTTATTATTCACTTAGAACGTAAATGTTCATTCCGCCATCTGTTGTCCACCAGTGGTAGTGTTTCTGTAATCCACTGGATCAGGAAGCACAGATTCAGTTTTCAGGGGCCACTACCTGGTAGATTTTCAGTTTATGTTTATTTTATTTAAAAAAAGGGGACAGTGAATATTAATGTGTAGATTAAATGTAAACGTACAGGAATATATTAAAGGATAACTTTCTTTTTTTTTCAACCTGGACCTTATTTCTAGTTTATATGTGCATTTACTGACTGGTAAAATTTTTGTATAATTTGACTCCTATGGAAGACATTACGTTGAACCGCCCTTCGGCGTACATCCATATAAAGGGAGAGATGGGGCATCCTCTATGTAAGGCATTATCTGCAAGAAAACTCATTGATTTTCACCAATACTTGAAGGAGATTGAACGAACGAATGAGTACTATTGTCCCGTGAGTCCAGATTTAGCTTTCCTTAACTTATCGGGGTGTTCTACACAATTTGTCGGGGCTGCGCATCCCTGATGTGTGCTTCCGTAGTACCTGAGAAGAGCAGCTCACTACCCAGGCAACAAAAAAAACACATAATTTGCGAAACTCTGAACTCACAGGACAATAGTATTCGTTCGTTCGTTCATTCTACTTAAAGCATTGATGAAATGAAGGAGTTTTGCTGCAGATAATGTCTTATATACAGACTGCCCCATCTCTCCCATTATATAGATCCACGCCGAAGGGCGACTCAACGTAATATCTTCCAAAGGAATCAAAGTGATGCAGAAATTTTACCAGTGAGTAAATGCATGTATAAACTCCAAGAAATAACGTCCAGGTTGAAAAAAAAGGAAGTTATCCTTTAAAGCTAGTTTCCATCCTCAGTCCCTGGGGAGGCCAACACATTGAAGATAGGTGTTTCCCTGTTCTTACATACCTTCAAATTAAATTGATCTCATCAACAGCTTGTTGTCAAATTCTCCACAAGCCTGTTAATCACCCAATAATTTGACCCAGGTGAATGCAGGCAGGGAAACATTTAAAGCCTGCAGGGTGGTTGTCTGTGAGGACCAGATTTAGACAAGCCTGCACAAGAGCACGTTGTGGCACAACAGCAGTTAAATTAGTCACAATGCAAAAAGTCATGTAATTTGTGTAATTTAAATGTGTTTGCTAAAGCCCTGCTTGAGAAAAAGGTCTAGGTTGAGTGTGATATAATAAAACTAAATGCTTAGAGTTTTCAAAGGTTGTTACAATTTAGTATTAGTTTTCCACAAATATTGGTTTTTTGATGCTATTGCTACAAAATTTTGATGGAAACAACAACTCAAAATGAGCATACATTTGAAAATGAAGAGTTCTTTTCCAAAACCAGCTGACCACCATTTAGAAAAAGAACCAGCCTCCATTTAACATCATTAAAAACCTCTACTTCATGTGAGTGTGATTTGGTGAAAATATTCAAAAAGTAAACCAAGAGTTTATTTGCAGATGCAGTTTACCACCATTTAGAAAAATCGGAGTTAACTGTTTTTGGAAAAGAACTCTTCAAATATACCTGTATTGTAAGAACATCAGATGGGTTGTCTTGTACAGTTTCCCTGTTAACTATGTAGTTGAATAATTTTCAAATCATTGCATTTAGTTTAACTCTCGTCTCAAAAACAGCAGCTAGGATGAAATAAACAATGGAAATGAAAATGTCATGTGTTATGACAGCAAATAGTCTTTTAGTCTTTCTTACAACTGCTTTTAGGGTCAGAAAGACAAACTGTATGCAGAAAGAGAGGTATGATGACGTCAGGTCTAAACATTTTTAGATCTATAGACATACTACTGTGTGAAACTGCCAGGTTATATTTCCACACTCTACCTCAGTTATTCAATCTGAAGCTGTGAGCAAGTTAATCTTGTGGTACCTGACAGCAAGCACAAAGGTCTAATTTGCTTCTTTAATTCATCTAACGTTCAGATGCGGTGATGATACAGACTCTTTGTCAGAGCCTGCCATCTTTAAGAAAAATCTGTTTTAAGGTGTGCTGGGTTTCTTTTAACAGCCCCTCTCTGCATGCGATGTAACGCTGCCGCCTGTTGGTCCTGTACTGCTCCAGCCTCTTTGCCTCCTCCTGAGGGTCCTGCAGCACTCCTTCCCACCTCAGGCTTTCCCTTGTTTGAATGCTGAGCTCTGCCAAATTTGCCAGAGCTCCACTGTCACCGCATTCGTGTGTGGCTGTGAAAAGGGTCTGCAAATCCTTGTGGTGTTTTGTGCTCTTCTGGCTACCTTTGAGCTGTTGCCTCTTCTTTTTACTGGTGACAGGCTTAGGAAGCTGGCCTGGAGTCTGACCTTTATCCTGAGGTGGCATCAGCAATACAGGCAAGGTCTCAGGAGGCAAAGATGCACCCATAGGTTTCTCTGCAGGGAGGTAACATAAACATATATGGGTCACTGCACATTTCCACACAAAGGAGTAAGATTACCAGTGATTCCCAATGGATGTGAGGCCTATTGACTTAAGTTTACAGTAATGACTAGTAGTAGGAAAGGGAAGTGACACAGGAGGATTATTCTCTAATAAGGTATTCAGCCCTGCAAGGAATCCTTAACCAGCACCACATGCTCATTTTACTACCTTTGTTTGAACTGTCAAAGTGATATATTAGGGTCAGCTTAAATAATAATTTTCCGAGACTTGATTCAGTTGGTGCTCTTTAATTCTGCTGCAAGAGGAGTTATAAATGTGCACTAGAAGAGTTTTCAGGCTTTTAGGCTTTTTATGAGTTATCATTTCTACCTCTGCCTTTTGATAGCAATTTGTACCATGGCATAATCGTTAGGAATTGTATCAATTTGATGTCCCTTACTCGAGGCTAGTCTAATTCATAGTCCCTCATTTTCTGCACGGATTTTATCATTAGAAATGTTAGATAGCTAGAAAAATAAAATATTAGTGTGCACATCTGTACACAGGGTTAATGAGACTTAAATAGGCTATGTCAGCCAGTGTCCCTAGAGTTTTATTAGACACCATAAACAGGAAAGCAGCCTATCCTCTCTTATCAAGAAAAAAAAAAAGTTAATATTTTCTCCACCACGTAGAGGTAGTTACCTTTCTTTTCTGGTGCAGGAGAGTTTTTCTTTCTCTTCTTTTTCTTCTTTCTGCACTCAGACATGGGCGACTGGGGAAATTTACAGTTTTTATCTTCTGGCATGATAACGTCGAATGTGACCTGCAGACGAAGAAAAAAATTGTGAATTGTCACAGGCGGAGGGAAAAACGCATCATAATTCCTGAATGAGCATTTAGCTCTAAAGAAGGAGACAGAAATCTTCGTTTAAACTTTCTGCCAGAGTGCCTGTGCGACAAGTATCAGCAGTTTTAATCGCCAGACAAAGTTGGTCCAGGGAAAAAAACAGGCTTGTATTCCTCAAAAAGTAAAGAACAACGTGAAAAAGGCTTCATGCTACATTGCTACATATTTTGTTTGTTGTGGAACAAACATATCCGCAATCACCTTTTCGTGCTGTGTTGCTCAGTGACACGTCACCATGGTAACAAGACACGCCTTCTTAGACAAGGGAACTGTAGAACAGAGCAAGTAAAGCTAAATGTAAGGAAGAACTCAACAGTTCCCTTTAGCTCTGTTTTACTGAATATGTTTAGCTAATAATATGTTAAAACTTTGGGAAATAGGTTACAGCTGCTCAAGCGGATACATACGCTGATTGAGTTTTGTTTAGTATTAATAATGGTGAGTTTTATGGTACATGTATAGGTCGCATTGGATATTTGGTGAAAAGCTTAACTAACTCCATATGCCTCATACCAAGCATGCTAGAGAACTAAGCAATCATTGCGGATTTAAACACGCACCCTTCTGATCTGGATGCGCTGCCTTTGCGCCACGAAGTTATATTTGGCGGTTCACTAGATTCATTATACCCGCTGCAATAGGCTGCTAGGTCATAATGGCGTGACAGATTTCAGCTGCACTCTTCCTATTTTACAGTAAACTGAAAGCAAACCGCACACATGGTCGTTGCAGGAAACCAGAGAGAACTGTTGGACGGAGTTCATTTCAGGCACCTGGACAACTTTGGGCAATGGACTTTATGTCATCTGTGACGAAGTCAGAACTACGGAAGAACAAGCTTATGATAACAGTGATAACAGGATAACAGATGATAGCAGGTCGTGGCATGGAAAAGCTTTTGCACTATTCTTTAACATTTCTGTCAGTGTTAGTAGTGAAGTAGAATGTAAATTTATCAAAAAAGCAACGATGGCACCTTCTATAATTTCACTTTAATCATACTCTTTCTTTTCTGATTTTTTTTCTTAGTTAAATGCAAACAGGTTTGTATAGGATTCAACTAAACAAACCTGATGTCTACAAAACAAGCTATTGTATGGAGAAATAGGAGTGTGTGGGGGCATTTAGGCGAACACCTAACCAAATGGTAGAGGTATATTGATAACTGTTTTGACTTGTTGCCTTCAGCAGCCTGGGGACATTTCACTCAGGAAAAAAAAATAAATCAGTTACAGTTAAACACCAGCAAATACATGACACTTACATCACATAATCAGAATAATTATTCTAAATATGCTAAAGCAACAAAAATGAAAGAATAGAAACAAAACAGTGAAACAAGTGCAGTCTGTGTCACTACTTGGACAGCTGAAATACTTATTTGTAATGTGCAATACAGCCTTGAGAATTTGCATCAGGACTATTTAAGTGTTATAACAACATTTACATGGCAGGGTAAAAATAGCAATAAGTGCAACACTTATCTGCTGTAGGTACAAGTATAAAGTAAAGTATAGTTAACTATAAAGAGGGTTGTTCTAAAGCAATGTACAGAATAGTAGTTATTATTATTGATAGTCTAAAGTATAATAAGCTTATGTCAACATGTCTGATTACAGCAGTTTCATCCTCGTAATCTGCTTTTCACAATGTCATACAAATTTTCAGCAGGTCGTCATGTCATTCATTGTTTTGATTATTATTGCAAAGCAAAAACATATGTTAAATTGCTTCCAAAGTTATAAGTATTTGTGTCTTGGGAAAAAAAAAAACACTATCATATGTTGTATAAAATAAAAAGCAAAGTTGCCAATTGTGGAAAGGTCATGCTAACTGGATACTATGTGAAACTATGTCCTTTTGAGCTGCTGCATATGTTGCCTCAAACAACTTCCACATCATGCAGTGTGGAATTTTGCTGGGAGTTTCCATCCTGTTCCTGTTTCACAGAGTCCTCAGTTCTGTACACACCAGTATGCACATAGGACATACTAACAACTGCGTCTATTATGTAAATACACTTATAGCAATACTATGTAAAGTAATAAACTCACTCTTAGCATTTTACTGGAATAGGTCATTAAATTTGGCCCTCTGATTCTATGTTCTAGCTGCTATTAAACCACACATGCACTGGTGCTAAGAATAGCTCAGTGTCAGAGCTCAAACAAGTCTGCCCTGCTTCTGCATTTCCCACATATCTGAACTTTACCGGTAAGAACTACAGGAAGAAAGAGGATAAATCATGCTGAGTCAGAGAGGACACGTAGCATTTATCCCCACAGGAGTGACAAAGTTCACAGCAAGATGCCGACAGGATACAAGTGTTTCAAGAGTCTTCCTTTTAACACTGACCGGGCTGGCAGCCAGGAATAACTACAAAATTATATTTTGCATTTTTACATGAGCAAGAAACTTGACAAATCTATAACTGACACAGTAGAACTTATTTGTGTTTTCTTGTACAAATTTTGTCCCACAATTTACAATGTCCTTTGCTAGGTCATGTGATTTCTTTGTATTATAAACCCTGTCTTGGTCTGAAAAGCCTGCAGGTCACGGAAGGTGGTGGGGGAAGATGTGACTTGCATGCTTTTCTATCCATGGTGGACATCAATATACAAACAGATCTTAAGCTGCAGTAAGTGCAGTGGGATTTGCTTGCAGGACCATTGTCAACAGCAGCTCAGCAGCTTTTGCAAACATGTCAACTTGGATTTTATTTGGAGGGACTTGCACCTTAAATAAATGTCAGTTCAGCAGGGTGAAGGTTTTAAAGGTGGGGGGTTTATAACCTGACTGGTATCCCTCCAGTCACTCCGGATATATTCAGAGAGCAATTAGATCATCTTACAAGCTGAAGTAGGCTATTCTGTGTTAAAAGTATTGAGTAACAGATGTAGAGTACAGCTTATTCTCTGGGCTCATTTGTACCTGAAATCAGTAAGTGTTGTGTAATTATTTTTGCCACAAGCTATTTAACTGGTGAGCTCATAACAAAAGATTCCCACAATATGCTAGTGAAAAAAGAAAGTTCACATGACTGTAATCATAAAGTAGTTGTGAGACCAAATGATCAACTTATACCAGACGTGTCTGTGACTGATAGTGGATGATTGGTCCTTTGCTTTCAAAACTGATCCTAACTAGTAGTATAAAAAGATGTACGATCTATTCATAATGCTTTCCTCCCCCACAAAAGCCTACAAAGGAGATTGTGTTTGACTCAGAAAGCCGTGAAGGTTGCATGCTGAGAGACAAAAAAATAGAAACTGAGTGACTGACATTTTCGCAGAAACAGGAGTTTTATGGGAAGTGAAATAAAGTGGGAAGAAACAGAGAATTAGTCAAATAAACCTTTGCATACGGTGAAAACAGACTACTAAAGGAGAAGGCATGGGTCAGTGGCTTTGGGTTTGCGTGGATTTGCTGTGTATGCTGAGTGTGTCAGGTGACAGTGAGGAAGCAGCTTCTCTGACTGCAGCAACCTTAAAGCTGCAGAGTGACAAGCCCAGGTTCACAGAAGAGACAGAAAAAGGAGACTGGCCTTCCAGTCCGTGTGTGTCCGTGTGCGTCAGCACTAAAGAGGGTAACAAGTTCATCTCATCCCGCTGATGTCTCCAGTGGCCATTTGCTTACAGTGTCTTGAAAGCACAGCTCCTGTACTTTTATAAAGCTCCTCTAATTTGTGCTGCAATGAAACATTAAGCTGTCTCAGCAAACTCATATTGAACCCCTTCGATTGTTGACTGGTTATTTAATTCTAATTGTTTCAACACAGACAGTTTAAATGTAAAGTTATACTTGGGCTCTTCAGGTCACTTCTAACATCAAATGTAACAGATGCCTTACCAGCTGCTGCCCTAACCATCCAAAGACAGAGTGACAATGACACACACACACACACACACAAAAGTGGTTTCACACAGGACTCATATGAGACCCATGATGTCCAGGTGCAACTTTAGAGAAAACCCACTTCTCAAGGACAAAGACCCTAAATGATATGAAGGTGTTTGGTGGTGATACATGCTAAGAAATATGAGGACAAGGACAGAGTTTTCCTTAATCTTTTAAAATGTAATGGTCATATAACATTACATAATATGCTTTATTTTCTGTTTTATTTTACTAATGTTACAAATATAGTATGGTTTGTGAAACATTACAATAAGAAAACGTCAAGTGAAACATCCAAGTCCTCATTACTTTCATCAGCTTCACATTTTCCATTGATCTCAATGAACAGTGTTTATGAAAAGAGAGACATATTTCAAACTATTGGACCGTACCTTTTGCTTGTGCTCTGCCATTTTGATCAATCAGTGCAGACTGGTCGCAGGAGGGAGGCATCTTAGAGACTTTATGTGACAGTTATGCAGCACTCAACATGTGAATGCAGTAGTGCAACTTAGGCAGTAGTGCAACTTATGTCAAGTCTTAGGAGACTTTGACATAATAATTATGGAGGTTAGGGATCGATGAAAGTATACTTCAAACATAAAAATGGCCTCTCCACCATGAGTGTTTTTTAACATTAAAGAATACATGTGTGTATGTATGGGTATGCATAGTATGTACGTGTATTCATTTTCTGTCTATTGGTTATTGTTTTATTACCATTGTGTTTAATGTTATTACTTTGAATTTTGCTCATGTTTTAATTGTTTTCGGTGGAAGCTTCAGATAAGCCAGACTGGCTTTTTGCCTCTTTCTGCACCGTATATTTTCTTTTGATTATTTTTTCACTGTTTTTCTATGTATTCTTTGGTGCAAGTAACCTTAATCTAATCTTAATCTATGAACATCTCCTAGTAGAACCCATTCTCTAAATAAATGTCAACCTAGAAATCATCACAACACAGGACATCTAACCAGTTATTGATTTGCATATTCTATAATTGTTTTAATTAATTTTAAATGCAAAAAAACAAACAAACTGCCAGATATTTGGTATTTCTCAGTTGTGAGGGTTTGTTTTACTTAACATTATAATTATTTCTCTCTCTTTTCTTAAAAACCTGTCGATTAGAATTAAATATCATAAACATGACTTAAGAAAATCATTGTCCTTTACAAAATGATGAACCTTGATCAACCACAGCAGCAAACAGTAATGAGTATCTACTTACCTCATCTTCTTAATGCACATTTTACTGATTGCAAATCATACATTATTCATGCAGAAGTTGTCATTTGGTATTTTCACAGTGTAGATAATGTCGCCTGTGTTCTCTATACAGCTGTGTGTCGCCATATGCACTAGACTTCTGCCAAAAAGCCCTCCTTAAGTTTACACGTGCAATCTTATAAACATCTTAATCTGCTGCCTCATAGCGCACAGCTGTCTTGCGTGTTCTGACGTCCGCTTCTCGTGATGCCTACGTCATTACGCTGCCAGCTGATCGGAGTGGGAAGCCGGGTGTGCGTCTGGATTGGGCGTGTGAGTGTGTGAGAGATATAGAAGGGAGGGAGGACTGGGGCAGGAGTTGTGTAAAAGGGGCTGAAGTCCTGTGCTGCCTTCTCCGCTGTTTGCGGCGATAAAAAAGCCTCCAGATCCACGAATCCTTTCAGACCTCGCATCGTGGACGTTGTGAATAAGCGCTCAGACAACGACACGCCCTGTGGAGCGCCAGGACTCCGCCGAGGGGCAGCGGGCGAGGCAGCTTGCTGAACTCCTGCTGGACCGTTCAGATGTGCTGGAGCAGGCAGGAGCGAGCCGGCCGGTGGTCAAGGTGGGGCATATTAACTTACTGGCCGCGAGGCTGTCTGTGTGGTTCTGCTGGCTCAATGCTTGTTCCTGTCAGCCTGATTTAGCCTGTGGTGGCTTCATGACCCAGTTTGCGTAGAAATGGCAACAGGGAAATGGTCCTATGCCTGACTTTGTTCAAGTAAAATTCGCCTCCGCAGGTCAGATTTGAGTTTTGTAACAACAGGTTATGAGATTCTCGAAGATTCAGGTTTGATGTTATAGGAGTTCTGGCTGAGGGCCTGCCTGTGTGTCCAGGCCCACTGACTCAGGGGAGCTAGGATTTATGGGCACACCAGAAAATTATCATTTGGTTATCTTACTACAACGGACAAGCAGTGAATTAACATTTTGATGATTGTCAAAGACTATGTTATTTAATAAGGACTCACAGCAACTATAGCTGTTTAATATCTACAACTAAAATGCCAGAATTATATCTAAATCAATATAGGGGGGACGGAGGAGCCAGCAAAACCACGCAGACAACATTTCATCCATGATAAAGATAAAGTTTAACAGCTTATGTTTGAAATTCATAATGAATAACTTAAAGGATGGATCCTGTTCTCAAACCATTTTTATCGAATAATTGAATTAATCATTTCAACTGCTGGGTCCAAATTGTTGCAGTTAGATGATGAAGTCTGTATTTGTCAGTGTCTTCATCCAAAGCCTCTTAAAATTTGCTGAGTTCATGATAGGCCAAGGAAAAAGCCTGAGCTGAAGTAGGTGATAGGTGAAAATTCAGGATAACTGAGGCAGTCATTTCTGAGAAATGCAATGACACCAGCAGTCATTTGGCAGATGTGGGAGAGTCTTAAAAAGAAAGATAAGTTTCTGTGGATGCTTTTAAGAAGCAGTAAAGTGTTATTAAAGCAGGTGATGTAACAAAGTATTTAGGCCTCCTTGTCCAGTTTTGAGGTCTCAAGTCTCATCTTATTTATAAGCAAGTTTTAACACTCTGATGCGCTGTTTAAATCCGTTTAAGAGCAAAATGCATTTTTGTATAAGCAATGTTTCCCAGGGATAGGTGGATGGAGATTAAAGCTTCCTGTTATGTATGTTACATCGATGAGGCCTGTCTTACATAATTGTGCAGCCAGAGTTCAGCGTGCCGGTAGGAATGCGCAATAGACTGTGTCACGAGCTGCATTTGTGCCATTGCAAATGGGAGTGTGACATAATCCACCCTGTCAATGAGGATCACATGGCAGTGACAGGATGTCACCAAAAAAGCAGCTCATCTTGCCTACATGTGTTGTTTTCTTCATGTCCAGGCAAAATATGCAGCAGGCTCCTCAGCGCAGCTTTACTGCTTTCATTTGCAGAAGTGAAGCCATCTTGCTCAACCTGGGTTCCACCCTTCATTCCTATTGCGTGCCTTGTCAAGGGAGGATGGGGCAAGAGGGGATGTGTTATGTAGGTTCATTTGAAAAAAGAGAGAGAAAGAATGAAAGGAAGAAAAAGGAGTTCTTTGAAACAAAATGGCACTGACTGCCTGAGGACAGGCTTATGGGCCTCATACAGCACATTACCATTTCCCAGCAGCGTCATTAATTCAGGATGGCATTCAGCTGCTCTGCAACGCAACATACTCTTTTTATTTGTCGTGATCTTAGGGTTAAAGTCAGATAGCCTTTTAGGTCAAGCAAACTGGTAGCAGCAGAGTGTAAGAAGAGGCTCTCTGCACTATGAGCCACCGCCCTTTCCCTGTCTTTGTCCCCATTCCCAGTCTAAAATGATCAGTCTGTGTCACAAACTACAATCTGGGACAGTAAATACTCTCCAACTGGGCCACACCCGCAGCAGAAGAATGTACCTGGATTGAACATTTAATTATCATGCACTCCTATTCACAGAGGTTCATCCGCAATATGCAAATCTTTGCCTCTCCTTTTCACGTATTTCCTTGTAGTTTCACCGCCGTCACGGGCACAAAACCAAAGTCAGACTAATGGTTGCGGTATCTTATCTCTCCACTTTTTTCATTAGTCTTGCACAACAGCCTGAGCCTGAATGCAAAAAGGTTTATGGCATGATTAGAGATCTGACTTTTCCATCTTCTCATCCTGTTCGTCACCTTCATGAGGTTCACGCTGCTTCTACCTCTTGTTTGCCTTTTTATGGCACAGGTTTTCTTGATAAACTAATTCAAACCCTGCTCTTGCACTTGTGGCTGCAGCTTGATAAGACAATCTCACTTTAGGGCTGATATGTCAGTGGTCTCTCCTTTATTGTGTGTGTCATTATTCTGATTTCTCTTGGACGCACACAACCTGTTCAACCCAACTGTCTTTCTTCCTGTTCGCCTTTCTGTAGCTGAGAATGCACGTCTACAGTCCTAGATAAGCTCAGTCTTTTGTGAATCAGACTGTGTTATCTCTTTTTACACTGCTCCATGTATAAAAGCCCGTCTCAAGGCCTTCCACACTGCTTGTCATGTGGCTGTGTCCACCTCCCTCTCTCAGATGAGGCAGACAGAAAGAAAGGAAAGAGGGCGGAGGGGGAAGGCGAGGGTCAGCCTGACAGTGAAGTCTCGTCCAGAGCAGACCAGATGTAGACGAGTCGGCAGAGAGGGGATGGGTGAGGAATAGAAGGATGGAAAAGGAGTGAAGGAGACTGAGCGAGACCACAGCAGCCGGATGGAATTTCTAACATACGCAGCTGGAATGTCAGGAATGCAGGACAGTCTGATCTGACTGAGAGGGAGAGGGTGGAGAGGACAGGCAAGTCAGGAAAGACAGAAAATAAGACGAGATATGGGAAAGAGTGGCATAGCAGAAGAGTAGGACGTTTTAACAGTGGTTGTCTTTGTGACTGTAAAACTACAGAGTCACTGTTTGTGGTGGGAGTGTCACATTATGGAACAAATAACTAATTCAGTTTCAGTTTGAGAACTATCGGTGGTCATATGGGTGGCCTCGAGGGCTCGTACTGTATGTCCTCCTCCCTGACCTTATTCAGACTCGCACAAGCATGTCATCACACTCTCATTCCCAGCACGTCACATACTGACGCATTGGTCAGGACACCTTTTTCCAAGCACCCCTTTATTCAACGTGCTGTCTACTTTTCTCCAGGTGTCCTTCTGCATCCTTTACAGAAGCTCCGCCTGCGCCAGTAAACTCAACAGGGAACACTCCAAACGTCTCTACAGTGCACAGCTAACAAGTAACACACATGGCTAATATGGTGATTTGATGGGGGTGGAGAATAGCAACGGGATGTGTCATAGAGGCACCCAAATGTTTAAAACCAACGAGAAGTGCTCCCAGTCAAGTATTAACATGTGATGGACTGGGAGGGACAAAAATTTGAGCGTGCGTGTTAGCGTGAGATGAAAAAGTGACAAATAACTGCTTACTTTTGCTCACTTAATTTGAATGCTTTGCAGTAAATCACATTAAATCAGTCTTGCCATCTTAGCTCCAGATGGCACGTGTGCAGTAAAAGCGTATGTCAGGATGCCAAATATGATTGCCACTGATGTTATGAGATCAGATCAACAGCGTGGAGTAAGATCGTAAGTTAAATTCTTCTTGAAGCTTGGAAGAAAATGAGATTTAAAAAAAAAAAAAAACTTGTAAAATATTTCTCAGTCTGTATATTTGCTTTGAAAAGGCAAGCCAGAGTTTAGCTCGACTACGCCTTTTAATCAGACATCTGTCCTTGTCCAAGATTGCAGGCCTAGCAAGGGAATCAATTTTATTGACCAAAATATGTCCAATAGGTGGCGATCTGCCCTCTTTCAGCTTGTTTTTTCAGTCAACTTATTGCACAACATCCTAAAACAACTCACAAACTCGGTTCTTTCAGCTGATGCATGATCTCTGTCTTTTTGACAGTTCAAAAATGAACGGGCCTGGATTTCACCATGTTTTTGTTAGAAATTCAGTTTTATTGGACTTCTTCTGTGTACTGACTTCTGTTATTTCCTGTTTAAAGCCCAGGATAAAATCTGTGCAGCATTCACAGAGCATCTCGGCTAGCTTGAGTCCCGCTGAACATATACATGTAGCAGAAATTCACCATGCAATTACATTATCTGGACATGTGAGTCTGATTTTGAGAAATTCAATTTAACACCAACATACTCACATGTTAAAACCTGCTACCAGTTAAAACCGGGGGCACAGAAATGAATTCCCCCCCCCCCCGGTACAGATGCACAGCTTGCACATTGACAAGATGAATTATCTTATTACCTTTTGAGTTAATGTGCATGTCATGGATGTCACACTCTCTGCAAGGTCCATGGGATGGAAAACCAACTCACTAACAGCAGGCCACATGAAGCAAAAGCAAATGACTCAAAATGGCTGTCAATGTGAACATAGGCACATTGAAATTTAATTCAAAGTAAACAAACTTGACTGTTTACAAAGATGAGGCTGGGGTGTGGAAGCTGGCTGGATCTGCATTGTAAAGCAGCAAAAATGTCAAACCCTGGATCTGGGATCAGTAGATTCCCCAATGAGCCCCGGTTCTTACTGCAAACACCCAAGAAAAAAAAAAGGAAAATGAGAAGTTAAAAAGAGAAAAACCTTGCAGGCACCTCAACGAGATGAAGCGAACATTTTAATACATTTTTGAAGACTGATTTGATTGACGAGCAAGCATAAATCTGGCACAGCACTGGTAGATTTAATTTCGATTTGATCATGAATACTTTTCCCAGTATGCATCAGTCACAAGTCAGCACAGGCACTCAGGATTTTGCTGACTCACCAACCCGGGAAGTGGAGAAAAAAAAAAGGCATTTGACATGTTGATAAACTTGTCAGGCGGTGAGTTTCTGTTCATATAGAACGTTTCTCGT
This sequence comes from Atherinomorus stipes, assembly GCA_023101725.1. Taxonomy (NCBI): domain Eukaryota; kingdom Metazoa; phylum Chordata; class Actinopteri; order Atheriniformes; family Atherinidae; genus Atherinomorus; species Atherinomorus stipes. The sequence goes on from JALJCO010006283.1 coordinate 84,001, forward strand.
CACACGTCTGTCTCAGAGCAGAAATTCGCTTTCAGGTTAAAGTAAGTGTGACATGAAAGATTTTCTCCTTACTGTGTTTTCAGAAGTCTGTTTGATTGTGACACACCCTGCTCCCCCTGCTGTGCACTATGTACAGCGCTCTCAAATACCTGAGATTATTCTGGCTCTCCTAACTCAAGGAATGTGCAACATGTGTTACTCATCGTCCTCAAAATCTCAAGATCAACACAAGATTAGCTTCTCTGCAGGATAGAAAAGCACTGACCCGTTTTGGCTTTAAGTGCATTTGACATAAAGTGGCCTATTGTCAAATCTTTGGTGCATTCAGCATCAGTGTTTATTTTTCTGTTTTACTTTAGATTGGCTCCAAACAATATTTATACATTTACATATTTGTGGAAAGAGAAATTCAGATCAACCTCTATATCTGTTATGGTGTTCATTTACAATTAATTAGAGCTATTCTTGGGTTTATGTCACAAAACATCTATTACACACCTTAAAGTGCTGTCCAACCTCTGTCTGGAAAACATTGCTATTGTGACCTAATTGGTTTTCCATCTTGCTGCAATGAAATGCGGTCAACTCAGTCACGCCTTCCCAGTTTTGACATCCGACTCCCAAGGTAAACGGAATACGGTATTAGCCGCTGGGAGCAGCGTCCAATGTTTCAGGGCTTCCAGTTTGGCCAGCAGATATCAGGATAACAGATATCTGGGGCAAGAGATCCTGTTTCATGCACCTGTCATTGTTTAAATACTGCAGATACATTTTTAAATTACTAAACAGTTTTTAGACCACAGTAGTTGGTTTTAAGAGATTCCTCCGGCCGATATACTCTGTGTTCTCCTCACAGATTCTTTACATGCGTGCAAAGAAACTTCATTCAAACATGGTTGGTCAGTTCTCCACACAAAATGGTTCTCTTACTCAGATCTGGTCTCCATGTATAAATTCTGCATGTTACAAAAGTAATCTCATTAGATGGAAACTTAAATCTCCTGACTAAAAGTTTTTTGGTTCTCCACCACTAACTGCTAACTGGATTATAATGATGTTCAGATTTGATCCAAAGATCTTTCAAAGGTCAAGATAGACACATTGGAAGACTAATTTTTCTATATCAGTATGGTACAAACTTTGGAAATTTGACCAACACTGCTGCTCTTGAAGCCTGCTGATGAATATAATATGTTAGACATTAACCTTATCAGCATTTATCAGCGCAAATCTGCTTATTTTAGTTGGAGAAATGCACAGTGTTTTGCTTCAAACTTATTCATAGTGTAATTTTAAGATGTATCAAGTTTAGCCTCTATGGAAGCTCCTGAACATACTTTTTGAGTGTTAAAAGACTTTTGAAAGGACTTTAGGACCTCCTGCCTTCATGCAGAGACTGTCTACTCCTCTCATCAGCTCTCACTCATCCTTTGTAACCACGGTAACTGACAGAAATAATTTTTCCAAAAGGCTGGCATGTCATTTTCACCAGCGCAACCAAGAGAACATCTAAGAATTCCTTGCTGGCCCAGTGCAACATGCACAGGCAGAGCCGAGTGGCTGATGCTGGTAATCTGACCCCTGATCTTGTGCGCATCTCCCCCGGCGTTCTTACATATCATCTCATTTCAGCCACTTACTCACAGCTGATCACACACACTGCGGCTCATCTGCACCCGCTTACCACAGCGTGTGCGACTGGCCCCAGGCCACATCATGCCTACGCTTCTTTAGCAGGGACTTTAAAAGGGAAGTAAAACAATCTCTTCTTCTCTCTCTGCAGAAGTGCACGCACCCAAACCAGAAGGAGGAGGAGGAGGAAGAAGGAGTCATCATTTGTACTTTTTAAGGGGACTTGGAGCTGTCTTGTTTTGAACTCTCACGCTCGCTGGCTGCCTCCCAACACTCCCTCACCCATGGCCCCAAATGGCTGACACACAGCAGTTCTTCACTGGCAAGCTTTATGTTCCTGTACACATGCTAAAGCTGCCAGCTGAAGAACTGCTCTGGTCAGCCCTGCCCCGGATGACTCAAGAGGAGGAAGAGGATGTGGGGTGCTGGGAATAAGATTCAGTTCACACTTGACTAAGTATAAAACCAGATTTAAACTACTGTTGTGTATATTTCTGGATTGACTGTGCAAAGCATTTATTTATTTTTGAGTATTTATTTTGTAGTTATGGATGTGTTTTTTATCATAAAAACTGCTCAAATGATGTTTTCTTTTCCTCATACAATAAAGAACAAAATGTTCTCTCAGTATTTGTTTTTTTTGTTTTTTCCCTTTGGCAAATACACGAGTAATAAAACGCATACCAGCACTGTAGGATCTCTAATCCAAAAATAACACACATTCAGAAAAAGCACAATAGTCACAAATGTGTCAATTGTTTTTTAGCACAAAGATTCTGGTAATCCCATTTTTAAAAAAGAATGCAATACTGATCATATGACTTTTTTTGAAAAATAAACTTGTCAAGAGTTAATTAGCCATACATGATCTTTGTCCCCCGATGTCCTCCTTCACTTAAGACAAGTTCATATTTAGTCAGAAGTGTGGACCCAGCTCAGCTGCTGTTCCATATAAACACAAGGGAGTCAGGGAACAGGGGGAAAAAAACTTACCTAACGTCTGTTCTTCGGGGCCTGAAGGCGTCACCGGCTGCTTTGTGGAATTCCTTCACAGCATGTTCGCTTGTGAAGTCACAAGACTGTCAAACAAGGAGAGGGTGGGTTTTTTCTCTACCTTTCTTTTAGAGGACTTCATGAAAGTGAAAATGTTTATAAGGGAGATACTTGAACATTTTTTTATTAATACATGTATTTTATAATACATCACATGGGTTCGTGTGAGTGATCCTATTATAAATGTGACCACACAACTTTTCTTTATTTTGTAAATCTAGACTGTGGTAGTTTGTCATTACTAGAAAGTACACATTTTTTCTCCTTGCGACCAAAAGGAGTTTGTAGGGGGGATAATTTACTAAAAGTTAATAAAAGTAATAAAACGCATACCAGCTTTGCTTTCAAGGTTTAGGTTGCACTTTCTGCAAATCATCACCAGATGGTGCAATACTCTGCAAAACTAAGGTAGAAGCAGGACTGAATGCAGAAGTCTGACCGGACTGCAGGACAGTGAGGTGAACTTGGTCAGACTGAGCTGGCACCTCACATGAATACACCCGTGATGCTGTGATTTATCTGTGATCTAAGTTTCATAATTTAGCCAGCAAGTCTTTATTTCATCCTCATTCAGGAAGTCAAGTTAAACCTATCATTCCCTATTTTTAAAACATCCAGATACGAGCTGAACAGCCAGGACAGAATGAGATTTGATAAGCACATCACAAATTAACATTAATGCATCTGCACAAGGAAAACTGTAAATAATCTCAATAATGAGACACTAATATTAATAATGCTTTTGAAATTAGTTCTACCCTATCTTTTAAGACCAAAATGAAGAATGATGAAAGCTACGTTCATTACAGTCATAGTAACACAAAGCTCCTCTTTATTTGCCATGCCACTGTTGAAAACTTACAGACAATGGCTGGAGATGCATTTTACTGATAATTTATCCATATTCAGAACAAGGGCTCCAAGAAAAACAAACTCAAGTTAAGCTTTTAGTCCCACACAAAGCAGACAAAAAAACTTTAAATCGCAAACTGTTTGCAATTGTATTTATTTGAAGTGTAGTCTATAAAAAAAAAGCACATGATATCAAAATTAAAATTACTGTCACATTGGAAAGTCTCAGATAAGCTGCATAAAAAGGATTCAAAATAATTTATTAGGGACTGTTTCAATTGTAGTTGGTGTTGTTGGTAGAGGTGGTATTAATTTTCCTTGTTTTGGAAGTTATTCTGCACAGGGATGCATCAGATTTATCTGTGATGGATGACATAGTTGCTTAATACCTCACTGTAATCCTCATTCAGGATACTTTATACTTCCACACATTTCATAGAGAAATCAATGTTCTTTTTCTGTCCACAATATTTAAGAGTATTTGTTACAAAAAACTTTAGAGATTAATTTCTTGCTGATCTTATAACAAGATCAAGTTATGTACAGTAAGTACAGTGCAACTTATATTACTCCCCACTTTATGGGATTGTATTTATCAATATCGATGTGAACAGGGAAACTTATCAGACTTAGCACCACATCTTGAGGTAGAGGAGCTAAAAATTAAAGGGAACCAATCAGGCTCCACTTCCATCAGCCAAACACAGCTCTGTAACATCATTGTGCAGTTGCAAGAAGTCCTGTCACCTGTTGAAGAAATGGAGAGGAAGTTCAACAAGCACCTTTCAAATACCAGCTGCCCAAGACTGTCGAGACAAGGGGTTGACCCCAGGACAAGCAGTGGACAAACATGGCGGATGATGGTGGAAGTTAGACGCTGAGGATTCCTAGCTCAATCTGTGTGGAATCCCATGACAAAGGTTGGACTGAGAGGCCACTTGAGGAAAGTAACCATTTGTAGGCTGGAAGAAGCAGCTGAGAGTCTCTTGTTGGCTCTGGCACAAGAGAGAGGACACAAGCTAGAAGCCTGGAGGAGAGGGGCAATGAACTGCCCAGTCATTGATGACTCGCCAACTGGAAGGGTCAAAACACCCAGAGAATGCTGGGGACCACCTCAGTTACAGGTCAAGGCTTCAGAAATGGGTGTACGTTAGCATCACAGATGCATTAAACAACCAGAAAGGATAAACTCTATTATAGTGAATAATATCTTTTTTTTTTAATCCCAAGAAATGATATCTTAATAAAAGGACAAATGAAAAGGTATATTATGCATTTTATCTGAACCCAGGGTGCCCTTTAGTCTTGGGCACTGCAACACCGATCTGCTGCATCGGCTCATAATGGGTTAGACTAAAGGACTCTTCCCAAAGGTTTTGATCAAACTGCTGTGAATCATTAATTAAGATACCTCAATTTTAGATGGATAAAAGATGACACTGCATAAGCTGATCTCAGAATGATGCAATGATTAATTTATGAAGAACATAATCAAGATAATAGCTGGGATAGGCTGGATAAGCGGTGTAGAAAATGACTGACTGACTGATAAGATTATTTTCTGTTTTATGTTTAGCCAGGCAGTGAATATAAAGTGCCAGACAAACATTTTACATTTACATTTTCATTTTTTTTTTTTTTTTTCTTACAGTAACACAACACACTTTAAATGTCAGACTCATGAGGTTTGGAATAAGAAACCATTTATTAATCAAAGATTACATGAACTCACGGCCATCTTGCCTGTGTGTGGATAAAGATGACCAAAAGAACAACTAAATATCCTACTGCTCTGTACCTGAAGAGACCATTTTCCTTCTCATCATCAGCATAATGTTCTCATAATTTTTTCTGAGTCTGATATTGGGATTGAAGTTGCTTGGGCATCAACTCCTGACAACTGTCTTCAATATTTTCCACTTCTAAATAATCTCTCTCTGTGGAACTCCAAGTAGTTTGGAAATGGCCAAATGACCCTTTCCCAGATTTATGGGCAGTAACAATTGCTTTTCAAAAGCCCTGCTGATGTCCTCCGTCACTGGCATTGTGTTGACCACACTTGAAGGCTGTAGGCTGGCAAACTGCCAACACTTCAGTTTTTATAGGCGGTATTCACCAATAATGGTGATCAAGTGCATTTGAACAACAGCACCTGACTTTTACTGTACCTAACCTCTTCATTTACTTAGAACAGTATGAATATGCTTAATTTTCCAAATGTTATAATTTTTGTCAGAGTTTTTATTAAATCAGTGGCAACACAGCGCGCTTTGTATAACTAATACTAAAGGCAGGAGCATTTGCTTTGTCACTTTACGTACAGACAGACGGGCTCCTGTTAAATGCCTCAATATGGCAGAACTTTACACGAGTTTCTGAGTCAGCAGGAGGCTAGGATTTCTGTTTTCCCTTTTTCTCTCTTTCTCCACCACACACTCTTTGCTATATGCTGATCCAGCTACTGCCCCCGCGCGTAAATGGAAAGCTTTTACGCACCGATCGTGTTCACTTAAAAAGAGGTTTAATTGTTGCTTTTTGACTGCCCACGCCTCGCCTGGTGCTTAAGTAGGCCTCTGGCACTAGGGATGTGCCGTGGAGATGTATGGGATGCGGTAATACCTCCCAACATATTACAGAGGGGGGTGGGGGGTAAAAAGCAAGGCGTGCGTCCGGACGCTCAGCGCCAACTGAACGCGAGAGATTCAGACATCAATAACAGCTCGCTTATCAATAGGAATTTTAGATGGAGTTAGTCTGCTTAATTAAATAGCTCGCCTTGACTGTATCGCGCTCTGAATTTATAATATTTAATCTAATGACCCCCAATGGAGAACATTTGAGGGAAGTCTCTTCAGTATCTCCATCATTGGGACAGCAGCGCGTCCGAACAAATAATAAGGCTTGGAGATAATTCTTCTCGTTCAATGATGGCTATCAACACTGATGCTGCCTTTGGGAAAAGCGCCCTCGGCGAAAGGGAAGTTTCCAACCCAACCAACTTCCAGGATACAGAGAAGCTGTTGAGCACCGCAACCACCGAGCCAACAGGGCAGAGCAACCTCAAACCATCCGACTCCTTCTCCTTGAACATCAGAGGGAGCATCCGGTCCCTGGATGCGGATCAGAACGGACACAGATCGCCGCTGAAGTCAGGCTCAGTTGGGCATCTGTCGACCCCACCCAGATCCTCCTCCCGGATCAGCCTGGGCCAACTGTCCTCCCCGGTGCCACCCGGGTCCGCACCCTCGTATTACCTCTGGCTCGCGGTGCTGTCCTGTTTCTGCCCCGCTGTGCCGTTCAACATATGTGCCTTGTGGTATGCAAGTGTGGTAAGTGCAGAATTAATTAAGCGTTTTAACTTTATTGATCTTAATGTCGCTATACTCTGAATACAGGTGTAAATTTGGTATTCTTAGGCACCTCAGGTGGTTTGCTTCTTTGTTTGGTTTAAATAATTAATGATCAATCTCCTTCTTTTTGAAAGTCGAGAAGTGTTCTCCACACTGGAGATATTGAAGGATCAAGGAAGTATGCGCGTCTATCGATGCTGCTCAGCATTCTGGCAATGCTTATGGGTGTGGCTGTGATCATCTTCATCGTGTTTACGATAGGTATGTAAAACATTGATGGTACACACACAATGATCAGTACAATGCTGTGTGGCTTCATTTCTCTGCTCTCTGTCTCTCAGAGAGACAGAAGTGAACTGTGGGATGGAAAGAGTCTCCTTCAACGTCATCCAAGGTCTGATTTGCACAGAAGAAAGAAGACGATGTTGTTTTGAAGATTAAAAAGCACAAAATCTGAGTTGACAACAGGCTAAATAGCCACCAGAGTATGGCTTGCCAATTTTTTTTCTGCTATGGACTTAAAAAAAAAAAAAAGCCATTCATCTTTTTCCTCACAAGTGTTGGTGCACAATAACCCTACACACTCAGAAACCATAAACAGAAGAATGGAGGCTGCTCAGTTATTGTGTTGAAGTGTCAGTCTGCACAATGTAAAAAAGAGCAAACTAGACACAGACCAAACTATCAGTACACAGTTATACCTATCTGACTCACTCACATCGCCTCCCACACCCTGCAGAAAGCTAAACTTCCTTAAAGCCTGAATCAGATGCAAAGTACAACCATGAAATAAACAAAAATCACTGTATTTGCTTTAAAGAGACGAAAAGCAGCAGTGCAGTCTGTACTGTCACTACTGCACACCCGATTTCTACTAAAATTTCCCTCTAAGATTGACATTTCTTTGTGTTTGACACTGGACTTTTATGGCTTTGGGAGGATGTACGAGCCATTTTCTTATGCTGTTTACATCAAGTTTAAAAACATTTATCACAACAATGCCTTTCTGCAGTCATAATGTTGTATCTTGCTTTGCACACTGACATGATAAACCTAATTTCTGTCTGACTTAGCTCAGCTTTGTGGATCTCAGACTCGTTATGTTTACAATGTACTGCAAATGAGGAATGGGGATGCTAACTCTTGTATGCACTGATCCTGGCACTCTGATGTTCATGTTTATACATTTATACTGTATGACTGGTTTACTGTGCCATAGTTCTGCATGTCAAAAATAAACTTGAATGAGCATGACCGACTTGAACGTGAGCTCATCACCTTTAATTAAGAAAGCATGACATCGGCTGTACACAGCAAAATATGACAAATGCGTTCATGCATTCATGGTGTTAAATTTACAAGAGAACAAGCAGGAATTTACAAAGTATACAAATTAAATCCTCTAAACAGTTGTTTTAGATGGAGTAAATTACAGCTGAAGAAAGAACACAGGAAAGCATGAAAATGTTTTGGCAAAACTTGGTCCGAGTTACAGTAAATATCTGTGAGTGGATCAGTGAAACGTGTAGAGCAGGAGAAGTATGGTGCATACTCCAATCACCCCACCAAGAATTAAAGAGTCCGCCTCTTGCGCAAATTGATTTTCTGGATGAGGCTGTTGATGGCAGGAAAACGATCTGAGGTGTGATGAAGGAAAAAAAGAGAAGATTAAAGCCAAACTACCACTCCTTGCTGTAAGTAAGAAACAAAAAAGCGGCAGGGACGATCCATCAGTGGGGCTCCTAACACAACCAAACAATAAATAAATGGATTGCTAATCTAGTAATTTCACTATTCTACAGGACACAAACCAGTTCTATGTAAACACGTACCCCCAAAAACTGAAATTTAAATCTAACAGAGAAAGTAGTGTAGAGAAAGAGGAGAATCGATTTTAGTGCTAAAAAGGATACTGGCCAAAGTTGTGACCCTGGTTTGAATGGACTTCAGCATCCCACGCTGAAATGTGATGTTCTCTTTGGTAGCCATGGCGATACTGGATAAAGACAAACCATGAGGGATGAGTAGCAGGAACAGAAAAAAAATGTAGCTTTCTTCACAGCATCACATTACGCTGCTTTTAATGTTTCAGCCAATGAGCTAAAAAGTAAGAAGGCCTGTTTTAATCGACCAGATTGAGCCGTGTTTCCTTGTAATGAGTGTGTGTTCAGAGTGAGAGTAAAGGGAGAGTGAGGAGGATGAGTGGATGGAGCAATAAAGCTTACCTTATTGCACTGTCGATAAGTCTGTCTGAACTGTGAACATGAAAGGGGAAAAAACAATAGAGAAAAACAAAAGTAAGATCCAGTCCACCTACATCAGTGAAGTCAAAGATACATACTTCTTTAAATAACTTTTCAGACCATTTCAAATATGTTTGATACATTTATCATGACTGGTGTCTGTTAGTACTCTTGTAAAAAGAAAAAAGGAAATGCTTTATAAAGAATTTAGGTTGATTAAAGTCAACTAACAAGTTTACATTTTAGGGTGGTGACCTGAGACATCTGATCTACTTAAGGAACACAGAAGCATATCAGGCATACACATGGAAAACATGGAGCCTGAACACACATCAACATCGAGGTTTCTCCCTGGTGCCATTAGCTGCTGAGATAAGTGACGGACAGAGAAATGAAGTGTTCAGTCCCGGACTCAGCAGAGCATATATGGGCAGCAGTGTGCATCCTGTCAGACTCCACTGGAGACCAAAAATCAATACTGTGCTTTATATTTCCTCCATCTATTCGTCCAGCCTCTCCCACTATCTCTTCACAGCTGTCCTCTGCCTTTTCTGCCGACCCTACATTAGCTAACACATTCCACAGGCTTCTGCTTTCTCACATCCCCACTTTTCTTGTTTTACTCACTTTCTTTGTACGTGAAGTTACTTTCTAAACTGTTGCAGAAGCTCAACTTCTCTTTAAAGAGTAAATGTGGGCAGGAGTTCTGCTTTCTGACAATCTTAAAAGTAAAATTTTTTTTTTTTTAAGAGACATTTGGTTAGACTGACTAGTATTTTAGTTAAATCTTAGATTGAATGAAAATATATCCTTTTACTCTTGCTATGATTTCACAGTACATGACCCTAAGATTTCATATGTGGAGAATCCTGTTTTGTATGTACATAAAGCAGCTCCACTTCATTATTATTACATAAGGAAAAATGGGTGCGAGGCAAAGAGGACAATAGCATCAGCATCTATCTGCAGCTTTTAATACAACAAGACTCACATGATAGAAATGTAAGGTAAACATGAACAGCTGATTCACCACATGTCCATTTAGTGAGGATGACTTGCAGATGAAAAGACGAATAAACTAATGAAAGGTCATCAAATAGGCATTAAACTTAATGGGAAAAATGCTCTAATCTAGAAACCTTAATCAACCAATCCACTGCTAAATTTTGTCTAAATGAATGGAGAGTAAATGGTTCACTGTGAAAGAGTATTGTAGCAGTTCAGTATAGTACAATAAACTGCACAATTAATTCAAAGCAAAGAATAAATAGAGATAAGATTGCTGCTGATATGGCAAGCCTGCATTGTATTAGCTTCTGCTTGAGGCTCTGCTTTCTTCACACTGCTGCCACACAGCCTCCCTGCCTGCTTCTTAGGATCTGCTGGATGACAGTTACACACTCTCCTGTTAAATCCAATGGGAAAGTGTGTCCAAACTTTAGACTGGCAATATGTGTTGGGGTGGTATGCAGAATCTACTGGGGCTTGACAAGACCACCTGACTAACATCCATACATACAGACGTGCTTAAATAAAAGCCACAATCTTCAACAGTTAGACTCCGGCATAAAACCAAAATGGAAAAAGTCCCATATCAATAACTCCCAATTTCCTCTTCCTCTGTGATGTAGTCGCTGACAAAATAGATGACAAATTTAAAAGCGGTGAAAAATCTTGATGTTCAGTTTATATTTCTTTTGTCTGCACACATAAATATTATTCTTCAATGCGAACAGGCTTGAAAAACACTCAAGACTTTCTGAAAATGACAATGCTACAAACACAGATGTACAGCCGAGAACAAGGTCGTGCACTGATCCAGCGCTAGTTTATATGACAGGAAGCTAATTTAAAATGAAATGAGTATTTTCCTAATGCATATTATTTCCTGTAAAACACAAATCTCTCACAAACTGGCTTTTAGCTCAATTTTAAATCAAATTCAAGGCCTCAGTTATTGTCCATAAGTCTCTGTCTCTCATTCTATCAGCGATTTCCTGGCATAGACTTGTCATCTTGAGGTAGCGAGAGTTTAAACTTCAAACCAAACATGCTGTAATGGGGTTTGATAATCACTGTTGGAATCAGCTCTGACCTCACCAAAGCTACCGTTCTCTGCTTTGCGTCGGACAGTTCACGCCTCTGCGTCGTCCATTAATTTCTGATAATGGACACCTCATTGGGCATTATCCCTTACTGTACATAACTGCACTGGCTTCCAATTAAATAAACCAATTAAAGGCCCCATTGGTATGAGCCAAAATTGAAGAGATATTCTGTGTGGAGCTACAGGAGTTTGAGGCAGTATGAGCTCAAACCAAACATGATGTAATGGCTTTTAGCTGTTATGCTGCCCACTGCTGGAGTTGGCCCTGAAAATATTGTAGAGAAATGTAGTCATTGTTACAACTAAACTAAAAGCTGGTTGTTTCTTTGTTTTTTAGGGGTGGTGGTGGTTCTCTTATTTTTGTTTTTCTCCAATAAATTTTGCTCTAACATGTCTATTTTTTCTCAGACCAGAGGACAACATAATTAACATGTCTATTAAACCAATGACAGGCACCTGTGCCACACACAAATTCAACTTGTGCTTGTACATAAAATGTGTGGAGTTTTACACCAAACTACCCACTCAGCGGAAAACTAAATACAGGCTACAACTGCACAACGGCTGTGTCTGAATTTATGGATGCTCAATTTGTAATGTTATTATTGGAATGAAAACTCATCAGAGCAAGAACTTCACAATCAGCATTCAAACACTCAAACATGCCGGTACACCAGGACCAGGAAAAATTTTGGATCTGAAATTCTGAAATTTTGAATCCATTGTTATCAATTATTATTGCTGGGTGGTTGTAAAGTTTTTATGTAAGAAGTTGCTTTAAAAAAAAGAGAAAACAAGAAAAAAAAGCTCTTACTTTCTGAGATGCTCATGTTCCTTCAGGAAGAGCTCAGTCCTTCTGTTATTCACCCCTGAACCGCTTTTGTAGGACCTGAAAGAAAAATAAATCAGAGGAAATCATCATGATGACTAAGTGGAAAGAAAACAGCAAATATGACCACTCTGAATTCATGTGGTTATTATTTATTGATGGCAACCAATCTGATATGTGCTGTAAAAGCACATTAACCTTAAGGTGAGGGGGTAAAGGGGATACTTACTGTCAGATTTACATTCTGCCATCTGGCTAACAAAAGCTCCCCCTTATCAACAAGTTTGCTGCTGTTTTCTTTTTTTTTTTTTCTGTCTGAAACAGACACTTCACTCCCTCCTGTTAACTGATACCTGAATGCTGATGATGTGCTTCCTGACTTCAGGCTTTTTAGCAATTTGCTCTGCTTAACCCAAAACATAATCCTCCATTTACAGCATCACCCCTCTATCTGGACTGATCATCTATTCAATTCATCATCCACTATCTTTGTTACCACACACCTCACCTCTCATCTCTACGGGATTAATTAAAATGTACTTTCATCCTTTTTCTAATCTGTCAACTTCAGATCAGGACGTCTCTCTCCTGCTGTCTGACTGTCTTGCTCCCCCTCATCCTCTGATAAAGCATTTTTCTGCACTGGGAAAAGCCAGATGTAACCACTCTCCTTCAGCTTTGGGTGAATGAAAGCTCTGTGGTTTGATTTACTGTAGAATGCACTTAGGGAAGCTATCCCCCAGAGAAAGAGAGAAAAACAGGCAGAGAAAAAGAGTTACAGATACAAAGAGGAGGAGGGGGTACTGGCTAATGAGAGGAGGTGCCTCTTATTAGAGAATGAAATATGAGAGAGGGAATGGAGAGTGTTAAAGGGTGGGGATATTTAGAAACAATGTTGTCATCACTGCCTCCTGCTGGTTTAGAATAACAGTAAATATCCAAAATGGAGTGAGAAGAGGAAAATAACACAAAAATGAGTTGGGGAGGTGTGAAGAAAAGATGAAAACCCCTCAGGAAGACCCCTCAGGTCATCTGGATCTGTTTTTTTTTTTTTTTTTTATCAGTTCTCAGACTCAGAATCAGACATAGAGAAGCTGTGTTCAGCTTCTGTGCTCCACATGTCTGGAACAAACTCCCAGAAAGCCTCAGATCAGCTGAAACACTTACATGGGGGGATCAGACCCAGCTTTTTTTGGGTTGAATCCAGGTTAAAGAACCACCTGTTCTCAGGTGCATTTACATAGATTTTATTCAAAAGTTAAAATCTGCACTGCAGTTTTAATTTGAAATGTTTATAATGTTTTTAATTTTAAATCATCCTTCTACTTTTTGTTCTTTGTAATGTTTCTTTTATTTTGCACCCTACTGTAATGCTAATAATGTTTTATGTATAACACTTAAAATATCCGATACATGAAATGTGCTGTACAAATAAACTTGCCTTGCCTAATACTCTAATTAATTTCTGTAAGCAAAAACAACAATATTCTTTAAATTTTAGCTTCTCAAGAGTAAATATTTTTCTTTGTCTTTACACATTAACTATCTTGCTTTAGCAACTTGCAGTGGGCTTGAAACATTTTTTAAAGACATTTTTACAAAATTTGAAACTAAACTGTACTTAGACCTTTAATTGTACTAAACTAAACCTGGCTATGTAAAATCTGTCCACCATGACGAGTGATTGAATGTTGCCAGAAGCAGGTATCCATTATCACTGAATTACTCCAGCTTAACATTACAACCTAATTCAAACACTATGTGGATTACAGGGCACTCTGCTTTTAACAGTGAGGGTTGGTAAATTAAGATTTTTTAAAAAATATGTATATTTAAAAGTCTAACCTTTAACTATGTGAAAATTTTCAGTACTTGCAACTGACCCATCATGTTAGCCAGTCTCAAACGTTATCTGAAAATGATGTATCAATAGGTAGTAATGAATCAGATGATACTATTGCATTGCATTTGACAAGAATATATAATATCTCTGATTACTGTGCATAGATGCACACGAGTAGTCTGAAAGTGCTTACTCAATGTCCCTGTGAACAGAGCCCAGCAGATCTTCTCGCTCTCGCAGGCTGAAGAAGTTGCTTTTGGTTTTGTGGAACTCGTGAGTGTAGTCCTGCAGGATAAAATATTATGAACCACAGAAATCAGCGTGTGATGACACTGAAAGAACAACAAAATGAGATAACACAAAATCCAAAGCTGTAAGTACCTGTAAAATGTCTCTATGCCTCTGCAAGGTGTGCATTAATGCTGCATTATGTGATGAAGATCCAGGGGTGTTTGTGTATTCTGCCATTTTGTCATTGACTGTGCTAAGCTGCCAAAGAAACACAATCATTTAATCATGATCACAGCACTGTATGTTCTCTAAACCTACAGTAATTCATCACAAGATACTAGAAAAATATTTTTAAAAATAAGGGCAAATTACCTCTGCAATCCTAGCTCTGAATAAGTGCTAAACACACAGCAGTTCTTTCACCATGTAAAGTCAGGGCAACACAGCCTACTACTACTAAAGGAAACCATTTAACTGCAGTTGTTAGTGACCATAATGTATCCTTGACATTAAACTTACTTTGGCCAAAAGCTGCTCCAGTTCGGTAGTCATGGCAACAAGCATACTGTCTTGAGATGGACCAAAAGAATCAGACCTAATTTGAGAAGGAAAATAAAGGATGATAATTCTCAAGCTTATTTTTTTCAGTCATGTCATGGTTGAGAAACATGTTTGGTCTATGAAGTAGTGGAGCACTAGGTGAAAAAGACTAATAGTTTATTTACAAATTTTAAAATTATGTCAAATTGGGCTATATGCACAACTCCACTGGTTCCTGACCTTAAGCCAGCTCCTTTGTGTCCTGTCTTTCATTATTGGATGATTTGATTAATCCACATATGCCTGACCTCAGTACCCACGAGAACACACCTGGATTAATCAGTTTGTCCAGTAATGAAATGCAGGAGGCAAAGGAGCTGGCTTAAGTTCAGGAAGTAGTGGAGTTGTGCATAAAGCCCATTGTCAGGTGTTAAAGTAGTAAATTCATTTCCATATCAAAACATCTATCGTACACCAATGTTTTTTGAGTCCTACCCTCTTGTTAAAGTGAAGCGAGAGCATGCTGCTACCTGCTGTCTCTTGTCCGTTGGTCATGGCTGCTGATGCTGCTGTAGCTGGTGCACAGCTTACTGAAGGAGACCAGCTTCAGGTCCAGCTCATTCTCCAGCTGTCTGGCTTGTTTACGTAAATCTGTGTGAAGAAATAGAGAAATATCCTGGTAAAATATTCCATAACTCATGGACAAATTTCAGAGGTTAAGCATGATATTGATTTTACATTTGCAAATAAGACATCTGCCACTGTATACTTTTCATATGTTTTATATAACTATCGATGTTAGTCAGCAAGAATAATCTCTTTTTCGGCGAGTTAGACGACAACAACAACAACAACAATAATAATAATAAAAGACTCTTTATTTCAGTCATTTAACCATATCCAGCCCATGCAGACTTGCAGGACGCTACAATCTTTCAGGCCAAGACTGTTACAAAAAGTAAGCTTTTCATGATATGAATAGTTCATGAAATTACAGAGCCTTCATCATGAGATAATCACTGTCAATAATTAAATAAATAAATCACTGACAAAACTTCGACTTTTATGGCTAAGAAAGAATGTCAAACGTGTAGCCGACTTACAAAAAATCAATACATTTACGTCACACCACTTGTTATAAAATGGATACAGCTGAGTGTTTTGGGGGTAGACTTTCATTGGTCAGAGTATCTTACTTTTCTCAAATGTTCCTGCAAATGGGCAACAGAGAGTAAATAACAGTTTGGTAGCAATTTAATCATCTCGATGGATAACATTAAATCGTCGGATCGCAGAAAGAAACTTACACTTCGACAAAAAAATGTCCAACAAGCTAACAGGTTAGCTTAGACAGCTAAAGTATCTCCCTGCCGCAGGAATAAACTTTAATAAGATAACGTATCGTGGCAGTGTGGTTGGCCTTAGTCGGCGGAGAGCAGTTCAAAATGTAAATGCAGCTGGTTGTTTTAAATTTGATATTGTACCATTATTTACCTTCCCAGTAGTCCGTACCAGTTGCCATATTTGTTGTTAACATGTCATCATCAGCCGTCAAGGAAAGACATTTGTCGCAAATCTCCTCGCGCCCACAGCACCTTCTAGTGGCAACAACCGGAACACCAGTTTAATTTCTTTCTTTCTTTCTTTCTTTCTTTCTTTCTTTCTTTCTTTCTTTCTTTCTTTCTTTCTTTCTTTCTTTCTTTCTTTCTTTCTTTCTTTCTTTCTTTCTTTCTTTCTTTCTTTCTTTCTTTCTTTCTTTCTCTTTCTTTCTTTCTTTCTTTCTTTCTTTGAACAAAAATGAAAAAGGGAGCTTAAAGAAGAAAGCAAAGATTAAAAAACAACACCAAGTAGCCACAGGTACACCTGTACAGAAACACAAAGGAAAACATCTTACAGCCTTTGCCAGAAAACAAACCTACAATACAATATGGGAGACAAACAAGCTGACACAACCTGAATCACAACAACTACTAAAGCATGAAAATTATACACAAGACTTAGGCTACAAACAAACAAAACAAAACTAAAAAACTAAACAAGTAGCCACACCCACTGAAAAACAGTGTACAGAATATGAGGAATGACTAGTGTTAAAAGATCAGTGTGGTAGTGCAAACACAACTGCATGTTCAGATGAAGACCATGGGACCCTAAGCAGCAATCCCAAGACACGAATCCCAGCCATCACACCACAGAGATGAACATGCAGCCACCCAGAAGGCAGCAGAAGAAGGCAAGAACCAAAGCCCCCCATGGCCATGGAGCACAGGCCCCAGCGGGCCGAGACCAATAGGCACAGAGGGGGCACAGAGGGGGCACCCAGGGGCACGGTGCAGCCGGGCCCAGTGCCCCACGAGCCCAAGACCAATTAAGCAGTTTAAACTATTTCTACCTCAAAGCTGCAACAGCAAAAACCAATGAAGCACTGACTTCATTTCATGTTGTCTGACTGCATTTAATGAGTGGTCCCTTTAACTTCTCTAGGAGGAAATGCATGGTTAAATCTTTAACATTATATCCTAAATCTGTTTTTTTTTTGTTGTTGTTGTTGTTTTTTTTTGTTGTTTTTTTAGGAAAGTCTTTGAATAGTCTTTGTAAACGACATTTGTTTGTGTCTGATCAATTTTCAGCCAAAGCCAAAGCTATTCATTTGGGAAGTCAACAATGAAAAATGTGGAAGCATCTTTTAGCATGGCGTCAGATTGAAAGAAAACTTTAGAAAAAATACTAAAGATTTTCTTGAATGGTAAAGAGCACAACTAAAACTAGAAAAAGACATCTAAACACAGTCAATTACTTTAGTCTGGTTGTGTCGATCTGGGTGCCATTGATCTTACAGTAATCTAGTACCTTTGCAGACACCCCTTCACCCTGCAGCTCTGTCTGCTCAGTTACATAGGATGCATTCACAAAGCTTTTTTGGCTTGAATCAGAGACCATTTTCTCAGAAAGTCCGCTTTATTTGGGGGACTCGTTAATGTGCAAATGGACTCTGATCTGGAACAAACAAGTGGACTCGGTCCGCCTACAAACACGGGTCTCGGTCTGCTTCAAGTGGACCAAATAGAGGAAGTGGACTCCAAACAGCTGCTTAAAGGCGGGGTGGATGATGTTTTCCAGGAGCATCTTTTACTATATTGCTTAAAGTGCTAGTGACATGTTTTTGACATTTTTTGCCATGTTTTCTAGACCAAAACGTCCTTTATGATGATCTATGTAACAGAAACAAGTGCAGCTGCATAGATGAGTCATGAGAAAACATCGCTGCTTTTTTAGCACATCTGACCAGACAGTGGCGCTGTGAGCCGAAACCGGATATGACATCTGCAAGAGCCTCTTCTTCGCTGCTTATTTAACATTGAAGTGGCTTTATTGCGGTTTTTAAGTTCCTTTTTTCAGTTTTACAGACAAACAGTAACGACTCAGCCTTCAAATTGTGTTGACAGTTAATGGTTAAAAGCTCGTAAGTGCAGCGTTAGTTTATTTAGGTTTCCTACAGATTCAGAATTTTATTTTGAAGAGGATAAGGAAGCAGATTGGAGTCTTACGCACCGGAAAACAGGCAGCAACCGGACCTCTCTGCTCGTCCAGAGCATCTGTTCACTGAAAGTTCAGGCACCAGCGTGTTGAGACTTCTAACACAATGAAACTGAGATCATCTCCTCGGAAATATTATTTTTCAACCATCGTTGCTTCATCGCATCGGTCATACAGCTCCTGACAGCTGCAGCTTGGTTATATGAGTATGTCTCCGGTCATTAGATCTCCTCCAGCTGCTTCCAGAGATGTATCCTTCCCTCCATCCTCATCCTTATAAACGGGAACTATTTAAAACTCGACTGGAATCATGCAAGTTATCTTCTCATTATTTAAAGGCTAATTATTTACCGCGGCTAGCTTGCGGTTGCCATTAGCTGCAAGCTACCGCAGGGGGTGAGTGCCTTGTTTCTGTCACTCCTGGATCTACTGTGTATCAAACCGCTGCAACTCATCGAGTTGGAGGTCTGCTTTGTGTTGTTCCGGGTCGCTCTTTACAGTTCTGGTTCCCTCGGTGTGGTCTTGCAGGCTTTTAGCTGAACCAGTGGACCTGAGGCGGGAAGAAAGGCTGTAGGCAGCTAGCTACAGGTCCACTCCGGTTCTAGCTTGTAAAATGTGATTTCCCCAAATTTCTACTGTGTCGCTGACGACACAATATGGCGGCTTGTTTCGCAACTGAAAAGCTATTAGCCTTTAGCCAAGCTTCCTAAACATCTGATTTACGTAAATACACGTCTGATTAACTTCTAACTGCACAGAGCTACTTATTTTGTCTTGGTGTGTTGTTGTATGGCAAAGTTACTTGAAGTTAAGGTCATGTCATCAACACTTTAAAGTCTTCTTCACACCCCAATTGCAGCCAATTGATTAAAAGTTCTGATACAAGATTTTAAAAAATTATTCACTTGTGGAACAGACAGGACTGAAAAAAAACAGTCCAATGAAATTAACGGCCCATGCTTATTGATTCAATGATTATATGTCCATCAAACTCGACTGCTGTTTGTCCCCCTCCCACCCTCCCTGCGAACGTGCGCACGTTCACAACACACTGTGAGTGTCTCACAATGCACACGAAGGTGGCTGCTCGCTGCTTGTATCTATGCAGCTGTTTGCTCTTAAAATCCACCAGGAAGAAAAGAAAAAAACGGTTGTGGATCAAGTCATGGAGGTGTTGACGTTTGCACTTTGTGGATGTTTTACACTGCAGAAGGAGTTGGAGGTGAGGGAATATCACTTTTAGAAACGTGGTCCCTCAGCTGTTTACTAGCAAGCTAACAATCCACGCAAATTGGTCTTGATTCTCTGAGATTTAAGCTTAGAATTAGACTGCACAATTTCTGCCTTCTTTGCCTTTGGCCATTCGGCAAATTTATGTTTCTTTGCTCCCTGCACAAGTGTGATTTCTCTTTGCCTTAATGACTGCAGTAATATTTTGCTGTTTGTTGGAACAAACCTGGCATATTAATTCACATTCTTTCTATTCATCTTTATTTGTACTTTAAATATTCTGTATTTTTTTCTCTTTAAAGATTGGTTTTATAAATATCTCATTCCCCCTGTGAAGCTGCAACAGAAATAATTCTTTGAACACACTTGGATAAGGCAAATTGTTTCAAATTGAACACTGTGGTTTACCATATTAAAAAAGGAAGAAAGACTAAACAGGTCTGAACCTCTTAAGAGGCTTAAAATTTGACACTGCTTTCTTCTGGGTGGACATTCCATTTGCGTGACTAGAGTGTGAAGCGGAATCACAGATGTAAGACACTGGACTTTACATGTCAAGACAGCTGTCAGTTTACAGTGGAGTTCACATCTGACTTTGACTGAAGGTTCACAAAGGACCGGTGTCTAGCATTTCTACATGACATCCATGCCAAACAAATGTAAAGCACGCATATGCGTGTTCACGAAACTACAGAAGCCTCGGCGTTCAGAGCCTACTCTGCCGATAATACAAGTGTAGAAGAAGAAATTTGCCGTTTACATTGTGCTAAGAGAGAACGAGCTGCAGACAAACCGGGACAAACACAAGAGGGGTTGGATATTGATTTAAAACAAAGAAAGAAAGAAAAAGAGAACGCGCAATCTCCTCTGCCGCGGCTTCCGTAGTTTCAAGAACACGCATCTGTGTGCTCGCAGGAGATGTGATGTACTACAGTTTAGGCTCTAACAATTTACTAAATGGCGTAGTTTCAGGTAAATTCTGGATGTTACCCACTCAGGACACTTGGATTACATTGGACGAGCAGTATGGAGGAGTATTGATAAGTTTTTATGGACTCATATGGACCTTTTTGCCTCGGGCCCCGAGCGAACTTCATTATGTGAAATTTGGGAAAAAACGAGAAGCCTTCCTGATCGCTGGCTGCATTTGAGATATTAAAAAAGTGCTCCAGAGTCTTGCTCACCATGAGGGTAAGTGGAAAATAAAGTTACATCATTCTGTGGGTGTACTATTCCTTTAACGTCAACACTGTTAATATCTGTGCAAGAATATGTTTATGCCACGTTCTTATGTATATTTACGACTAATAAATTAAACAAACAAACAAAAAAACGCTGCTTCCTGCATTTGGTTCAGCATGGCATTGTGGCTTAAACGTTGGGCATTGTGGGTAAACGCTTCTACAACAAACACACATGTGGGACTGCAGTACTTTTAAAAATGGCTCGTGGTCAGATGTGGAGTGACAAGGAAGTAAAAGCTTTAAAGGCCCTGTACCTGATTTTATTTTAATCTCTTTCAGAGAAATGCTTTCAACACGGTATAATGTGTGTTAAAAGAGGTAATTTCATAAAAATAAATCACTCATTGATTGCGTATAGCATGAATCCAGGCCTTTTTAGTTTAGGTTTCTAAGGATGGCGTGACGCTCTCTTCATGCCAATGCGGTTCATTCTACATAAGTTTCGGGTTCCAATCAGCCACTCACAGCGTTTTCTAACGAGGAGCGCCCTCCTCTCTCGCGTGCACGGCAGCACTTATTAACAGAACCGCATGGTGTCTACCAAAGGGAAAGTGGCGATACCTCAGCAAAACAGCCTGTAAGCATCAAAACTGAGGAGGAGAGAGGCTTGAAACGCAGGAGAGACCAAAGAAGGAATAAAGTTTGTGTTCTCGGTGGATTATACTGAAGGTAGAGAGCAGCTGGACGCCTCAGACTGAATGTGGACTCGAAGTCCGCCTGGACAGGTATTTTTTTCAATACCTTTCTTCTCAGTAACATTTACGTCCTCGGGTGCTGGCGCTGCCTCTGCTGGTCTACCGTATATAATAATAGTGATATTTACTAAGTAACATGATGAAGCTTTACATCACTGCTTCTGGAAGTGGCCGGTTAGAAACTTTATCAGGCTGTCATGTTGTAATGTCGCCTATAACATCATAACTCGTCATAACTGTGCATCTGTTTACATAACTGTAGACACGGTAAACTACTGGTTATGATAGAAAATGTCATTTAGCTGATCCGCAGCCATTTACTGCAACCAAAACAGTACTTGCACTGGAAGATGCAAGTTTTTTCTGGAGAGTTTCTTTGTGCGCGAGTATGAAACGTGCACGTTATTTTGTGCATGTTGAGTGGGAGGAGAGAAAAACGCGAGTAGGAGCGTTTCTTTCTGGGAGAAACAGTTAGGGGCGGGGCTTACAGTTCAAACTACACTGTTCACCTCGCTCACGGTTCGCAAATGTGAAAAATCAGGTATAGCACCTTTAATTGATATAAAGATAAAACACAAAACCGCAACGGTTTCATGCTCCATATAGGGGATTATCACGCTTACCGGAAGTTCCCGGATTTTGGACACTTCCTCTTCCGGGCCATGTTAACGACAGCCGTTCCTGCTCTGTTACACTGTTTAAATCAGATAAACTCCAAACATACTCAAGTTTTCATTCTAGACTAAAATGATACTAAGGAAGAAGTGAATCACGCTGATCGATTCGCCGCGGTGAAGGGCCGAACTTTATAATAAAACACACGTTTGTTTGTCGCCGGTGGGGCACAACACCGGCACTTCACAGCATGCTAGCATTAGCCAGCTAGTGTTTACTGACGTGCTTAACATTGTGCGTCTTAAAACACACAAACATCTGAAAATCGGGTCTGTACCTCCCCGTTTCTAGTGGAACAACTGGGGACTGCCAAGAAAGGAGACGCTTTCAGATGCTTGTGTGTTTTCAGCCGCACAAAGTTAGGCACGTTATCGAGCTGGCTAATGCTAACCTGCTTACACGACTGCGCAGTCTGCCGGCCACAAACAAACGTGTGTCGTTTTATTATAAAGTTCGGTCCTTCACCGCGGCGAATCGGTCGTTTTGATCCACCATCTCTGGAGAGATTGGGAACTTTATTCAAAAGGTTTGGCTTGTTTGGCTATTGTGCAACGTGAGCGTGATCTCGGTCCGGAAGACCACCCCCAGCCGAGCCGAGCCCCCACTCCGACCGAGTCTAGCGGACTATGCTTTGTGAATGTGCCCACAGTGACAAGTGACACTAACCACAGGTTTTTTTCCTGGATAGTTTTTCTTTAGATTCTGGGTCAGACTCAGGCACAGACATTTTTCTTATTTTTCTTCAAACATGACTCACAACACCAATTCAAATCTTTCTAAGCTTGAATTTTTTAATCTTTTTTTTTTATTATTCTCTCTAACTTTTAGTAGTTCTATTATAGAAAAAAAGGTTGTTTAGGTGGTTTAGTTTTAGGCAGATCAGAATTCTCGAATACCTAAAATTGTTTTCTTAAGTTGCTTTGAAATGTTTAAATGACGCAATTTTTATTTCATGCTGTCAATTTTACTTTATAAACACAATGTTATTATTGACATGAAAAGATATAGATGTTTTGTGTGCTGTATTAATCACAGCTCCCTGACAGAGTTTTGAGCATTGTAGAGGTTTAAGAAGGTGTCTTATCTGTAATATCACTCTTTACTTTAGGGGATTTGCCAAATAAGATTATGTTTTGTACATGGATTATAATGATTGCATGTTTGTTGAACACCAGTGAATCTGAAAAGAAAAGGAAGACACAGATGTAACTGAATTACATGTAAATATTGCAAATCTGTCTTTTCTCATTCTCTTTATTCATCTTTATTCATCGTCTTTAACACAGGCAGTCATGGATATCACAGTAACAGCAAGACTGGTGGTTGTGTTGATGTAGAAGACAGTGACGATGATGATGATGATGATGATGATGATGCCATCAATGGTGGAGATGGGAAAAGAGCAAAAGAAAAAAATTCTGAGGTCTTTTCACTGTTCTGCAGCAAACCTCAGCAGATGAGGCCTCTCTTTTTCACTGATTCAACTTTTTCTCTCATTTCTGTCATTCCTATTTTCGGTCTTTCTCACATTTCTTCATAATAATCTTGCCTTTTAAAAAAAAAAAAAAAAAGAAAAAAAAAGAAGAAAAAGTTCAGTGAACCACTGACATCAGTAAAGCACCTCAAGTCCAGTCCCAGATTCTGCTTTGGCCAACCGAACCAGCAGAGCTGGGGAGATGGAGGTGGCGGGATTGTAGGAAGAGAAGGAGGGATGGAAGTGCAGGAGGAGAGAGAGGAGGAGGAGGAGATAAGGAGGTGTTAAGGAAACGCTTCCCTCTCAGTGCTGGATCCTCCTGATGGACTGAATCTGGGGGAGTCTGGGAGTGGGAGCCAAACTCACGGTAACACTTGTACTCTCCCTCCACGACAGTCACACTCCATGATGTACTGGTGGCCACGGTAACCAGGGTACTGGTAGCACACAAAGCTGTAAAAATATGAACATAATCAAATTAGCATAGATAAAGTAGAGGCCAAAGGATCTTGGATGGCTTGTGTTTGCATCATCATAAAGTTTCTGTTTGTATTTAAACATCATAAAGCTGAACTTACGCTCCACACTGAATATGCATGGATCCAACCTCATTGTTGAACCAGCCCATGGCCTGCAGAGAGGGGTAGTCATCACACAGCTCAAACTGACGACCCATCATATTCTCCATCTCAAAGATGGTCATGCGGGAGTCCTTGTGGTTCTGTTCAAAAGATGGAAAAGAGGGTTTAGCACAGCTTGAGATAGCAGTCGAGGCATGTAAGGTTTTTATGGTATGTCATGTTGAACCCACAGCACAGCAGATGGGCCTGAAAGAGATCATTCTCTCAATGCGGTAGGAGTTGCTGCCACTGTAGGCCTCAAAGCGAGGGTAGTCTCCCTTCTCAAGAACAAACTGCTGGCCGCAGAAGCTGGAGTGCTCGTATCCCACCCAGCTGCAAGTCAGGAACCAGGGAATTAGAACATCAGAAAACTCTTCAAGTTCCCCTAAAATCTAATGGAAAGTAGCCCCATAGTGGAGAGAAGCTCTGTGGATACATACGCGCCACACTCAACCTTCAGGGAGCGAATGTTCTCCATCCCACACTCCATGATGTTCTGGCAGCAGGCAGTGAACTCCATACGTCTGCCCTGGAAGTACTCCTGATCATACACAGTGATCTGCAAAGCACAAAGGAATATATAAAATAAAGAAATGAGTGCATCTGATTAAATCAATAATTAAAAAAAAAAATGTCAATCATGTTGTGTCAGTTCTTTGTGCTCCTTGTTCTTACAATGAGAGATGTAGTGTGAAGCCTACCTTCCAAGGGCCCATGGGCATGGGGTTTGTCAGAGCCATGTTGTCTTTCTTTTCAGCAGTACCTGTGGAGAAAATACACTGACAGTCAGAACTAGTACAGAAAAACATGCACATTACCTTAAAAGTCTTATGAATCTCTGTTTTGTTAATGTTTCCATGGGTACCTGTATTTTTTTTTTTTAGGGCTCATTAATTCAAAGGCAATATAAACCTAAAACCTCATTCCTTGTGTTTGTTTTAACCACCTGTTTCATTATGACTCCATCATTTGCTGTAATGATAATAAACAAGCCCCTTTGTTTCCATTCCAGTCAGTTAAGACTCCCCATTTCTGGTTGATAAATTGCAATAAAGGCCGATACTAGTTAATGTCCATAGATTGGGAAACTGTTCTGCATTGTTAACTACTGGTTTGACCTACCCAAACTGGTGAGCTGTGTGTGCAGGGTTCCACTGAACAGTCTGCAGAGACAGTGTGTATGAGGGTATATATACACCCACGAGTGTCAGGGGCCAGGGGGCAGGCATGCCTGGACTCATGTCAGCATTTTGCTTTGGACTCCATTGTTTTGTTGTGTGAGCCACAGAGGGGTTAACACACAGACACACGTTGATTCATACAAACACAAAGAGGGCACACGGCTCTGCTGTTACATACAACTCTGCAGTAGATCTATATTTTTTAGGGTGAAAAAAAAAAGCCAGCTTTCCACACTAGGATCAGGATCTCAAACTAAATCAATTTTATATGTTAAATCGCGGTTTGAGCATAAAGCTGCAAGAACTGTTTTCAGGATTCATGGAGGGTTGTCCAAAGCTTTATTTTCCATGAATAGTGAAACAATTGTTTTAAATTACACTCATGAATGAGAGTTTGAAGCTTGTCAGGTGTTCGTATTTCAAAACCACTTTTACCATGGGAAATTTTCTTGAGACATATTGTTATACACACACAACTGCAGTAGATCTTTAGGAGTCAAAATCATGTGATGGATGCAATTAGTTATACTCATTAACATGGAAATGACTACTGTTTTCTGTTGAGATTGTAATCTCTTGAACACTCAGTCTGACACTGAGTGATATTGTCACCAATCCAGAGGATAAATTACATTAACTCTTTTTTAAAATGGAAAGATGGCGACCACTCTGGGTTTCCAAACAGGTTCTACTATATTTGTTATAATTGAGCAGCAGTGGATGCTGTAGAAGAGCAGGTTGGAATTCATCATGAGATATTGATAGAGTTTCAGCTAGCATCTCTAACTGTCTAAAATTAATTCTTTTTTTATTATTATTATTTGGTGATAAAAGGACCTGTTGCTATTTTTGGAAAATGTACACAATTGAATAATTAACAGTAAAGGTTAGCAGGGGGCAGTGGAACCATGTGAAAGGTTTCATTGGCAGGTCTGGCAGCATTTGGCATCCATCAATGAGCTGTAATTGGCATCCTTACCTTCAGATACCAGGTCTCAGTTGTTTATTATTACACAGGTTAAATACAGTACAAATAGTGGGGGAAAGGAAAGAGCTAATTAACTTGATTTATTTTAATTAGCTGCCATTTTTTTCTAATTGAGCAAATCAGACAAATGCTTTTAATCACAAATCTGTGTCTTCTGAAATACTGTGCTTATTTTTCATATAATTTGTGTCAAATGATTGTCTTTTTAAAATAGTATTTTCTGTTTTTGTGGGCCTAAAATATGGAACAGCAGCAAGTGATAGCAGTGAGAAGCTGGTAGGTACAGAACCAAGCATTCACCCTCCTCTCCCCTCTGAACAATAAACATTTAGGAATGGCTTACTGAGGTCAGCACATTGCCCAGACTCTCTGTCTGTGTGCGTACATGTGTGTATCTTCATGTGCACGTCCACTTGATTTCTAAAGGGGTCTCTGGCAGGATGAGGGGGCGAGAAACATGCATGCTTACAAATAAAATCAAACTGAGAACATTTTTTGATCTCTGAGAGGATTTATTCAGGCCTGAATGAGAGATGGGAAAGGGATATATATATATGTGCATGTGTGTGTGCGTGTGTGTGTGTCTGGGTTTCTGCTGATGATAGCAACAGCAGCTCAGATGTGACAAAGGGACGTGCAAACTCAGCAGGCTGATGTGAAGAGCCCCCACGACCATATAGCCAGCCCTCGCTGTGCACATACAGATATCACACACATCCACGACGGCAACACCTCAGTTGCTTCTATGTATGGGTTAACACACTATAACCGCCTTCAGTCAGATATCCTGCACACACACTGAAAAGTTACTCGGAGCAACCTAAAAGATACATAAAAGTCAACTTAAAGCCCCCTCAAAATGTATTTATCAGCCAGAATTCTGTGATTTGAAACCTGTATATTTTTGGTGTAAGGGAATTTTTACTTCACTCAAGTGAAAGATTCTGCAGATAGATTTGGTTAAGCTTTTAAACTATTGACTGCCTTGGACACTTATTTATTTCAATTTAATTTAACAGTGCACTCAAAGTCATGCCCAGCTACAAAAAAGAAAAAAAAAGATAGAAAGAAAGAAAGAAAGAAAGAAAGAAAACAGGAGGAAACATTAGAAACTGGTTTTGCAGTAGATGTAGTCTGCCTGTAGGGAGCAACATTTCCATGTAAACCTTGTGTTTTCAGACCTTCTACTGTATCTATTATGAATTTAGAGAATCATCATATTCTTATCATGCTCTCAAGTGTATGATAAGAATGTCTTTCAAAAATGGTTCACAGTGGACCTAAAACATTTCCATACTCTCTGGATTTGCTTTCTTCATTGTTTTTGTCTTTTGGTTGCTGGTAGCTGCAGTCACAGTTGGTTTGGCAGTGTTATTATCATGCACAGTGCAATCCAGAGCTGTGATGGATGGTCACGTGCAACTGAGATTTTCAGTGAGCCATCCAGAGACTTAATATGAATCACTAGAGTGAAAAAGAGACAAAAATAGGATTTATGTCTCAGAATTGTTTCAATTCTGCTCCCCCTCTTCTTCTCCAACTGTATACTGATATAAAAATAAAAATTTAGCTTTACCAGTCCAAAGTGGCACTTTATGGTTTGAGTCTGCTTTGAATAAAAGTTTGAACACATTAGAGCTAGTTCTGGATTTTTCTCTCTCTCTTTTTTTTTTTATCAAAATAGTCTACTTTCACTGAAGAAAGCTACATATTTCATATTCTAGTTAATTCTAATCACCAGTGTTTAAAAAAACGTAACACCACAATGACATTGAGCTTTTACAATTATTTGTTCTACAAAAAATATATAAAAACTTCTGTTGTTCTTCTGTTGAAATAGAGAACAGACCGTTTACTCCTCCTTGACAGTTCCTCCTTTACAAGAAATACAGCTTTGTAAACACTTCAGAATTTAAAGAACGGAAAAAGTTTGTGGTATTTTTTTATTTTTTTATTTTTTGTGGCCATGTGATGGACTAGCAGCCTGTCCAGAGTGCACCCTGCCTCTTGCCTGATAGCAACTGGGACACACTTCAGCACCTATGACCCTGCATTAGAATAAACAGGTAGAGCCAAAGGATGGATTAATGGATGTTGCTGTTGTTTTTGAGATGCCATGGTAGCAGGTGAAAACTATGCTGATTGACTGCACAAAACAATGCAACTAGACTCATAGACTCAAATCACTGTACAACTAAATATTCTCACTAACATCTTCATACCTGCAGAAGCACATGTTGTGTTCTTAGAGACTTATTTTTACAGTTGAATTTCATTCACTCATTTTCTGTACCACTTAGTCAAATTCAGGGTTGCGGGGGTCGCTGAAGCCTATCCCAACAATTATCAGGTGAGAGATGAGTGACAAAGTACACCCTGAACAGGTTGGCAGTCTAGTACAGGGCCAACACAGACAGACAAACAATCATTCACACACACATTCTTGGGCTGACTCATGGCTCAAAATCAGATAGGCAAACATTTCAAACCTACATTACATACAATATTGCACTTTTTTTTCTTTTTACCAATAATGCACCAAAACAAAAACAAAATATCAGTTTCATGTGGTATTTCATTAAGTGTACATATCACTTGTGTAAACAGGTCGCATTTTAAAAGCGATCAAATCTTTTCTCATAGAAATATGTTGGGGTCTTTTTTTTTTTTGTCTTACAGTTAAAAATGTGGATAATTAACTTGAATATTTGTTGACAAAACCCACAGTAAAAAGAAAATCAATTCATCATGTATTTAGTAGGGCTTTATATACTTGTTATTCTAGCTCATTACACCTTACAGTTACAAATGTTGGCACAATGATACAAGTTGAATTTAAAAGAAAAAAGTTGGGATGCTGTGCAACATGAAAATAAAAACAAAACGCACTGATTTGCAAATCTCACAAACCTTTATTTTTATTCCCAATACAATTAAAACATTTCACTATTTCATAAAAAAAATATTAGCTCAATGATGGCAGTAACAAATCTCAAAGAAGTTGAAACAGGGTGATGGTTACCATTGTGTAGTATCTCATACTCTTAACAACTGGGAAGTGTGGGAAGTGAGGAGACCAGCTGCTGCAGAGGAATGTTGTCTCATTCTGGTCTGATGAAAGATTCTGGCCATTTTTGACCTTCGATGCTGGATTTTTTTTTATCTTGTCAAGCTCCAATTGTTTACTGTTGGTGAAAGGTCTAGACCAGTGATTTTCAAACTTTTTGAGCCATGACCCACAAAATAACATGTTTTGGTGGATTATGTTAACAGCTGTGGAAAAAGCACCAAAAATGCCAAAATTCAGCTTTTTTCTCCAAAATATAGAGCCAAAAATGGATTTTTAGAATAGCAGCTGTAAAAACTTTGTTTCTGGACACTCAGTGATAAAATTCTACATGTAGGCTTGAAAACTCTCAGAAACTTTATAGATCAGGAGGATCAATGTTTTCTGATGGATTCGGTTCACTGCTGTGACAAGACAAAAAGCCTGGAGAAAACCTTAAACAATCATTTTTTAACTTCACCCCTTTGCTTTGTGCACATAAATTTCTCCTCATTCTTTGAATCTCTTTATAATACTATACCCTGTAGATAGTGGGATACTGAAAATCTTCACAATTTTACATTGTGGAACATTTTTCTTAAATTGTTCCACAACTTTCAGGTACAGTTTATTGGTGAACGTACTTGCATCTGAGAGACTCTGCCTCTCTGAAATGCTTACCCAGTCATACCAACCGATTCCCAATAAATTTTTAGTTGTCAAGTTGTCTTTGTTTTGTGCCAGTTACTTTTTAGCCTTTTTTGTCAATATTCCAACTTTCTCAGATGTTTCTGCCATCAAATTCAAAATGAGCTTATATTTGCCATGAAATAAACTTTGTTTTAACATCTGATATGTTGTTTCTGTTGTAGTGGGAATAAAAGGAAGGGTGTGTGACAATGGCATGATCTCAACCTGATGTGCACCTGAACATGAAGCTCTATCAGCATCAATATGTTCAAGACCATAACAAAAAGCTTTGAAGCCTGAGTGTGACCCAATGACCTAATAAAACACTACTTTGAGTAGGTTACATAATCACGCAAAACATGTCTTTGTTTATTTCCCTGCCCTTTCAGCACATGGTCACCTTGCAATGTTTGGGTGCCCAGACACAATCAGCTGTATGTCATTTTTATTGCTGCGCGCGCGACGGGCAGTTGTAACGCAGACTGTGCGCAGAAACACCGGCTGAGCCTTTCCCCCCTCCTTAACGGCCACGACCATCTGCCGCCTCTTTTGCAGTTTCAAACAGCAGATTATTTCCCACAGACGTCTAGCTTCACTTGACACAGCTGACAGAGCGTCTCGAAGAGCAGCTGCGCGGAAAACCAGCGGAGAAAAAAAGACCAGTACGCGCGCACAGCCCTCAGAGTAGCTTAGCTACGAGAGCCGGGGCCGTTTGCATGCGACCCGTCTGCGGAGACAGACTTGGATCAGAAAGACGAAGCGGATTTGAATTAAGCACGGGATAACACACAGCAACTCTGCATCCTTCGGTGAGGGAGGGGGGGGAGGCAACTGTTTTTGTATCTTGGAAGCCCAGGGTTAGGAGAGGTGGGGGGGGGAGGAGGAGCGGAGAATGAGCTATTCTTGTACCAGCAGAGGCAACAGCCAGGACCCATCAAGCGTTAAGCAGCCTGCCGGTAGTAATCCAGCCAGAGACGCCGGAGGCACCGACAGCGGCACGGACAGCACCGGTAACGGCAGCCCGAAGCAGACGGCGGCGATGAAAGTGAAGAAAGGCTGCAACTCGGCTGAGGTGGGGGTCCCGGTGACCACTGAAGAAGACCTGCTTGCAAGCACGGCGATCACTCCGGAGGATGTTCTGGGCTTGCAGAAGATCACAGAGAGTAAGTTCCCTGCTGCTGGCGCGTGAGAAAGGAGGACAAAGGTGGCTAAAATATGACAGCTCCTGCATGAGTCATACATCACGTCATTTCTGTGTCCTCTTATTTATGTAATCTATAGGCCCTGTTGAATCACATGCTGACACAACATTGATAGGACCCTCTGCGCTCTGTTGGGGTAAATGCTTGCCAACCTGCCAGCAGATGCAACTCTTTCTGTTGGCATCTTTAATGAGTTTGCTCTGTAACATGTGGAGGTGCCAGCCTGCCGCTGTTGTGTGGAGGTTCAGCTTATAGCACACAATGAGGAGGAGAGGGTGAATCATTGTGCTAGGTTTAAAAGCACCATATGTGCACTTTGGATAACCAGACTGGAAATCTGATGGAGCCTCTGAAGAGTCCCCAAAATGCAGATGAGTGTTAATTGTTGCACATGCATGACTCACTGCACGATTTTATCAGGGATCCAATCTAACAATGAGTATCTTCTCACTTCAGGGTTATTTGATTTGAGAGGTGCAGCCAGAGGTTTCTTTTGCATCAGATCACTTAAGTGAGAATTGACAGGCTTTTTTTTTTTTTTTTTAAAGAATAGCTGTTACATTTTTGTGTAATGTAGAGGCATCAACACCACAATATGAAAATACACTTCTACAAGTGGGTGGAATTATTGTTTTAGATTTCTAAAAATAAAGATGTGCAGATAGACAATGTGGCTGTTATATTACACAACTGCTTGACATTCGTTCATCAGGATCTTTCTACTAATATAGTTTTTGGAGCTGGTGTATACGCTGCAGACTAATAAATCACATAAATGAAGCAAAACATTTTAAAATATGTGAATTTTTTATGTTTAATTGGTTAAGATAAAAAATGGTTTTTCTTTTCTATTGTTTCTTAAAAAAATATTTAAAAATATGAGTTTCCTGAAACAAATTTTCCACAAACAAACATTTTCCACCAACACAAACATTAAATCATAAAATAGTTGTGGTTCAAAAGAGTCTTCAGTCACATGTTTTGTACGTATACTTTATGTCATATGAAACATTTGCATATTAAATGTTTGTTTGTCTGCACTTTAGAGCTTACAGGTTCTACTTTTACTTTTTTATAAGGTCACACTGGCCAATCTATACACAGCACGTTATTTAATGCAGCCATTTTTTTTCTTCTTATAATTATGTCACACTTAAAAAAGCTTCAGCAAGTCACCTGGAAGCTCTTATCTACATCAAGAACACCTTCATCTAAGTTAGCTAACAGGTGGCAGGACATTTGACTATTTAAAGGCCACTTACACAACACACTTATACATGAGTGTGATAACATGCAACACACAGGATTTGCTCACACCTATTTTAAAAAAGTCCTCAGGCATTAAAATTGACCTGAAGTTTATATTTTGATTAATTTGTGATGGTCTTTCCAAATGTTCTGTGAGATACCAGAAACAATGCGTGTGCTTGAATTTCTACTTTCTTGAAAGTGTGGATACTGCCACTCAAATCGTATTTTCCACCCGTCACCCCTTCTCTCTGCAGACTTATCTTTCTCTCATGTAACCCACGAGAATATGGGAAGATAAAGTTATGATGACTCCTCACTGGTCCACTCCAACATAATCACAGCTTACTGAGCTTTGGGAACATCCTTTGGCTCAGCTTGCCTTCACTTACTGCCGTTGGAAAGTCTGGCAGCTTGTGGAAACTGTCCAGCTTTAGAAACAGGAGAGTAATCTCAGCTGCACTCTGAAGTTAAAGAAGTCAGTCTGTCGGTGTTCATCATAAACATCGTAATCGTTCCACCCTCCTCAGTGGACCTTTTATGGTCTTGGAAACTCTTACTTTCCTGTCTGGTGGTGTCATCGCTGCAGGAAAGAGGAGGCATGTGTGAATCACCGCAGCAACGTAGAAACACGCTTGAATCACTAAGGCAACGTGAAGCATCTCCCCCTTGGTTACGGCCAACAGAGCATGCATCTCCGCTCTCCCACACACTTCCTGCTCATTCCTCTCCTCTCCTCATATGATCAGGTTTTGATGGACACGCATGCTTACACTCATTTGACACTGCTGCTGGTGGTCACACAAAGCTGGAAACAACCTGAGCTCTCTCCTGAGAAACAACTGAAGCCCCTCTGTTGTTGTTTTTTTTCACTATGTTTTTTTGTTGCCTCAAAATTCTCAAGTGGCTGAAATTGATTCCCTCTCTAAGAGGCATGACATACAACCGAAGGCACTCAGCACAGCTCAGACAGGCTTGATAACAGGCCTGAGTTAAAGGCTTTATTTATTTTGCGTGTTGGTTTGAGCCTATTCTGAGCCTTCGAATCACAGACAAAGAAGAAAAAAAAAGAAACACGAAGTGTGGATACATTTTTAGAAGAGTCCTTTTGAAGCCACAACAACAACTACTACTACAAAGTTACTATCAATCATTCATCCATTGAGTTAATCAACCAAGCTGCCAGGATCGATTAAGGTGTGCATGTAGAGAGCAGGCTCTCTGCTCAGCTGACTGATTTGATCCAAATGTTCTTAACTGAATCTTAAACCTTAATCTGTTGCATCAGCGTAGAGCCTCAGAGCAGTGCAAAAGGGTTCCCCTGTTATTGTGTTTCATTCCTCACAGGAATGCAGCAAAGTTATTTTTGGTTTGAACAGTTTCGCAATTATTTGTTTTGGTTTTAGTGACAAAACGGTGCTAAAGAAAGTGCAGGAAATAGTGCATAAATGTTAGAAAAACTATAGAAGCTTCCCATAAATTGTTGTCATATAAACTAAATAACTTAAACTCACTGCAACTTTACTTTCACTCATCTTAACTTGTATTAATCCTGAAGTCCACTTGTGGTGTGCAAGAAAGAGAAAAGCTATGATTCTTTACATTTCAGAAGGCAAAGGATTATCTATACTTGATAAACAGCTCTGTAACTGACTTTATAGCCAGGTACAGAAGTGAGTATTTTAGTGCAAGGCTGCATGTAAATGCTTTTACAGCTGACTAATCTAGCATTTATTAAATTATTCATTTTTGGTCAGTACATCTTGTTAGACTGTCCTGAATAAAACTTCATATTGCTTATTGGCTGACGGTGTACAGTATACCCTGATTTATTGATGCTTTGTGCTACTGTGACTGAATTTTCTTCATAGCAATGATGGTATGATTGCACAGCGTATTGGCTCTGTGGAGAGCTGTTTCCAGCCACATTCAGGCAGCCTTACAGTTTACGTTGCCATATGAATAGTTACACTCATGCAAACAACATTTGTTGTCACAGATTCCTACTGCAACCCATCCTCCTCCTTATTAGGGGGTATTTCCTGTTGTAGAACGAAGTATAACGTTTACATTTGTGTTATTGATGAGGCGTCATAACAAAGTTTCTGTTGCTGCTTGTTTTTTTTATTTTTAGACTTCCCTCAAAGTCTTCTCTGACTCTGAGTTTGTATTATCAAGCTTTATCAGCAAGTATAACTTCTAACCAGAAAATATAATTTTACTGCAGTGGGCAGAGCTTAACAGCTTCCTCATGATCTCTTTATGCATTCCTTTCTTCCTCTGGTTGACCACAGAATGAGTTATAGTAAAAATGTATCAACATTTTTCGTTTCACAGCTACTCTTATCTGTTATGTAACACTTCTAAGTGTTAACATGCAAGTGAATTTACAGCTGTATTAATGTGACGAATGACAACATTTTTCCTTTGAGATTAAAGGTTGAATATAGAATACGGACAGAACAGCGACATCACGTGTGTCTAGGTTGTAGTTGCAACGGCAGAAAAACAACTCTAGCCGCTGGGATGCCAGGCTCGCTGCTGATACGCAAGTGACCAACAGTCTGCAGCATGTCCAACAAGTAACGCAGAGGAGTTTATAACTGACAGCTAACGTTAGCCACATTAGCAAACAAGCTATCTTACCGATCCAGGAGGAAAGTCACCATTTCCGTGTTTTGACTCCGTGGAAAACGTTTTGTGGGTCCATTTAGTGTAAGTCTTCACCTAAATTTACTCCAGGTTTTGCTCTTCTCAGGTCACTCCTCCTCAGAAACAGATAACAATATCTCCAGGGCTCTGAAGCAGCTGCTTCACTCGTCATCTCCACGGTTTTCCCCTGTGCCAGCCTAACTGGCCCCAAAATATCGTTTCCACACAGAGATCGTATTTGGCAACTCGCAATGGCGGCGTGTATTGGCTTACAAGCATATAATGCTATTATCGAACCCATTAAAATTTATTTTATAATTATTTTTAGGCTAAATATAATTTTTCTAGGAAATGTTGTACTTTTACTTCTGTACCCCCCCCCCAAACGACCTGTGGAGGTATTATTTTTTTTAAAATATAGCTTTTAATAAAAATGTTACATATTTGATTTGTTTTCCTTGATGACTGATTAAAGGTCATTGGCCTAAAAGAAGTGGAGTTTTTTTTACTCCACATAACAGTGAATCGTCCATTTGGGGCTTTTGGACTATATCTCAGATTAAACAAGACATTAGTTTTTACCAAACACTTAAAGGGACTTGAGGCAAGATTAAGAAACGAAACTCGCGACTGGCGCTTCAGGTAACTGCAGCCACGAGCGAAGCCGTCATGGGAACGTGCACAAACTGAAGCTATAATGTTGTTTACTCACCTTTTTCTTCGTAGTTGCACTTTTTATGGTCAGAAGAATCCATAACAATCACTTACAGTGTTTGAATTTACAGCAACCGTCTTCTTCCTGTATCAAAACTGCATCATGTAGCGTCATTTGACATCACGTCCGCAGGGCAGCGCGGGAAATTCGGACACCGATTTGCAGCACATTTTGCAGCACACAGCCTGTTCAAGTCAACGGAGAGAAACGTGGGTGGAAATGTTCTTTTTGGTATTTAGCGCTTCATCACCCATTAGTATTAAAAAAATGGACATGCATGTTTGTTTGTTTTTTAAATTTCTGCCTCTAGTCCCTTTAACAGAGAAAGTAATTGGCATTAGAGGAGAAGAGTGATGAAAGGAATGGATGGCTATTCAGACCTACTGCACTGCATCATTGAGCTAATGCCTCAACTGGTTAGTGAAATGCAGTAACAATATTAAAGTTGTACAAAAAGAGAGTAAGCACTAGCACTATATTAAAGAAAAAACAACTTGCCATTGCCTTCTGCTTTTATTTTCCATCTTCCTTTTCATTTTGAGTCATTGGGGAGATTTTGCTTTTGGCTAGAGGTTGCAGGTATTTTTTTACCTCTTACAATTATTTCATTTCTTTTTATTTTTTTTATTGTCGAGGTTGAACATTTCATGTAAGGCAGCAAATTTGTCACCACCCTGTGAGATCAGCCAGTTTAGTAAATTCATGTAGCAACAACTGCACATTGTTTAAGCTAACTGTTTAAACACTATGTTTAAGTTGTTACAAAACTTCTGTTTTTATGAATTAACAAGATAAATTTACAAAAAAAAAAAAAAATATGTTTGTGTTTTCGAAATTAATGAGGTGATATTTTACAATATTTTTTTCTCAGTTTTTCTGAACTCATGACATGAATTATCCCAAAATAAAAGTTCGCCATTCTTCTGCTACAATTCTCCTAATTCTGTGTAACACTAAGACAATAATTCTTTAGATATATTTAAAACCTTTATCCTACTGTGCAGCTACAACTTAGCTGTGAGGAAATGGCTTCTAGACAAGTTTTTGAGTATGTATTTCATTTTGTAGGTCATTGGTTTCTATGAACACCGGAGGCTGAAGTGTCAGGACAGGCCAGAACAACCACAAAGTCAACAAGCTAATAACAATAGCATCAGCATAAGAGAGACAAGAGTTTTTCCCAGTAGTAAAACTGATTTAAGCTCAACAAGTGAGATATGTTCAAGCTTCAAAAGCTCCTCTTATTTGGAAGTAGCCTGTCTTTGTTAGTGATGCAGACAAGCAGAACACATTATCTTAAAAAACACAACAGCTTTTCTTCTTTTTTCTTTATTAATTCAGAAAATTATATTTACTTACTCTTATTTTGTGGCAGTATTTCAGTGACTCAAAAAAATTGACAGACTATAAGATTATCGTATCAATTCAGCAAAAGTATTTATAGCTAATGCAATAGCTTCTGTACCATCTAAACTCATGTGATATCAGTATTACAGAACAGTATGTTGCAAAGACACTTTGGAATTAGATACGAAAAACAAAGGTGTATAAATGAGTGCTGCATTCCACTTACAGCAGGGGTGCCAAAGTCCAGTCCTTGAGAGCTACTATCCTGCGATTTGTAGAACATGCCCTTTCCAACACACCTGAATCAAGAGACCAATTTTCTCATGTGCATGTCATTCAGTTCCCCAGAAGCCTGGTAACGAGCCATTTATTTGATTCAAGTGTGTTGGAGAGGGGATGCAACCAAAATGTGCAGGATAGTAGATCTCGAGGACTGAACTTGGGCACCCCTGACTTACAGGAAGCGCAGCTTTTTCACCATTTCTACCAACATGCACATGTACAGAAGGTAATTCAGCCTTTATTATTGAACCCAACATTCACAGCATTTATTCAAGTATTTGTTTTTATATCTTTAGTTGTATTTTCACTGAAATATTCAAGAACATGACATCTTCCATGCCTTCCTGATATTGTATAACCCCAGTAAAAAGCGAACAGTATTCAAAGTGCACACTATTTAACAATAATAATAATAATAATAATGGATTAGGTTTATATTGCACTTTTTCTTATCCAGGAGGACAAAAAGGTTACAATAGGGGGATTATTCATTCACTCTTCATCATTATTAGTGGGAGATGGGAAGGTATGTAGTTAGCGAGGCTGGGGGGGGGGAGGGGGGGAGGGGGGGTGCGGATCGCGCGTCTACAGCCCCGCCGACCACCGGAAGAATATTAAAAAATAATAAAAGGAAGGGGGGTTAAGGGTTTTCCCAAGGGGGGGGGGGGGGGGGGGCGAGCCGCCGATTCTCGGCCGACCTGCTCTACCACCTGAGCCACTGTCGCCCCTGGTGCATGCTGCACAATTTATTTGGCATATTGACTGCATTCCCCCAATGCAATGCAGAAGTGAAGCACATTCTTAAGGTAGATAAAGCAGTTGTATTATCAATAACTCTACCTGTAATATTTGACAAAAGTGTAAAATGCCTTTTAAGTAAGCTCATTGTTTGTGTCTCATGACATGGTGATGAGTTGCAAACAAGTTACCATAGTGTTGTTCCTCAACCTGGTAGCAAGGCACAGTACAGTAAAAAGGCTACTTCCGTTCATTCACTTTTACGTAGGTTGAATTTTAATGTGCATATTGGCTATGTATTTCATCAAGCTCTCTTTGTTGGGAGTTAATGGGCCAGTTTGCAATAACAGGATACTGCTTCAGTCATTGTCACCACCGCTATTGCAGTTTCACAGCTTTAGATAATGTTTCTTGAGTGTTTTTAAGAATATTTGCAGTTGCGAGTCTTGACAGAAGCACACGAACAAGTACAACTGTGAGAGCTAGGTTGGCAAAACAACTAAAAGATGACTGATTCAAATGAACTTGTTTCGTGACACACAAGATCTCTTGAGTGCACAGTTTAAGTAATCCACTCAGTCCTGTTAGCTTGTACTACTTTAGAGTGGTGGTGCAGATCAGAGGCAGTTATATGATCTACACACTGTGAAGTTAAATGGGGTAGTACAGTAGGATGAAACAAGGCCAATGTAACTTGCTTTGTCATAGATCAGTTATAAAATTAGGAAACTGACACAGATATAATTCCAGGACAAGAAAGAACAACAGAGGCACTTTTCAAAGGAATTATTTAAATACAAAATAAGTTCATCAAGCAGATACTCCTTTCAGTTTTTTAAGTTAAATTTAGCTACCAAAGATGACTAAAGCTTTGGAAGCTGCAGCCATATATTTCCATTCATGGTGAAATTCCATCAAATTAAACAGCAGGCGCTCCTCCTTCAAACATCGACCCATCTCATCTTCTTTTTCTCTGCCTCTCATTTTAAAACCATCTTGCTGTTACCATGACACTACTGTCGTCTGCGGAAAAAGATGCATCATTCCTCTACACCTACATGATAGGAGAGCCCCTCTTCATCACAGGGCTCCTAGGAGCGTAAGTTTTGACTGATCAGGCTTTGTTATGCTAATCTTTTATTTTTTTATTTTTTTTACAAATCTATACAAACAAGTATCCTACGAACTGGATGCCTGAGGAGAAGGTGATATTGTAATTTAAAGGCAGAGTAGGGGATCCTGGAAAAACAGTTCGAGCAAGCTACATTTGAAAAAAATACACACCGCCCGAAACCATGCCTCCAGAGCACAGGAACACGTGTGCTGACGGTTGTCGGCAAACATAACCGAGAACAGCAGAGTGGCTAGCTTGTTAGCTTCCCAGTAAACAGCAGAGGAACCACGTTTCCTAAAAGTCATAATCTCACCTCCAACTTCTTCTGCGGCGTAAAACATCCTCACTGCAAACACCAACACCTCCATGATTTGATCCACATCCATTTTCTCTTTTTAAGAGCAAACAGCAGCATAGTTGGGAGCAGTTAGCAGCCATATTCGTCTCGGTTCGTCTGCACCGTGAGACGCTCATGGCAAATTGCGAGCGCACGCATGTGCCCACGAGGAGGGTGGGAGAGCGACAAACGGCAGTCGAGTTTGATGGACATTATAATCATTTAATCAATAAACACGGGCCGTTAGGACAGGACTGGGGCTTTTCCAGTCCTGTTCGTTCCACAGGTGATTATTTTTTTTGTGTGTGTTAGAACATTTAATTAATTGGCTGCAATCGGGGTGTGAAGAAGACTTTAAGCAATATAGTAAAAAATGCTCCAGGAAAACATAATCCACCCTGCCTTTAAATTATTTGAATGGTACAGCACTGAATGGTAATGCCACTCAAATGTTACACTGAAGCATTGCGTAAAACATTCAGCAAAGTTGGCTAGCTTATGAAATGCTAACACGATGCACACTCACAACACTTTTTAAAGTAACAGGATGTGTCTTTCCTCTGGCTCACAATGCTGACTAGAAGGGGGAAAAGCCGAGAAGATAAAAAAAAATTAGGAAAAAGGGGAGGAAAAAAAAAGGGGGAAGAGAAAGAGAAAAAAAAAAAAAAGCCCGGGAAAGGGGGAGAAGGAGGGAGAAGAGGAAAGGAAACAAAAAAGAAAAAGAAAAAAAAGGGGAAGAGGAAAAAAGGGAAGGAAAAAAAAAAGGGGGGGGGGGGAAAGAGGCTGGGAAAAAAAAAAAGGAACCGGGAAGGGAGAAAAAAAAGGGGGGGGGAAAAAAATAAGCCAAAAAAAAAAAAAAAAGTAAAAAAAGGGAGGAGAAAAAGCATTACAAAGTAATGATGACATGGCATTTTATCTTCCTCTTGTGATTTGGCATATTTCCCCTCTTGTTAGGAAATATTAGAGATATCCATCACTGTGCTCTAGTTCTATCTAGCACTCTCCTCACTTCATCTCTTCACCTCCCTCCCCTCTGCCTCCACTCTCCAGTGATTAGCTGGATTTGCCTTCATGTATGAGATGCTAAACCGGATTAGTCCAGGTGAGCTGCGTAAGTGCCTTCCTTCTCACATCTAAGTTGATGGGGGATTTTTGTAATCATGTTTTGTTTTTTATTTTAAATTCACCTTGGTTGAGATGTCCTTCACATGTTGTTAGATAATGTAAGGTACAGTACAGTAAAATTGTGACCCATATTTGAGAGTTGCAGGTGTAGAAACATTGTGTTCTGTCAACATTCCTCTGGTCTTTTTCTCAAGAAGGT
This sequence comes from Atherinomorus stipes, assembly GCA_023101725.1. Classification (NCBI taxonomy): domain Eukaryota; kingdom Metazoa; phylum Chordata; class Actinopteri; order Atheriniformes; family Atherinidae; genus Atherinomorus; species Atherinomorus stipes. Next base: position 125,020 of record JALJCO010006283.1, read on the forward strand.
CAGGAAGTGTTGTTGTTTTTTTGTTTATATACATAAATATATATATATATATATATATATATATATATATATATATATATATATATATATATATATATTTTTTTTTTTTTTTTTCAAGGTAGACCACAAGAGAAGAAGTGAGACTGCACAAGAGCTTCTGATGTTTTGCATACTGCCTAAAAAAAGAGTTGCAATGACTGACCATGCGGTTAATTCACCTTTTTAAGCTGAGCATCACAACACATCCCCAGTAGGAAGGTGTGTCAGTAACTGAATGCATCACTCTTCACAGTGCTGCAGTTAAGCAGCAGTCTGCTGCAGGTTCAGTGCAGCATTTAGGTCAGACCCAGCCAGCATTGCATGTGGGGCCCATATGGGTTAAATTTTGGCTGCATATGAGGGACCCAAGTGGGTTTGTCCAATGAAAACACAGGTGGGGCCACCATGATAACCATGGACAAACCCACCTGGGTCCTTCATATGCAGCCAAAATTTAACCCATATGGGCCACACATGGAAATGCTGGCTGGGGAAATGTTTGCGTATAGAGCTCCATACTTTTTTCCATTATGAGTATTTGGTTCACAATTTATTACCAAAGCTTGAGCATGTTTTTTAAGCTAATTTTGCTAATTTCACTTCATTTCAGGTTTATTTCTGTAGCATGCTTACGACTACAGTCATACAATCGCGCAAAGTGCTGCACAGTTTAAAAAATATATATATATATATGTATATATATATATATATATATATATATATATATATATATATATATATATATACACACACACATATATATATATATATATATATATATACATATACATATATATGCACTTCATATAAAATATTAAACCATGATTTAAAAAAATAACACAGCATCGAATAAACACTTCAAAGTAATCAGAATAAGTATAAAGTAAATTTATATTTAGTTATTTAGCAAGCTATCAAAATCTATGACATTCAAGCTTTAAAGGGGAAACTCAGTAACTTTTTTACCTCAATAAATGCTTTTCGGAATCCCCGTGGGGCTAAACAAAGTGTTTACAGAGCAATTCAATGTCCCCCCCCCTCCCGCCGGTGCCTCTGGCCTGCGAGCAGCTCTATGCAACTTTGCCTGCGCCGACCCGAGCAGAACTTGCGACAACAGAAACCGCTGTACGGTACTCAGGTCCGCTATCTACCGAGCTGCTTCCAGCTCTGATTTGAACCAGACTACCAGCGCTAATTCGAAGAAAACATTTCTTTAGCTTCACACCACCTAAACACGGCTCCTGGCTCTCATAACCAACTCTTTGCTGGACCAGAGTGATTCACGTAGCTGCGCTGCCTGGGCGCCGGGTGAAGCATCACTGCTTCAGGCTCAATAATCACTTGTCACGTCAGCAAAAAGTAAATAAAAGTTCGTATTCTTACCTGCTACCCGCCAACACCAGAGAAAAATATAATCCACGGCATATTTGCCCGCAATCGCAGGTAAAACGTCCCGCTTCAGAAGATGCAGGTCTTTGCTTTGAGCAGAGGGAGACGTGGTGCTGCTACCAACGCAGCAACGTAGCATCAACAAGCTAGTAAACGCTTAGAAATATATCCAGGGATCAAAATAGAGGAAAGGCAGGTAGAGATGCCGTCTGTGTGCTGTGTGGGTGTAGGGGGGGTTGAACTTCACGACAGTGAAAGGACGCCACTAGGGGGAGCCCCGAGCTGAAGTTACTGAGTTCTGCTTTAAGTGAGAGGATGTGCAGGTTATGTGTGTGCTATTATGTTAGAGGTGTTTAGAGTCAGGGTGTGAATAGTTTCCAAGAGGTACTTGTTGGTAGAAATGGATGTCCTGCTCTGAAAGCTCCACCTGGAAGGCACACAAAAGAGCAGTGTGGATTGTACGAGGCAATTTGTACCAATTAACAGAAAAAGCTTCCGTTAAATTATTTTGTTCATGCAGATATTCTGTACTTTTAAGACCCATATAACCTGTTATTATATGATGAAAGTTACAGTTAAACTTTCTTTTTTTTCAACCTGGACTTTATTTCTAGGAGTTATGTGCATTTACTCACCGGTAAAGTTTCTGCATCACTTTGAGTCCTTCGGAAGATATTACGTTAAGTCGCCCTTCTGTGTTTTTCCTGTAAAATGGCGGAGACGGGGCAGCCACTCTATAAGACATTATCTGCAGTAAAACTCCTTGATTTCATCAGTGCTTCAAGTAGAATGAACGAACGAATAAGTACTATTGTTCAGAGTTTCGCAAATTGTGTTTTTGTTGTTGTCTGGGTAATGAACTGCTCTTCTCAGCTGTACTATGGAAGCGCGCATCGTAAATGCACGGCCCCGAAAAGTGTGTAGAACTACCTGATAACTAATGGAAAGCTTCATGGGACAATAGTACTCGTTTGTTCGTTCATTCTACTTAAACTTAATATGCTTGGTGTATGTTAAAATGACTTATATGTGCTTGTAGCAGAGTTTCTCCTGTTTAATTTGATGTATGGTATGGCTACATTGCTACATAATTAGTGCAACATTGTGCGTCTTTTGCTGCAGTGAGTCTCAAGGTCCCCCAATTGGGGGACCTTGGGGTTTAAGAGATTAAGAAAACCTCAAATTCAAAAACTCAAAAAACAAAAAACATTTTAGAGCGCTTCATGCTTGCTTCAGTGGACCCACTGTATGAGGATGCAGACTTCATCTTCCAGCAGGACTTGTCACCTGCCCACACTGCCAAAACTACAAAATCCTGGTTCAACAACCATGCTTGATTGGCCTGCAAACTCACCTGACCTGAACCCCATTGAAAATCTGTGGGGCATTGTCAAGAGAAAGCTGAACGGGAAGAGACCAAACAATAAAGAAGAGCTCAAGGCTGTGATTTTTGAGGCAACAGGTTTGGTCGGTTCAGTTGCATATCAAAGTTCATGATAAAGCAGATGCATTACCACAAGTATAAAATATAGTTTTTTTCACAATCCATGGCAGTAAATTGTAAGATTGCATTGTGTCAGTGGCCTGTTGTTCTTTTTGAGAGGCAGCATTCACATGACATTACAGGAATTTAAACCTATGAATAGTAAAAGGCAGATCTAACTGAGTACTTTTTGTTCCTAACCCTGTCTATTTACAGCTCAGAGGGAAGTAAATGAAAGCAGCTACTGTGGAATATATATGACAAGCTCCAAGCTAATGATGCTATTACACTCCCCAGCATTAGATGGGGTTGACAGCACAGGTAGCCTTTCATACATCGGCAGAATGCCGTGAGGTTAAAGCCATATAAAGTATAATGCAGAGTCTTAAATTGTTTTTGAAACTGTTACTAACATGTATGTGTTGATTGATGTGATGGGAAATGAGCAGCTCCCCTTTTATGGCTTACTTTGTGTCTCTGCTCATTTTCCAAAAATCAGATTGAACACAAATGAGATTCAGCTAGAAGGGTTAGCATTTCATGAGAACTTTATTCGTTTGTTAATAGTTGAATTGAAATGTTGAGTCAGGGCAGAATATTATTAAAAAAACTGCTGATGCTGAAGTTTGCAGAAGTGGTTTGCAGACAAACTTCCTGTTTCCAGCACCAGAGCGAACATTAACTGCTCAGCTTGTGTTCCATAATTAAGCTTCGACTGCACTGACCCGACACTTCACTGCACGCTTTGGACCCACATTAGTCCTACACGAACACTCACTGAAAGCTCACTGTTTGCGAGTGTTTAGTCACAGTAGGAGGGGTGGCAGTGATAAACTGGAGTCTGCTGGAGCCTTTAATGGTTTCTAGTCACACGTTGTCCTTAGAACAATGTGTAAGTGTGAGAAGAAATCTGAGCTTGTAGATTGCTTGTAATCTACTCCAGACATTTAGACACAAAATGTAAGCACACATAACAAACTTATTGTCTCTCAACCTTGCGGTCCACGTGGTATTTAATTTAGAGGTTCAAAGATTACATTTACAACTAGATTTGCAAAAAGACGAGGAGCTGTAC